>JAWWMO010000174.1:2596078-2608450 GCA_035047845.1 Dendrocincla fuliginosa | reverse complement strand
CCCCTCGGCTCCCGCCGCTGTCCCCTCGGCTCCCGCCGCTGTCCCCTCGGCTCCCGCCGCTGTCCTCTCGGCTCCCGCCGCTGTCCCTTCTGATCCCACTATTTTCCCCTCGGATCCCGCTATTGTCCCCTCTGATCCCGCCGCTGTCCCCTCACAGCCCGCTCCCCAAGGAGCACATGTAAACCCCCCCGAACTGCTCCGGTCACGGTCAGCATCTCACCCCGCATGGTGAGCTCTCCTTCCCGGCTCACCAGCTGCCAGCTCCCGTGACATTCACGGGTACCTAATGTTGCTAAGGGGAAAGGCCTGACTCTCAAGACCTGCATCTGAGAAGATGACAAGGTGAGAGGGGACATGTGAACTCCAAATTCATTTAAATGAGTGCTAAGACTTTCATGAGATCAAGAGACTCTCCTACCCAGCCCTGAAAAATAACTGTGAAGCACCAACCTTCCAGATCTGGTTTGACATCCTTCCCCGATGAGCAGTCCCTGCCACGTTAGCCCAATCCATCAAACACACCACTGGCTACAGAGGTAACAGCACGGAGCAAACGTAATGACCATTCTGCATCCCGCATTACAGTTCAGCATTTTGCCTTGCTCAAATCTTGACAAAATAATAGGATACACCCTCAGTAACAACGTGCCTCTAATACTAGACATCACTTAAATATTAGTGGTTGGTTGTAAGGCTGGTCAACTTCTGCAACAGCATTCTTGACCCTAAATAGTATTTCAGCTGATGTGGGGCGAAAAGGAATTACTGTTTGCCTATAAAGTATTTAGCCTCAAGATAAACCCTTGGCTAAAGCTACAACTGGACATCACATGTTTCTCCACCTCTTGCCAAAAATAACAAAGAATTTCTTTATTTACTTGCACAACTACACGTACTCTGCTATTTTTTCTCACTACTTGTTCCAGTATTTTCAACACGTCTGCTTGATTTTAACCTTTATTTAGGTCCAATCCTTGTAATAAAGATTGTTAGGATGTGAAGTCAGAATTTTAATTAATTAATTGGAGAAGACAGGGTTATTGTGCAGAAACACTGAAACACTAAAACCTAACATTGGAGTTACTACCATAACACCACCAATATTCAGTCTTGTAATGAGACGTGTAATTTAGGGGTGAGGAAAAATAGGTGGGTGTCAATGTTAGTAAATTATAGCTCATCACATATATTGCTTACTAATTTTATAAATACTAACCAAGCTTCTAAAAAATAACATCCTACAGAATTGTTCCTCCACATTTTATTAACAGATAATCTATTACAAAAGACAGTAAATGTTGATAAACATTCTTGTTGATTACTTAACCATACAAAGTCTAAAATTACTTAACAAAATAAAGCATTAAGTGTACGTTGATTCAATCTGTATTTCATCCACAAACTCTAATTGGTGTACATCACCCCAAATTGTGATCTACTGACTAGTTTCAACACAATTTTTACAGCTGTTTTTTAGGATCTATTTCTAGCAATTTTCACCATGCAACTTCTTATAGTTCGATAACCAAAACAATCCAAAAACAGTTGTAAACTTGAGTGATACTGATCCTCTAAAAATAGACAAAATTATGAATCAAATGCTCCACAGATACATTTGCACAATTTTAACCAACTTTCAGAAACAGATTTTAAGCTAGGTTTAGGAAAAAAAGGGTGATTTGGGGATCATTAACCTCACTTAGTATACTGGTCTCTTGCTGGAGTTTTGAGTTGATCACGTTTGCTAAATTACAGCACCTCCCAAAACGTCTCACCACTGCCAGCTTTGTCCTCACATTCCAGTTTTTGCTAATTAGATCAAGCTAGACTTCCACTCAGCTTACAACAGGAGTATCATCAGCGTGTAATCAAACTCTCAAATCTCTTTGAAACTCCTTCAGTTGCTTATGTGGAGCACAGAATATCTCTAAAGATCAATTATTTGTCCTTACTGGGAGCTGTTTCAGTTAAAGACTTCCTTATTGCTCAAGGAATGTTGTTCATGTTTCATCAGAGTTGGGGCCCAAAGGACACATGAGGGCTGGTCAGTGCCACCACGAGCTGAAGAGCTGAACCTCCTCCCTCAGTCAGTGATTCCTGGGGATTCCTTTGGCCACAAAAGAGTTTTTAACTGCCCTCAACCCATGGTAAGACAGCATTAGATGTATCAGAGAGTTTTAAACACTCTGATTTAAAGCACTCACATTTCCGTCAGAGGTGACTATCTCTGAGAAGCCCTCACAACGTTTTTTTTCTCATCTGAAAAACAGTAAACAGTTCCTTGTCCTAATTTTCCCTTGGCAGGTACATTGGTGCTGGTAGGCAACTGAGGGGTTAATACAGAAACTCCTGTTACACCTGTAAGTACTGTGGACTGCTGATACCCTTTGGAGGGGAGTGTTTTGTTTCAAAGTACTTAAGTAACTCCGTGGAAGGAGGCCCATGTCATTTAGATTCATTTATGAAGTTCAGCACTGAAACACACACCTCCATAGGCTCTGGTTCCTCCTTGTTTCTGTGCCTTGGCAGAGAAAAAGCAGTAGTTTTGTGCAAGTGCTCGGAATGAAAAGAAGAAACAGAGGTTAGAAGAAGGTATTTCCAACAGACGTAATCTCTTATGCAGCAAAAAGAGATGATCTAAGGACAAACACAGGCTAGAAGCTTTTGGCAGAACACTACCAATGACAATTTGTGCTATTTTTGTTATCAAAATCCCAAGTGTAGACACAGACTGAAAATGCTTTGGCTAGAACAATTTGTTTTACTCACCAAACTGCTATAAGCTATATCATCAAAACACGTTTTACAGCCAGTACGAGTTGTTTATATCAGGTTATGAGTTGTTTATATCAGCTAGACTCTTAATTTTTGAACAAACTCAAGTCCCAGACAAGGCTCTGCTACTAGAGCAAACCCACAAAGATAAGGACGGGAGAAGGCAAGACCACAGGGCTGTAATTCCATCCACCAAGCCCTGTACTGTCCCTAATAACACAGGGTGCAATTGCATGAAACAGCAAGCCACACTCCATCACTGAGAAAAGGGAGAGAACTGGTCTCTTACAGTTTCCTTGATCTGCTCTCCAAACATCCAGTTACATTTTCCCAGTGATAACACTGAACTCCCCATTTAGCAGATTCCACTCACCCAGCAGAAAAGGGTTTTCTTGGGTGAGTTGCAGCAGCTTAGGAAAACACTGAATGTCAGAGCTGGCACAAAGGGGAAGGCTGAGCTTTTCCTTGTCAGTTAGCAGGGAGAGCTGTGCAGGCTTGGCTTGAGTTTCCTGGGTACAAGTTGTGAAATCCAAATAACCCAGAAGCTGGTTGGCAACATGGTGTGACCACTGAAGGTATCCAGGCCTTCACCTCACCTGAAGAGTACAAGAGGCAAGTACAGATCAGCACAAGGATGGTGGAAGAGGGGAAGGTTCCACTTAAATTCTTCTTTTTTAAAAAACTTTCAGGCCATAGTATTTAGTCTTTCCTGCAGTACTTAACAATCCGTTAAGCAAGGAATTAATTTGGGGTAAGATGTCAAATTACAGTATTACTTTACTGTTTTTCACAGTAATTGGCTGAAATTTTTTATGCTTACAGTATTTATCCTTCCAAAACAGATATAAGACTGGACAAAGTTAACTATGTTTTTATCCTCAGAATTCCTTATCTAAAGAATTTTTTTAACTAATGTCACTGGAACTGATGTATGACTTGTATTATGAGAAATAAGCATTCGATGTCATGCATTTGGAGTAAAATTTTTCAAGACCCAAATGCCTGCTGAAAAATGTAAAGAGATCACAGTTAAACTGATAAAAGGTGCTTTTTTAAAAACATGAAAGTTTAAATTTCCACTGATTACCATCATATTCAGATAAGCATAGTTCAAAGTTCCCAAGCTCTCCTCCCCATAGATATGTTTGCTAGACATATCCAAAATCCGGCCTTCTGTTGCTGGGTGTAAATGGAAAATTACTTTCAAATTTAAAGCAAACATACACTTTGCTCTTTTTGCAACAACTGGAAGGTCAGCTGAGAGGCACCATGCTTCCTCAATTAAAAAACACCCAGGTTTCTCTATGCAGTTTACACAGAGTCATTTGCAAAAATAAGCACAGGCATTCAAACACCTTTTATTTCCACTCAATTTTTTTTGCAGCTTTAATAAGGGACTGAAAAACAAACAAACAAACAAACAAATCAGGAGCGGCGGGGGGAAAGGATTTGTTCATTGTTTGCTGTTTAACTTACAAGTTAAACAGCCTGGCTCCTCCATGAGATTTAAAAGCTGCAAAGGACAAAAGACACCTTCCATGGGCTCATGGTGGTTTCTGGAGCTTTGTACAAGGGGATGCTCATGCCAATGTTCATTTCATGAAGACACCTCTGCTCCCTCTGCATCAACAAGGTTTGCATGAGGAGCGATCCACTGTTACTCTTCCAAAGAAAAAAATCAGATTAAAAACATTCCTGTGATTGCCTGTCTTTCTGCCTGTTTCTTCCTCAGCCTTTAAAACCCAGTTCCAAGAAACCTCCCACAGCATCTTGACATTGCTATTGCAAATTCTGCCAGTTAATGGTAACTCTTAGGAAATTAACTTGTCTCGTGTATAAAGATAATGACAGGGTGACTAAAATGGTAATTCTTAGAAAATGTAGAAGGAATCTGTACAATCTTTTTGGTTATCATGCAGATAAAAGCTGGCTGACTTGAGATGAAATGCACAGCTCATCCAAACTAAAACACTAATCCCCTAATTTTTCACATTACAGAAAGGCAGAATGACTACACTATAGAATCACAGAATCATTAAGATTGGAAAAGACATCCAAAATCCTTGAGTTCCAACCTTTAAAGAGTGACATTTATATGCCAAGCAGCAGAAAAAAACACGGAGATGGAAATCTATCAAGAATTTATCTAGAAATTACATAAAAAATTTACTACTTTAATTTAGGTTTTATGGAGCCTTTCTCTCTCTGGTTTTTGGTTTTGTTGTTTGCTTTTTTTTTTTTTTTGGGGGGGTGGTTTGTGGGTTTGGTTTTTTTAATAATCGCTTCTTTTCAATGTTATTGTTCTTTTAAGTGCCCCAGTAGTTGAAACAGCCAAGTGGGACAACTATAATTCTAAAATATGCCACAGAATTGTCACAGGGGGTTTTGTTCAGGAATACTCTGAAATGCTTATTTCTCTGCTTGTGCTCATATTAATAGGTGTAGATTTGACAGTTGCTTCATTGCTGTGTTTTAAACTATTCTAAGTTCTTGCTCATACTTAAGATGACCATAAAGAGTTAAAGAAATACAACATCCTCTGGGGCAGTTTAAATATTTTTACTGGATCATGTAAATACTAACATACCATGGCATTGTATTTTTCAGATCATATTTTCATTTTCAGTCTGGTTTTCCTCTTTCTAAGAGCCATAGAAGTAGATCATTCCTCATGCAAATACAAAAGGAAAGGGTCTGTCTTCAGGAAATGTGTCATGATAATGTGCATTTGTAGTTCGACACTGTAAATTTTCTTGCAGCAGTCTTTCTAACTAGCTATTTTCATTGGCCTTTGTGGTGTCTGAGTGTCTTTCACATAACTATATTTAATAATTACATTTTTATTCTCTCTCCAGCAGGAGAATAATTTGAAGTGATTGGATTAACCAAAGTTATGAGTGTGAACAAAAATACAGTATGTTTCTATTCTTGAGGTGCTTGGCAAGGACAAATATGTTCTACAATATCAGAATTATACAACATAAAATGGTGGGAATGTGATATAATCTGAGAAAGATAACATCCAAGGCAATCAATGAAAAATAAGGTAATCCATTAACAGATTAATGATATCCAGACATTGGAGGAAAACTACTTACTTTACATAAAAAGTATGAAAACACACATTGAAACACTTTTTCTATGGAGGAGAAAAAAAACTTTTTAAAATTAAAAAAAAATGGTGTTTCAAACTAAAATTCCAGTGAGACAGTGCTAATTTGTAAAAATTTTAATAGCAAATACTATTTTTTTCTGTTGTTTTGAAATAAGCATCATCACTGCACCCTACCTTTGAGAATATTCATAAGGTACTATCCCCTAATATTACAACCATTTCATTTTTACAGAAGAGTGATCACTTCTTTTTTTAGTGACTGATACATTGCAAGATCAAGCGCTGCAGACAGATGAAGACCACAAATGTTCCAGCTGACCTCACTTTCCAAAATGCATCATTCCTGCAAATAAACATCCTTAAACATAAGCAGGCAGTCAAATTACAGAATTAAAACATAATCCTGTGTTACTCAAGTGAGTTGTTGCTTATTAGCAGGTCTGACTCCAGGAAAACTATTCACATGAATAAAGGTTTCTGGGCTTGTGCTTTTGCAATATATTCCAAAGCTTTTAAAAGTAAATAGTCTGAAACTGACTCCTAGTTTAGGCTGATGTTTTATCGTGGCAAAGAGAAGTTTTATCTTAATGGAGAATATCTCACAGTCCCCCACAAAGCACAGCACACGGGAGTGGAGCCTGCTTTAACACGGAATCACATCCAAGCCTATTTTAGAATTAAATGGAAGATGACCTCGTTACCTGGGTCCCTCCAACCTCACCATGAAAGCACTTGAGAACGGAGCCAGGGCTTTGCTAACAGCAGCTAAAGCCCAACCACACTGAAAACAAAGCCCAAACCAAACAAAAACCCCCTTTTGTGGCCCTGGTGTAAGGCCCTGTTACTAATCTGTCTGTGGCACAAATCCCTCCTGAGAAACAGTTTTACCCGAGTCAATTTGCACGTGGCTTGAAAAGGTTCACCTACAGCCTCCCTTCATAGTTTAATACTTCAGGAACTTTTCCATATGTTTTCCTACTTTTTAAAAGCAGATATCCTTATTTCCCCTCCCCATGAGACATCATTAATGAAATACCAGTTAAAAATATCTTCTAAAGATTTAAATTACCACATTAGAGACTCTCCTCCTAGAATGAACAACAGAAAAGGCACGTATTAATTATGTGAGTTATGAAAACAGATCAAACCATTATAAGGAAAAAACCATTTCCTTCTTTAGCAAAAAACGTATTTTCCTATAAATGTGTTTATTCAGAGATGCAAATATTCTAATACATTTTTTCCAAAGGTTAAAAAAGTAACATCTGCTTATTTTTGATTTTTCTGTTCCAAACTAGTAGCAGTCCAAATCTGTTCCAAAGGAAAGGGTGATGTTCAGCAGTAGTTTAATGAATTGTTTTGACTGAGTGAAATACACCATGTCCACTCCTAGTAATGAGACACTTGGCAGAAAGTATCACATCACAGGAACAATAGCAGCAGACTGTCATTATGGGCCACAAAACACCGTCACCTCGGAGCAATCTCTCTTCAAACAATGGAGGGGAAGATCAAGTAACATTTCCACTTAGCCAACTGCATATGCAGTCGGTGCTGATGGTGCTTTGGCCTGTAACATTTTCAGATTATAAGCATTTTCATGATAGTAAAACGTTTATAAATATTTTCATTTGCTTTTTTTTTTTAACATACCTTTGCTAGTTAGTAAAGCTCATGTTGTTTTCTGGGTTACAGAGATGTTTTATTAAAAAAACAAATGTTTTAGCATAAAATACACTATCATCACAGCATCAGGTTTTGAAGATGACATGTCTACTTGTGTAATATTTTAATTAGATTTGGTGTGAAATGGGCAGAAAATCAGTGGGGGTTTATGGCTATATCCTATGTTCCTATAATTACCACCCTCTGCTCTTGGAACAGCCAGTACAGCCCTACACATGTATGATCTGATGTTTAAGAGAACATGACAGAGGAGAAGTGGAGAGGAGAAGTGGAAAGGAGAATGGCAAGTAGGTATCTAAAAATAATAACCTGGTCAGAGACATCATGTCATGCTCAGCACTAAAATGAACGGCGATGAGACACAACAGGTGAGAAAAGGAAGGGACAGAAACTGCAGAGCAGGAAGACCGAGCCGTGGGAGAACATGGTGAGATGTGACTGAGCTTTGCAACAGCACTGCAATGATCTTGCTGTATTTTCCCTTGGAGGGGATCACAAGTAATGGAAGAATTGCCATCAGGACACAGAGGCACAAAAAAGGCCCACGACTCCAGCCTCACACGCTACTTAAACTGAAGGCCTCAAGAAAACTGGAGATCCTTATACAAACAAGTTATTTTTGTCAGCACTGTACTTTGTGAATTAGAAAACACAAGTTCTAATACATGCACTGAACCTCAAGACTGTTTTCAGGTTTGTTTTTCTTTTTTTAATACAAACTGCATGTCTCAGAATAGGATAATGAACTGGCACATGTTACATAAATAGCACATCTGCCAGGGATTGAAGTGTTTCCATTCATACCTGTTGTGCCCTACCTTAGAAAGGCAAATATGTACAGCTATTCTAGACAAATACAATTAAATAAGCGCAAATTAGTTTATCCTTTTCCTACCTCAGTGGCAAAAAGCATCTTTTCAGACAGCTGTTTTTCTATATGCATTGTATAAAATTATTTTAAAATAAAAAATACTAATCTGAAAGTAGACATATTTTAATTAAAAATATGCTTTGTTGCTAAATTGAATGTATTATTCAATCTCATAAATGGGAAACACTGTAATCTATACTTCTTATTCTGGATAGTACCTCAAAATGTGATAAAAGTGCATCCTGTGAGGAAATGTATCACCTATCACTCGTGTTTCTCAAAAGTACCAAAAAGCAGCTCAAGGCCATAGCTAAAAGGGCAAAGCTTAAGGCACAGACTGAAATACCTCAAAATTAAAGCATGAAAACAGGCAGAAAAAAAGCATTACTTAATAAATAGGTAGGGACTTTTCAAGCAACCTGCCTACAGAGTAAAAGCAACAGCATTCAATTCACTGCTTGTGTTTATTTTTGAGCAGTAAGTACTTTGTGTATACATGTATGGCCAGTTTTATACCTGTTTTCATTCACTTGTTTATGACTCACACTTAAGCAGAGATTACAAAACAGGGAAGGGACGTGCACAGGTCTTGGGAAGCAGCAGCATCCCAGATTGGGAAAGTGCAGTCATCCATTACCTGGAGACAAATCCTGCAGGTTTCCCCACAGGACAGAGGTCCTGGTAGAGGGAAGGTCTGCAGGCATTGCACACAGGGTACCACATCCTGCCCTGCTGGTAGTTTTATTCTCCTCCCTATACCTTGCAGAGTTTCCTCTTATAGCTAGTTTTGCTCTTTGTAGTTGTTAATCACACCATATGATTATTATCACCACCAGCACAATTGGCCATTAATCATATTCTGGAACAGGCTGGGCCGAGCAGCAGCATCAGGGCTAGAGAGAAACTTTCTAACATGATGGTACAAAGGAAGTTAATGGACAACAACACAAGCAGTGCTGGCTAAATGGATTCCTGGTGCAAATCCATTATGGTCAGTCAAATTATTTCTAGGGTGAATATGGCTCAGGATGCTTATTGATTACTGAAGAAAATTCACACACTGAATATTTTATTTATTAAGTTTCTTATGTATACAGCTATTAAGATCAATGCTGGAATTATAGTAAAAGTTCCACTTTCATTCAAGTATCTCCTGATGTTTTGTGTGTTACAACTACTACATGAAGCTCAACCAAAATCTCACAATGCTTACTTTAAATTACCAATGAACAGTTAGTGAAAACACCCAGAATATTAGCATTAATATTAGTATTAATTTTAACAGAGACAGCAATATTAGCAGAGTAACCCAAATTATGGACCCAAATCTCATGGTCAGGAGTCCCCCAAAATATAAAACACCAAGATGGCTTCCAAATTAAATCTTAGGGCACTTGCTATGTAAGTATCAGACAAGAGACGACAGATGGACTCAGACAGAGAGAGGGGGGCATCCAAGGAAAGAGGAGACAATGATGACCAGCACTAAGGGAACGTCATATCAGCACAGCAGCTGCCTGCCTGCCTTATTTCCTGAAGGAACAAAGTTAGGCTGCCAGTGCCAGTTTTACTCACTAGTGTAGGACTGCCAATAGTTGGGTTTTTTCCTCCTGAAAGACAAAATCGTGTGTATCATGTAAAGCCCAGTAAATATAACATGAGTCTCATGGAAATCTTCAGAAAGTACATCAGTGACTTGGGTCAGATCAAGATTTTACTCAGGTATTTTGTCATTTCTTCAAGCACTATTTACACATCTCCTCAAAAGTGAGTACTTGGAGATCAAAATTTACTGAGAAAAGTATTAAAAAAAAACCCCAAACCAAACCAAAACAAAACCCCTGGATTCCTAATGTGGTTCCATTCATAATTACACACCATAAAGACACAGAAGTCAGCTTTTTATAGCCTGGCATGATGACAGCTATTTACTCCTGAACTTAAAAGCAGTATAAGTATTTTTGTTTTAACACACAAAATGTAACTTTCACTCATCAACCATTTTTTACCATTCAAATGCATTTCTCCAGCAGACGCAAATTCATGTTTTATACTAGAAACTAATAACTATTTCACAGCAGGGTATGAGTAGCTTCTCATTCATTTTTTATTAAATAGTTGTATCTATTACATGTGTGAAAGATTACTTTAGATGCTTATACGAGGCTTTTAATTCAGAATAGCATTCCATTTAGCAGATGATACTGAAAAGCACTAGTTTAATTCAATAATTAACTTTCTCATGCTTCAATCCAAGCTCAAAATATTATCTTTAATTAAAAATACAATAGGAAATTGCCTAGTTATCTAGTTCTTTAACCGTGTACTTCTTAGCATAAGGCACTTAAAACTAATTTAATCACTGTCTGTAGTCTTTACTCTAAGTCCTACTTAAAAACGAGCTGGTTAACTCACATCCCTTAACTGCTTTGCTTTATATACCCAGGTAAAAAACTCCGCTCCAGCTTTATTTATGATCAGTGATGGAGCATCTGTTTTGCAGCAACCTGGTTATTTATCCTTTCCCCCTTTCATTTCAGTGTGTTTCGTACCTTTCAATAGTAGCCTCAGAAATGCCTTCTGGGCCAGCAGACTCAATTCTCTCATTTCCAGCATCATCTGCATTTACATTATTTACAATGACTTTACATTACCTTTTGTACTTTATTACCCCCACTAAGTGACTGTGGAATCAAACTTACTCATTAAAACCTCTTTGGCAAAGCTCCTTTCTGAATCATACTTTTCATTGAGTTTCCTTTCAGAGTATAATTTTTTAAAGCTTGATGTTTATTAGACAAACGATAACAAAGCTGAGAGGCTTCCAAAGTGATTAATTTTTGAGACCTCCTTCTAACCTTTTAATTTGAACATTAATTTGGAATTAGTTTAACATGAGAAAGGGAAATCTATTTTTCACTCTAATCCTAAATCAATATTAGCTCAGGGAATTATTTTATTTGACCTAGAGAACATATATTTTACCATTAAAAGTAATTTTTGCAGGAATATATCTAATGCTGCTTAAAAATAGTTAATTTCCACAAATCACAGTGAGATTCCATGGGGGTTTTTTCCCCGAACACCTTAAAATAATTTTGTCTCTCTGTAGTCCTTCTCTGTATACTGTTCTTGCTTAATTGATGCTAATTGGTACATAGAAATAAAGTTAAGAAGTAACACATCCCCTAAAATGTTTGCCTTGACGTGTAGAAAGATTCTTCTGGCTGAGACACATCAAATGAGCCTGCAGAAGTAATGGAGCTGAAGTGCATTGAAAAGAAAACATGATATAAATGCAACAGTCTAATTACATTGCAACATGTTGACATTATTTATTGGAAGTACCTACAAAATCACTACATTTTCAGGAATCCTTCCCATTTAGTTGTATCAGTCTTTCTTAATAGAAAACAAGGTTTAATCAGTATTTCCCAGGAGAAAAAAAAAAAAGGTAAATACTGCAAAACTTCCTGAAGCTGATCTAGGTGTTGATCAAAATAAAACTGTCCACATAGTTTATCCTCTAAGAAAACCTTACAAATATAATACCATCCCTGGTATCAGGAATGTTGCATTTATTGCAAATTGTGTGGTTTGGTCTAAAAAACCATAAAATAACTTTTTTTAAAAAAGCTGTTTCCTCTTCCATTGACCATCACTCCCCTATTATTAAAGGCCCTGAAATGAGTTTGTCTCCTGAAGCCAACTGGTCCATCCCATCCCACAGCAGGGAGTGCTGACTGACAAGGCCTCTATACCAGTTTCTGCCCCAGGAGTGGTTCAGGAAAACTGAGGTTGCTGCCAATCAAGATTTTACTCAATTATGTGAAATGCTTTTTAGCAGGCTGGGAATGACATGCACCAGTGAAGTGGGGAGCTGCAGCCCACCATCCTCTGGGACACAGACAGAAAAGGAAGATAC
>JAWWMO010000174.1:2574268-2595978 GCA_035047845.1 Dendrocincla fuliginosa | reverse complement strand
TATACCAGTTTCTGCCCCAGGAGTGGTTCAGGAAAACTGAGGTTGCTGCCAATCAAGATTTTACTCAATTATGTGAATGACTGGGAATGACATGCACCAGTGAAGTGGGGAGCTGCAGCCCACCATCCTCTGGGACACAGACAGAAAAGGAAGATACTCCTGCCCTGGAGCTTAAGCTCTTTTTTATCTTCCTAGCAGGAAGTTGGTGGGTAGCACTTGTACCATTTTGCCAAAGACTTCTCAGATTGTCCCCTCAAGTCATGGACTGAGAGGTGTCTGGTGGCAGATTTTGCAGCCACCTGCAGAATTTCCTCTCCCTGATGCCCTTTCAGTGCAGAGCTGAACCCCCCATGGATGTGTCCACAGTAGTTGTGATGTGGCTTTATGATGGTGATGGTCCAGCAACATGGCAGGACTGGATACCAGCCAAAGAATCACACTGAAACTGTGGAAAAATCAGGTTGTTCTTCTCTCCTTTCTAGTAAATTTACTTTCCAATTAAGGGAAATCATAGTGCTCTGTAGTGGTCTGTGAGGAAGTATAAAATCAGCTACAGTATCAGCAAAGTTTTGGTCTTCTTTCAATGAGATGATATTAAGCTTTTTGTTTGTTTAACAGTTAGCTCTGCCAACACTGTAGAAATTTCACACTGTTAAACTTCTTCACATTTAATAATTTTTTGCCCTACATTTGGCACACGCTTCTCCTGGGCTGTGTGATTATTTTTTCCCTTCCAGAGCCCTTCCTCCCGCACACACAAAAGTCCAGACCCTTCCCTGTCTCCTCGTGTGCCTTAATTCCGACTGACTCTGGGAACTGAGGTTTCTGCAGTGCAGTTTTGTGCCTCTGCCATGACAGCCTCCAGCACTGGGGTGTGCCAGGGCACACACTGTACTCCAAGTCTGCCTTGCTGCTGAAATGGTCCCCGAGGGGGTTGTCAGACAGAAGCAAACTGGAATAGTTCTCATCTTTCACAGACACCAACCCAGATCCTGTTTTCGGAATTGGAAGGCTGTAAAGGTACCATTTGATCATTTGCATTCCCCACCTTTCTCTTCCAGCTAGCATTCTGGTTTGTCTTCTCCTGCAGGTTCTAGAAGCAACTATGGCATTCAATTGATTTTCTATTAAAGGGCATTGTATTCTCAAAGTTAAGTTTCTATTCTAATTCAGGTTTATTTTGGTTTAGTCTGGGGATGTGACAGAGGCTAACCCAATTCTCATTCATAGATCACATTAGATGAATCGTAGATGAAAAGTTTCCTAAGTCATTCAAGGTGAAACAGAATTTCTGGTCTAATACCTTTCTACAGAAGAAACAATACTTATGTGACTATTGAACAAACATTTGCAGTAAGTTCTAACAGACTGCACTGCAGAAGGAGCAATGAAAACAGTCCCTGTTCTTCCAGGGTTTGTGCTACATGTACGTATCAAACACGAAGCCTTGCCCTGACATGTACAAAGCATTGTACAACAGTACAAAATCCCAGCGCTGATGAAACTCCGATTACCACCCACTGAAATGCCCAATTCCTCCCATTCCTGTTTGTGTATTCCCCCCCACGCCACCATTTGGCTGAACCATCCTGAAGTTCTGCTTGTTGGTCTCTGTGTCTCTTGCGGGGGTAAGAAGTTTTATCTTTAGCAATTTATTCTCTTTCTTTTCTTATTTATGAGGAACAGCACATTCTTTAGTTAAAAAAAGTTTGAGACAGAGTGTGAGTTAAGGAGCACTAATTAGTAAAATGACTCCAACATATGTACTTTAAATTTTTCAAGGTTATGCTACACATTACCCAAAAAAAATATCTGGAGATCAACCAGCAAAGTTATTTTGTACTGATGGCACTAAAAACCTCTCATTTTACAGAAATAAAATCACAGTTTTGCAATGTAATAAAGAAGAAAAAAATCTAAAGATTGCCCAGAAATCTCAACAACATATGCTTTTTATGGAGAGCATACTGCAGAAACCATCTCATCTCCATGAATAAGCATTTACTCATCCTTATTAGCAGACACATATGCCTACTTGTCCTGTAACTTAACATTGAAGGCCAAATTAAAAAGACGTAGTACATCATTTGCTGGACAGAAATTATTCATATAAAAAATTTATTATTGAAAAGACTCTTAAGAGGATGCCAACACTGATTTGAACTGACTCCAGGCATTTTTCTCCTTATAATTTGGAAGGTTGTAAGTTAATTGAATGGCACTTCCCTTTGACACAAAAAAAAAGGTATGATGCAAAACTGAAATCAGAGTAATAAACCTTGACAGAAAGAAGACATTAATAGGAGCAACCAATGACAAAATAAACTGTAGATCTAAGCAATGGCTTATCAAACCTAAGAGGATTTGCCTAATTAATCCTGTGTTGCACAGCTATCCAGATTGCTTTTCTGTCCAATCCATATTGTTACTATTCATTACTTACTCTTAGCTTTCTAGAAACAAGTGCCCTATCATGTAACAAGCTAAACAGTATTACCTATTTTTGAACTGCTTTACTATAGTACTCTGTAAGCAGTTGGCTAATGCACTGCAGAAATAGTTCCAGAGCTCCAAACTGCTTGGAATCAGTTTCTTTCTTAAATGACGAACCAAATGGTAACAGTGAGCATTAATTATTTGGAGAGCAGCATTTGAATTCAAAAGGAAACCTCTTTTTTAAAATAACTTGTGGAGAAAGAACTGCATAGTTCATGTTCAGCTTTGAGTTCACCGAAGAAAACGTGCAGGCTAAACAAGAAGTGTATTGTCAAGGAAACCCAAATGGTTACAGTTTAAAGGCTGCTCTAATTGATAAATTTAAAATATCTGACAAAGAAGCTTCAGAATGTGGCAGGTGTGTGTCATGTATAGTTTTACTGTCTAAGTAAAGCAAACATATGAAGAGATTAAAAAAATAGATTAAGTGTTTTATAAGCTACTGCTAGCCTACACCAGCCAGCTGAAGGCTTTAAATAATTTAATCCCTTCAGCAACTGCCAGTCCCAACTGCAATACTGAAACAAGGTCTGAATTCAGTTTGAAACCCAACAGGTGCAGTCTAATACTGCTTCCTTAATTCAGCTACTGATCTATGTTTATGCTTGTGGAGGACAGCATATTCTTAAATCCACTATGGCATTAATTAAATTAGTCTAAGTGCCTCTTGTTTTATCCCATCTTCTACTATCAAATTTACCTCAGACAGTGCTCTGTTTCTTTCCCCTCCCCTCCAGAAATGCTCCTCATGCCAGATGGAAGACAAAGAGTTCTCAAAAAGCTTTTAAAATAGATTTTTCTTTATATTTAATTTATATAAAAACACAAAATAAACCAGGGAAACTGAACAATATAAAACATTTAATACTGGTTTTATAAGCTTGAATTTTAATATTTGGAAGTGGAAGGAGATACAAAGCTAATGGCAAGCAAAGTCTCCGGTGACATATCACCACTTGTACTCAGTCTTTTCTTTGGATAAACCAGGCAATTTAAGTTGTACCTGATATGCATAAGCTATTTCTCAATTTTATATGTTAATTATTTTTACCAACATTTGCTGGTAGCACAAACTAATGCATATTGCCAAAAATAATAAGTCACTAGGCAAAAAAAAAAGTCAAAGTAAAAAAGCAGCATTACTGTGAAATTTCTAGCTACAGTAACAAGGAGGGTCCCTCAGCTTCTCCCCCTTCTTTCAAATCATGGATAACTTAACAAAGCACAGGGAAATACTGCTTAGTATCCCTCCCACAGAAGTTTAAAGACTAACCTATATTTTTCTCCACTCACAGGACACGAGAAGAGGAGAATTTCGACCACCTTACTCCTTTCACTCTGCCAACAGGGCTGGAAGATGAGACAATTCAAGGCACGACTTCCTTTCCCTTTCCTGCAGGCTGGGATGTGCTCATACTTGGGATGCATACAGAGAGTTTTGTCTCTCAAGCAATTAAGCATCATGCTTGGCATATGCAAATGAGAGGATAGCATTACCTCTTAACACAACCTTAATTCAGAATTTTTGGATGCTAAAGTTGCAAGGCATTGAAGTAAGGCAGCCAGCCCAGACAGCAGATCATAATCCAATGTCAATCAATCAAACCTATAATACGCCATGCAAGCAACATGCAGGCTTATGAAAATTAAAACAGATTAAATGTACACTAAAACAAAGTATTTTCTTAAATCCCAAGCTGCTCAAGGTACCTACCTAAAAATTGCGAAGATTGTCATATCCATAAAAAATGTCTTGGGACTACAACAAAGAGTGAACTCTGGTGCACCAGCACAGATTTGAATTCCCAGTAATTCTATGAGCACATGAACAAACAGTACTCCCAAGTATATTAAAAGTATCTTTGAAATCAGATATGATTATTTTTATAGTTTGGGGTATTTGGAATGCAACTTTTAGTTATTAACCAACAAGTAGTCTTTTGATTATGTGAAGTAATACGGGCATTATCTAGTCTCTGTTTTAAAACTAGGTGCATAATGTTGAGGTGACACAGTTTTATGAACATGTACAGTGTGTTCTCTTGATCACAGTTGTACTTCAAAGCACAAAATGAAAGAATTTTTGGAGCACAGAGCAACCCAAGTGAATTCAGAGCAAGTGAATTAAGAGCACTGCCACTTAGTTTGTACAAACCTGAAATTTTAAATTCAGGTTCAAAACTATCTATTCCAGGATTACGGCTTTTGAAAGAAGGAAAAGCCAGGAGGGGAGAAAATTTACAAAAGACATTGGAGGAAAGCTCAGTCACTGAGAATACCTGTATTCTATCAACAAATCCTATTTTTAATTCAGAAACCCCTATATATCAAATAACTCATGATATTTAGGGTATATAATTTTATTACTGTAAAAATGGTTTTTTACATGAACAATTTTTAGTCATGTGAATAATCACTGCCTAGTAAATCCCAGCATAATCTTCTGGGATTAAGAGTTTGCAGAATCAGACCTTTGTTAGGTATTTAATAAATATTATGCTCATTGATGCTCAAAAAACCCCCCAATTTAAAACCCTATGGCATTGAAGGGTAAAAGACTATACTACTCCATGGAGTTTTGAGGAGAAAGTAGTGCTTTTATGAAGACATTCACCCCCAGAGACAGTTGGTATGAGAGCATGTGTGAAAGCTACCATGATATGGACCTCGAAACCAGAACTGTCAGCCAGACATCCAGAAGACCTCAAAATAATAATAAATAGCAAGTTAAATTCCAATCTTCATCATTTTAAAGTTCACTTCTTCGTTGTCTTTTCTAAAGCTATTGCTAAAAAAAATATCTCAATTAACTGAACATAATGTATTTTTCAAGAATAGAAAGATTTACTACAAAAAAAAAAATTAAAAAACAATTGCACTGAAAGTGAGAAGAGACTGCTAAGACCTGTCGCGCTTGGCATTGCAGCTTTGCCTTTCTATGTCTTGTAGAGATTTCCATGGGGAATGGTCTAGAATGCCCAAGATACCAAGGGCACCTTGGTCCTCCTGTCCACCCCCTTTCTGGCAACATTTGTCCCCAGGTATACCTACACAGCTGGAGAAATCTAGGCATTGTTTCTTGCTTACTTGCTGTGTGAAGGGTTCATGATGCTCCTGGTAGCTCTTTTACCACCTGGTGCACAAGATACAGGCAGAGTCTGGCCTTTCATTGGAAGCAGCATTCCAAATCCACTTCTGCTTTATTTTGTTATTGATTTGTCTGCACAAGAGTCCTGGTATAAGACAGAAAACAATACTACTCGCTAGAGGCAAGCAAAAAGAGACAGCCTAAGTTTTCCTCAAAGTTTTGCCAATGGTCAGCATTAGTGACTGGCAATGTTTCTGCTATTCCATCCTGGGAAGACTCACAGAGAGGCTGCCAAGCTGTCCTGGCACAGTGATGTGGGCTCCCAGGAATGCTGCTTTGCCATGCTGCACAATAATGGAAGTATCCTTTTATTGCATCAGGATTATTTCATGAAAGCCACTGTTTTATCTGCTCTGGAACTGTTCAGTGGCACTAAAGTGCTTTGGCCTTCATTGTTCCTTGAGGGAGTAACAACTGGTCTACGTTCAGCCTTTACTTGGAAGCCTGGGAAGAGCCTGAGCAATTTAAGGTTACACTGGTGGGAATGCCCTGCCCTCTGTTGTACTCTCTCTCTCTTCCACCCATATTTTGGACTGTAAAAATTTCAATGGGAGCAGACAAGACCTCTCTAGAGATTCCTGATTTTATTACAGATTTTTGCCACAAACCAAAGGGAGGCTCCAAATTGGCAAATAATGTTTGGCTTTGTACAGCGCCTTTTTCTCAAAGCCGGCAAATAATGATTTAAACAAACGCTCATGTATTTTAGCAGGCAGAATTTGGCAGAGAAGCACACTGTGGAGGAATCCAGCCGTGCCCTGCTTGTGCCAATATGAACTTGATCACTGGTTCTTTGAAGTGATAGTGAAGTCTCAAGTGTCCTCTATACCTCTATGAAAACAGTACTCATTAAACAGGTTAATTAATAACCTTGTTTTGTGGACACTGGAAATAAGACTAGTAACTCTTTATTCTTCCTGGGTTTCATCCTATGCCAGTCTCCTCAGCATGACTGTCTTCATCTAGTCAAGGAAATGACAGATTTGTAACCTGCAGTTTCTTTTTCCATCCCCTTCAGAGGAGGAAAAGCTAATGTTAAAACAATACCTCTTGCACTTGCAAGAAAAAAGTAGTCTGCTTTGTGTTAGCTCCTTGTTACTGTGAGAATTAATTCCAAGAGCAAGCAGCAGCCCCTCTGTTGTCAAGTGACTGTAAGTGATATGTAGTAAGTGATACACAGAACGTAAGTGGTGGTCTAAATCCAGAACACCCAGAACTGTTACTGCAAGGAAAGGTATTACACCAAAGACGAGCCTAAGCTGTGCAACTCTGCATGGTAACGTGACTCTGGGGCCTCTGACTCCTAGTCCCCGGTTACAGATGCATGATGCAGTACACCCAGGATGTGGATTTGCTCATTGGACTTTCTTTGGGAATTATGTATCATTGATCTTCTGATCTAACCCTTCCTGCAAAACCCCTTACAGTTTCCTCTCACCACAGCACAGCTCACCTGGTAGTTACTGCACATACAATTTCCAGCAGCTGACTAGTGTGACACCGACTCCATATGACACGTGTGACTCCTGTGAGTCCCATCACACAACTCTGGTGAGTGCCTTGCTCGCAGTCCAGCCAAGCTCACCCACCACACAGCCAGCAGCAGAGCCCTGCTAAGAAGCATGAATAACCAGAGGACTTCTCTGAAAGAAGTCTTGGTCACTTGCAAAGTGTGGCAAAGGAAAACTTCAAGTACTTAAAATGTAATTTCATAAGTATCCTTACTATTCTTAGTACTTAGGACTATTATTCATCCTTTTCCCTCAAGCTCATTTTCTAATTTTCCCTCTTCAGCATTTGTACTCAATTCTATTTCAAGTTGTGTGTGTAGGGTTTTAATTATCTTCTATTTTGGGGCATTAAAAGATTCTGAATCATCCCACCTTCTGGGAGATTACTAAATCCAGTGATTATCAACAAAAACGCTGTTGAATGCCTATTATCCGTGTTAATTATTCAATTAAAAAATATGTTGGAGCCTTCAGCAGGACACTTCCATTTCATGGTTGAAGGGAACAAAAAAAATCTTTCAAAATTGCTCTAAAGCAATTATTTTAAAACCTGTTTTTCAGAGCTAATCTTTCTGGGGTCCCCACGTGCTGGTACAATAAAACCAGTGCACAGAGACCAGTGGATGGAGAAGCCCACGCAGAAAACACACAGTGGATACAGAGCCTGGTCTTGGACACCCCATGAAAATAAAGCCCTAATTGACACCCTTTCCTTTCTGAGTAGAATACATTTTGTTTCTGCCTAACCTTTGCAGATACACGGATGCTGCCACATGTGTTACTACCCCAACACTCTTCTGGTTTCAGTATTTTAAGCACACATTTATGATCAGGAAGGTAATTTTTGGCCCAATCAACCATAAGTTGATGATACCATCAGTAGTTCAGAGTCTTCAGAGTGATTTCTGATCTTTCTAGCAGTACCTAGTACTTCAACCTTTATTTTTCTTAAACTTTTTAATCTTGATTTTGCAATCGTGTCTCTATGCCATCTTATCATCTGGCTACAGTCTGAAATGAGTTGCCTGACTAAGCTGGCAGCAGCAGGTGGAAAAGTAGCCTGGGATGGACTCCTTTCCCAAGAGGTATTTACACCAGTCAAAGTCCTCACTGAAATATACTTCTTCCCAGATCTGTCAAGCTGGTCTTAAATTCAGAGAAGCCCTTATATTTCATCACCACGGCGAATGAAGCTACTCCAACACTCTTCTAAATCCTATCAACAAAAACCTGGGTGCATTTCAAAGGAACCTTTAATTTCTGGAATCTGTTTGTGGCACCTGTGGAACAAGAGTTAGGCAACATAGAGTAGCTTGCCAAAACAAGTAATTCTGAAATTATCCAACCCAACAAGCAGCCCTACATGAAGATCTCACATTACCTGTCTGAGGTTGCCATTATCAGAAAATTTAGTCATTACACATAAAGATGTTCTAGAATGCAGCATGTGAGCAGAACATCACTCTAGAGGTTTGTCTGTATTAGGCAACAACTTGCAAGGCTTGCCTGTCTTTTGTACTTTCACAAAGATTTTCAAGAGCACTTTAAAATGGAAGCCACCATAGAATAGCACCTACACGTACCCTGCTTCAAGAAAGGATAGGAGCAAATAGGTTTGTTCCAAGAGATGGCATATGCAGGAAGCCTGTTAATGCCTTGTAATTCCAGTTATAGTCCCTTCCCACCCCAGCAGCAAAAGCAACATGGATGTTAACATGGGAAACTGAGCAGACAAATGGGAGTCAGCTGTGTGTGATGCAAATGAATGGGTCAGGGATCACCATGAAAGGGTCCTCTCAGAGATATTTGTATACATATTTTTATACGTACACATATAAATACACACGCGATTTAAAATATGAAACAAGGATGAATATATAAACATCAGACTTTCTATTTTCAGGTGCATTAGCATCTGCTATACAGACATGAAAAGCCAAAAAGGTTAGACAAATGCCTATATGCAACTCATGACTTCATATGAGAGAACTGTGTCTGCTGCCTGTCTCTAAGGTCTGTTCTTTCATTTGGGGCTAACTGAAAAGGTTTCTGCTTCCCATCTATTTCCAGCCAAATGTGGAAGCTGTGACTCCAGCAGACCACTCCAACTGCCACAGCCACACTTGTTTAGAACAACACAGTTGTATCCTTCATTGGGTCACTCCACACCTCTGTGTGGATGGCACAGACAAAACACTACTGCTCCACGGAGAAAGTTTGCTACATAAAATGGACAAATTACTCTTCCCATGCCAACCTGGGAATGATTCTGCTCAACCTACCGTATCAGGCTTGACAGAGAAGACAACTGCCATTTAGTAAATCCACCCACTTGTTAGCTTCACACAGGCTCAGGTCAGCTAGTGAACAGCATTTCTATTCTCCTATCCAAAGCAAAGCAAAGCACAGAAAAGTAACATAAAATCAAAATATTGAAAAAGTCTGTAAGTATTCTGTTTAAGTTACTATTTCCATCCCCATTTGCTTTACTCAGTTGCTTAACTTAAAAAAAGGCAAATTTTAATGCAGGGCCACTGTGTATGTGCATATAGACGCCTGACACACCCTGGTGACTTGTTTTTACAGGAGCTGCACAGTAGTCCTTGTGTTGCCTCAGTAACAACTCCTACACCAGGATACTCGAGGAAACCAGGGCACAGCTTAATGAGTACCATGGCACGTAGTCTGTGGTCCTAAAGCTACCTCAGTAGTGTCTGGGAGGAGCCTGTTTACTTCTTACCTTCACATTTTCAAAGAGAACATGAAGTAGACTGTGTCACCCGTGACACATGTGCAAATCCCAGTGCTGTGCAGAGCCACGTAACACAGTTACTGGCACAAATTATCCCAGGGAAATGACCAGACTGTCTATTGGGTTTGGAGTCTTTTCCTAAATAACCTCTACTTTTTTTGTTTGTTTGTTTGTTTGAACCCTGTCTGAATGCAATTTATGAAGTGAAATGTTCTGTAACAAAGAAAAGACAAGAAATGAAACAAAGGGGGAAAAAAAAGCCTGAGCACTGAGAGAGAATAGGGAAAATCCTGGATCCTGTAAGGAAAACATCCCAGCTCAGGGCCACAAGACTAAGTGACATTTTACAGTTCCCAAACCACATTCTGGATCCCATGTGCTGCCTTTGTAATGGAGTTAGCCTATAGTGAAGGAGAACTGGGGAGCTGCAAGCACACCACTGGTAGCAAAACCAGCAAGGAAAAAAGCAGGACAGATGCTTTATGAACAGCAGAGCTGGATGTGACAGGATTCTCAACAGCTCGTAAGGAAAGTTTAGCAAGTAAGCAAGTAAACAAGCTAATGTCTTCTCCTGGTTTTACCTTTTTACTCTTTGCAATTGGAATCTTATTTATAAAAGCTGTTTACTTTTCCCTTACTCAAACAGCCTAAAGCTGCCAGCCCAGTCTGGGCTGAATGCTCTTTTTTTTTCACTCCTTTTTGCTCTTCTGGTCAGGAAACAGGCAGAAGATGCAGGCCAGAGAGCCAATTCAATAATGTTTCTGTGATTTTTTTCAAAGATATCCAGTTCCTAAAAGGATTTGAAGGGTCAATAGGTGTCAAAAATACAATTTGCTCTGGAACAACTACAGCACCTCTTCACATTTTTATAGTTATTGTTAGGGACAAGACATTATTCTTGCAATTAGGGGACAAATGCAACAGTCTACAGGACCTGACAGATCTGCAGAAAACAGCAGTGTACATGGAACATGATGGCCACCTCAAATGTGCTGTAACCCCACTTTGCAGCTGAAGCTCTGCAAATCACAGCAAACGATTCTTTAGAGCAGCTCACCAGCAAAATCTTTGTGAGCTTCACAATTAACTTCTCAAGGATCAGAATTCAATCCAAAGACAAAGGACAATCTAAGGAGAAGAAATAAAGATCCAATGGTCAATACGAAATGACAGCCATGTGGAAAGAACAAACTCTTTTTCTTCCTTTAGTAATTGTGAGCCCATGTCTGGCTGTTGTTTATCTTATAGTTTTATCCAAATCACACTCCAATTTTAAGCATTCATTATTCCTTAGAAATGGATTAGATGATAAATTTCAGTGCTGGCTCATGGGTGCCTTCCATTTGAAGGGGGCAATCTCTTCCTTGCAGAGGCTTTGACACACTAAAGATTTTAACTTTGTATCTCACCCTTTTTTATTTACAAAACTGGGTAAAGAGAAAACAAAGAAGGGCTACTACACTTTCCTTACTCTATCCTTCCTCAAGCTCCTGGTATTTCCTTTAGTCTGTGGCAGGTTTGATTCTTATGCATTTTGACACTGCACCCTAAATATGGTTTTAGACATTTTTTTCAGTCTGTGTCCCTTTTTAATGGAAGCCAACTGTATTAGTCCTTGGAAAGAACTACACAGAAGGCCAACTAATGAGATCTCCTCTTTATCCCCAGTAAAAAATCTGGACTACACCTACAAAGGATATTCTATAGTTATTCGTAGGTATTGTTCACAAAACAGTAACACAAACCTTTCTTTCAATTTTATGATTTTACAAGTGCCTAAAGTATTCTCTTACCTCTTAGTCTCAGAATGCAATGGGAAATGTATTTATTCAAAATCTTTCTAAAATACACAACAACTTAATTTAATTGCATCTTATTTATTCAGATAATCATTAGGAATAATATTTTCTCTGAATTCACAAAAATAAAAAGCAAAATCGTTTCTCTCAAAATAGTTGCTTGTTTTTCATTCCTCTTTCTTACATTACTGGAATTTCTCAGTCATTTGTTGTTCTCTGTCACTCAGATGCTTTACTGAAATAGATGGCAATGCTACCAGAAAGCTCTGTCAGATGGCTCTCAGACAACACACCCTATCACCTAAAATGTATGTAGCTCATGTCCCACATTTGGCAACAATTTGGTTCATTTTCTGGAACCTTATGTCACGTACACAAAATATGAGAAAAATGTACAAGCAATGCACTGAGTATACAGAAACAGGACTATCAACCAAATAGCTCCTAAGGCCCATCTTAATTGAAAAGTATTTTAATAATATGAAATATTTTAAGCTCATTTAGAAAAAAAAAATCAGAATTTCCCGAAATTGCCTTTTCACCCAGACACCTTATGTCTGGGTCTTATAAATGCCTTTGTTTATGCAGTTACCATCGTGTGCTGTGCGTCCTCCTCTCTAATGAATTAAATACAAACATCAGAAGAAATGAAATTCAGCTGAGAAAGAGAAACTGAAGTTGTTTCCTCAAATTTATATATGCATGTGGATACAGGCATTTTAAAAAGCTGTATAGACACTTAAAATATATTTAATCCAATAGTTATCTCAGCGGTTCTGTGTGAGTACTAGTGACAGCTGCTCCAACTTTTTAAGTACAAAGGAAAAGGATAAGAAAAGCCTTAACAGTTTTTAATCCACAGTTTTCTTCTGAGGCCTTTGAAAAGCTGAGTAAATATGGTTTCGAAATCTATCAGGATTGTAAGGGTCATTTACCACTGTATGTTAAACAGTGGCATTTCTTCATTACTGGTATTAACTTATTTTTCTCACAGTTTTATGGTGCATGCAGCAGTGTTTTCCCTTACAGACGCAAATATTTTGGAAAAGAAAAGATATGTAATGATTTAGCACATAGTTTAGGTGTGGTTCTTTAACCCTGGTAACTAGTACAGAGAGATACCTTCTCCAAGAGAAAAAAAAGGTCATGAATTTATCAACATATGAATTCTCAAAGCAAACCTGAAAAGGAGAGCAGCAAAGGAAGGAATAGGATTCATCACGAACACCAGCAGATAACTGTAGCAAAAGCATATTACAAAGGTGAGTCATCCAGCAAAGGATAAAACAAAAAGCAAAGTGTTAGGACAGAGATATCGCTGAAAAAAGCACATTGAGCTAGATAACATACACACAGCATTAAGTCCTTTAAGCACTCTAACACAACCATCCAAACCTGCCGTCTTTCAGTTTCTAAACACAATTACATCCTTTGATGAGCAAATAACACTATTACGTGCCATCCTTCACTCTATCCCATATGCACAGTCATCAGTTCGCTTATCATACTCCCTTAACATTGTCTTTAGTGCCTGAACCAAGAGGTAAATTATTACCACATGCTTTTCAACAACACTTGAGCAGCCCTCCACAACACCGTGCCACTGCTGCTGGTTTCCACGCTGCTGCCATGCCCTCCATCTCAGCAGCACGGAGACAAACAGAGCAGCCTGGCTCTGTATTCCAGCAGCCAGGCTGCTCATCCAGGATCACGGCATACTGTTATTTCTTGAGTGCACCCTAAAGAAATGAAGGAAATAACTTCTCTGTTCGTCTTGGGATGGAATACAGGAGGCTCCTAAAAGGAATTTTTAGTAGCAACAAAATATGTACAAATTGATGCTGTTGTGCCTAATTACTAAGCTAGAGACCTGTTGCTCTCTAGGCACGCAGCATTTCCGCAGGCAGGCAGCAGTGGGAGTCTCAGAAGATGTTTTAGAGCTGAAGTCCCCAAAAGCATCACCACAGCTTTGTCAGACTGCATTGACACAGCCCCAAGGGCCCCGCTGGTCCTGTCCTGCCAGAGCAGTGGGGATGGCCCCGTGCAGGGCCAGGAGCTGGACTCGATGATCCTTGTGGGTCCCTTCCAGCTCGGCCTAAACCGGGATTCTGTGATTCCAAAGGCTCTCTCTCACTCGGGAACACGAGCACACACCGCAGAAACCACGTTTTGATACCTGACCCACAGCGAGTCCAGAGCTTTCCACAGCGCATTCAGCTCTGTGAGAAAGTGCCCAGCATCCAAACACCCGCCCACGGGCATGTTTCTACGATTCTGCGAAAACAATTACTGCTAAATTGTTTCCAATCTCCGGGCGATATGTTTGTAACTGGGGAAGCTACAGTTGTTGCAATGGGCGCTTAGATTTACAAGGTAATTAGTGCTGACAGTTCCCAAACCTACCATCATGTCGGAGCGTGTGGCACTTCCAAACTGTGCTGGGATACATACACCCTTCTGTGCTCAGGATTTCTAATAAATTACACAAATATAAAGGAAAGCTGCGGGATTCATTCACTTTCGACCAAATTTGCATGGAAAATCTGTTTTTCATATAGTGGAATGGATGCTTCTGATACACAGCAGCTTTAGTTCTTTGCTTCAAGGAACAAACCCAAGGCAAATGACTGCAAGAAGAGTGACAACAGAAAGTCTGAATTATGAGAAATTGAGACACATCATTTCTGGTCAAGGAGCAAATATAATAAAAATCCACCGCTCATGCATTTTTGTGTTAAATCACTGCTGGGTCATTAAATTTGGTGCATACACATACATACACACATATGCAACTAAAAGTATAGTAGTACGTGATAATAGAATGGTTTGGGTTCGAAAGGACCTTAATTACCTAGTTCCAATCCCCCTGCCGTGGACAGGGATATGGTAAGACCTGCTTTATTGCCTGTCTTGTAGTTCACCATTGAAGGTTTACCTGCTGGGCTGTATGCAACAGCGATTGACAAACAGTATGTGATACTGTGTACCACAAACAGAGAGGAATTTTCCCCAGGAATTGTCCCCAGCCAGTCTTTGGAAAGTTACTACTTGGAACAAGAACTAATACATAAGCAGGACATTCCCTTTTCTGCCTCGCTAACTCCTGTATGATAATAAAATGAAATTACCATTCCAGAAGAAATACTCACTCATGTATTATTATTTAAAAACTGTGATAAGAACACAAGAAAAAATAACAAATGCACAAATGTAACATGAAATGAACTGTAATGCAAGATTTAAATACAATCAATATGTAATTCGAGCTGCCTAGAAGAGGCAATACTTTTCAGACTGTTGACCTGAAGGGTACTTTTTCTTATGTTTAGGCTGAGACATTTCCCTTAAATGAAATTTCAAAGTGCAGTGTTATACTATTTCAGAAATACAACAACAAAGCAAATCCTACCGTAGCACATGGTGATTGAGCTGAGGTATCAAGACAGGTGCAAATGCAGTAACTTCACTGCTAACTACAAGCTTAGCTAATAAAGAAAATATAGAACCACTTCCTTGGCTTTGTCTCCCTATTGATTTACTAAAAAATAGCACACAAGATCACTTTTAATCACCGGTTTTACTAGAGAACACAGCTCTGTTAACAGCAGCCCAGCTTCTTAACGAAAAGGACCCCAGAACTGCAGTTAACATCAAGCATAAATTTAACTGTCTGCTTGTCTGGTAGGATCACCATGGTACCCAGATGCTTTCTAGATAAATATGAAAACACAATTAAAGTGCATGCAATCTGTCAAGGTAAATTTACACAGGGGTAAATTCGTGGGGAGCTGTGATTTCAAGTGCAGCATGCAGGTCTAAGTCTGGGTAACCACCAGTACCTAGTCCAGGAGAGTTGCACAGAGGTCAGAAACATTACTTAATTCTCCAAATTAAACTTTGATAACCATAAGCTCTGACAATGGTCTCATTGAAGACAGAAGCATAGCTTAAGGTGGGACACACCAAACAGTCACAATGGATTTTGAAGGTCAGCTAAGGCGAGGAGTATTTTGTGAATCAAGCTGTACACTATGAATGTGGGAGAAGGGGTGATTGTTACTCCAGCACCAGGAGGGTACTGGCATTTGTAACTCAAGCGTGCCCAAAATAAGGAGAGTGAGACAACCCCAGAGCTTGCAATGCACTTGAATCGCACAAACAAGCTTTGTTTCATAATAGAAGGAAACAAACGTAGAAGAAAGATTGATTGATTCTTATGTAAACCCTTGTTTCCTGGAGCTGAGCTTTCAAGCAAAACATCAAACACTATAGTTGCATAGCAACCTCCCCACCCCCATTACAGGTGGACCGGTTGGCCAGTTCCACCTTTCCTGTTTCTCCAGGCTGCACAAACACAGTGCTTGAATAGGTAGGATTTATGTCAGCAGGGTGAACTTCCTAGTTTGTGGACAACTTGTATTTAAGAAAACAAGAGTCCTACCCAAAACAGCCTGAGGTGGAAAGCTGTGATGTTCTGTGTTTATGTATTCCAGCATATTATGAAAATGAATAGCATCTAATGTCTTGTAAACTTACTTTTTACCCTCATCTTATGATGATTGGATTACTCAGCTAAGTAGAAGGCATTTGAGTGCAAGCACCACTATGCTTAGTCAATTTTTATTTGTTGTTAATCACTAATATTTTTGGAAGCACTACAGTATTATATCCGATAATCACAACTAATGCTAAATTTTGTATCACTGACTCTAAGTGAGAAATAACAGCCATCAACACTATATTTTTTAATAGGCTTTGTCCATGTCTTTACAACCAGAGTAAGCATACACTAGAAAACGCTGAGGCTGAATCCTGGTATGCAAAAGCATAACACCAATTACAAGTAAGTATGTCCTGCCCCACCTAATTTTGTTCTCCCTTTTATTTGTTGGATGACTGCTATGCCAAATACTGGTAAGTTCCCTCTTTGATTTCCAATCATCCTTTGATGCCTCTGTTTTCCTTCCATATGCTTCTACTTCCTGCCCTTCTTATTAGCTGCTAATACTCTTAAACCCAAAACGCACGTGACTTTTTCTAAATTAAGGTAAAGTTAAAACGCTTCAAAAATGACTCACCATCGCAAGCTATGACTCAACAGCAGGATTCACAGAAAGGCACTTCTGGTGCCCAAGAGTAATGTGGCAGGGAAAAGTCCTGTAGGAGACATAAAAAGAGCTAAGCTAGTGCCGTGCCATTTGCCCTGTTGGGCGGCTGCCAGGTACGTGCTCCTTGCCCAAGCTCCGCTTCCAGCCGCGCCGAGCAGTGCTCGGGGTTTGTCTGCCACCTCCCGGGTGACTCACGGCGCTGGGGACAGGCACACGCCGCAAGGGCGGATGTAGCCATGGTAGTGGTCATTAAAGACGTTTTAACGACTTCAAAAATACTCAGGTTACAAAGTCAGACCCACAAAAATGAGGGAACGCCGCCATCAGTGAACTGCGCTGCTATTTGGATACGTTACCTCATCTTTCTCCCTCCAGCTGCGAGGCTGGATTTGGACTCCACTTTAATCCAGTACACAAACAAACAACACTTTTCAGTTGGGTTTTTTTGTCGTTGTTGCTGCTGGTTACGTTTTTTGTTTCTGTTTCTTGTGTTGTTTGGTTTTGGTGGTTTTTAACTTCGTTGTGTAATTTGAAGTTTTCTAGATTTCTTCTCTGTTTCTGCCTAGAAATTCTGTCCAGCAGAGCTGGTGGACGTTAGTCTCTCTGGGATTTTCAGACCACTGGACACTGTTGCAGCTTGGCAATGGGCAAGAAGGAATGCCATGGAAATGGCTGCTGGACACAGAGAACTGATCTGCACACAGACCATACACCCAAGGCATTGAGGACATGTTACACTCATTGAATGTACACTATAAAGGGTACACCCATAAATATCTGCCCACAAATCTTAAGGAAAAACCCCAATGAAACCTTGCCTCAGAAAATAGCCAGCTGTTGCCTTAAACAACTTACAGCCCTATGTTCACTGCTTATTGTTTCATCCTTAAAATACAGCTCTGAATAGGGAAACCCAGCTTCAGATTCCATTTCATTGTGGTAAATTTCCCAGAGAAACCTCGAAGTGATATAACTAAACACTGATGAATACTAATACTGATCCATAACTGCAAGTAGTGCTATAGAAAGGCGACAACTAGTTACACTGGGAAAGAATGACGCAGTGAACAGAACAAGATTTACAAAAAGCTTGTTTGGTTGACGTGGATTGTTTATACTTTTCTTGGAAAGCTGAAAAGCTGCTTACAAAAAATAAATGAGGCAATACTGTACTAAATAGCATTAAATGATAGGCAATTCAAGCAAATGAATTGATGTTGAGGAGGCTAGAATTCAATCCAGAATTTTAACATCTAATTACACTATTAAAATACATTACTCCAACTATGTATTCTGCTGTAATTATTTTCTACTAATCGCCCTAGTTATTCAGTAATCCACTCACCTTTGTTTTCTGTTTATATACTAAATTTCTAAACTAATTTCCATCCTTAAATAAACTAATTTTAAAACCTGACAAATCTCTCTCTGTTCTCCTCAAAAGAAACTTACTTTCACAGCATGTTCATCATTTACCAATGCCCATCACCGATTCCCTTCTTTTTAATTTCATAACAGACTGTGATCATGAAGCTGCAGTCACTGAGCAACAGGGGACACAGCAATCCATCCTTTGCTATTGTTGTCATAACTAATGTTTCTGTTCCTGTAACCTGGACACCTTTCATGATATGTGACCCTCTCTGCATTTCCCATACTGTAAACCTCTCCTGGGATGACAGACACCAGCACTGCAGACACTGGAAGCTGGAACAGTGCACAGTGTTTGCTCTGATGCCTTTCTTGCACTCACTGTCTGCAGCAGTCTCTGACCTAGTCTCAGGTACTGAGCAAGTGGCTCAACACTTCAGTCTACTTCAGCACAGCAAATCACGTGTTTAGGGCAAAACCAGGCTCTCTGTAGTGCTGTGCTGTATGTGATGTGGTGATCAGGGTGAGAAAATGCCCAGAAAGAAATGTATTTCAGAGAGTATTACCACTCAGGCAACTGATGTGATGCCACAGCTCCTCCCAGTCACATACCCACGCAAATAGTTTCAGACACTGACATTGCTGTCAGCTGAAAGGCCCTTACAGGATACAGATTTCTGCTGAGCACTATTGCCTTCTCCTCCTCCCACTCACTCCCCTCAGCTGCTTCTCTCACTCCTCACCATAGACTCCAGCCCAAGAAAACAAACTCAGCCAAGCTTGTTTGGGTTTTGTTTCCTCCCTTGTCCTTGCCAGTGATGCACCCACTTAGGAGACACACCTCACTCCCAGCCAGTGGGCCTCAAACGGGGAACAAAACCAGTTTTGGCAGAAGAATTAATTCTTAGTTATGGCCTATGGGAATATAAATTTAGAATGCCTTCTTATTTTAGATCACAGAATTCCCATCGTGTTGTCAATTTAGAAATCCTGCCTTTAGGGTTCAACACCTATTTAAGATTTCATTTTCTTACACTTGTTTTTTTTCTAAGTAACACATAATTTTGTTTCTCTTTTTCCAGGCAGAAAATATATATAAATACCACTGAACTGCAGGCACAGTGGTCTTCAAGTCATGTCCAGCTTTGGATTTGTTTTTGATTTCTGGAGCATTCCCTCCCAGAGCAGTGTAATCCACAAGTTTCCCTGTTAACTCATTGTTGCCATTAAGTTTCACACCAATTACTGAGCTAAGCATGAATCACTAGAGCCCAGTGATATTAACATATTAATGATGTCCTCTTGCTTTGATACCACAAAGCAGCAGGAAATTAAAGTGCAGCCTTTCTGAGCAGACAGGCCTGTAATCATGTCCCCATTGCTCCAGTTACCCCCAGCTGGAAGCCTCCAGTGACTCCACTGGAGGTGACTCAGCTTCAGAAGGAAGGGAAGGATTTACAAATTCCCCATTATAAAATAACTTCTGGGCTGTGCAGAAGGAATTAGCAACTCAGTAGTTGTTGCAAGCTTAGCTGCTGCATCCCCATTATTTGCCATCCACAAGGAAGCTCCAAATCAGCCCTGCCAAATGAACTTGCAGCACCACTAAACTCAAGCCAGGGGATTTCTGCATTAGGCCCAAATTTAAGTTACAGAGAGACAAAACTCGAGTTAAGCTAACCCTGCTCTATTTAAACTCCAAATTTTAAACCTTTTCAAACTTACTTTGAAACGTGACCTATCACTTACACAGCTTTTTTAAGTTATACTGCCCCTTGTGAGATTCACACCAAAGCACAAACATCTTCATTATCACACAGGTGTGAAAATGTTCACATTTAACTGCCAAATAGGGCAAGTTATTAGGGCTGGAGTGGTAAGGTACAATGTACCAGTAAGAATTTAAAGTTTAATTTTCTTTCCTCTTAATTCTCTGCAACCAACACATCAGAGGTAAGACCATGTCTTAGAGCTGCAACTCCTTCAAACCATCACAGCAGGAAGGGAACAGGCACCAGCTGTATTTCCTGCAGCAGGGGCTTGCCCAAGGTCTGTCCCGTGGATGGAACTACAGAACTCAAGAACAACACCAGTTTGAGAGAGAACACATTGGTTTATTGTTACATGGGATGAGGGGCTGTAGGAGGAAAGGAGCAAAAGTCTTAATGACATCTTAGTGACATCACTCACCACTAACTCGTTCCATTAGGCAAGGTGCTGTTGGTGCTGTCATCTTCCAAAAACACCTTTATCATTCTATGAAACTGAAGGAGGCAATCCCAAAAACAGAAGCAGCTAAAATTAGAACAGGAATATACTTAGGAAAAAAAAATAGGGAAAAAAATCAACTAGGCCAGTGGGACTGCTGACACTCTGTAGTCCTAGAATAACATACTTATTGTCTAATTAGAGGTTTCACCAGCACTGCTTTAAGCAATTACTGTGAAGGAATTGGTTCCTAGATGGGAAATGAAAAAACAATACACAGATGAATTGGAAAGGCAGGTTTTCAGGGAAAGAAATTGCATTTATTTATCAAGCATTTGCAAAACTGAATCTGTTGTGACATGGAGGAAACAGGCCCTAAGAAACAACAAATCAAACCCAAATCACAAAATCGTTGTTCTCTGAGAGCCACAGATAACACAGCATGTTTGTATTTTAGTTTTGAAGAATCAAAGTTCCGAGAAGAAAAATGTTACTGCACAGATGAACCAAGTGTTTGCTACCTGCTCCCTTTCCTTTCCCAGGTGAAGCTTCAGATTACATATCATGTTTTCCTTGTGTCCTACTTCCACACATTTCTGTGGCTTAAGAGAGTGATTTTTGGAAGATGAAGCAGAAAGGAACCCAGAGCACCAGACCTGAGCTATTTCACATATTTCTGCACAATTATTATTACTATTACACAATTTTAAGAACACTTACACTGTTGCTGTGAAGGCAGCTAAGCCAGCTTTCACCTTGGGATCTGCCAAGCCTCCTTCAGTGCTATTTTTTCCACATAGCACAGTTTGTCTGCAGTGGCTGATGCAAAGCCCTTTTCTCATGGTCAGCCCGGCAATTATTTCGCAAACAAAATTAAGTGGCTTTAGGAGGGATCTGTTTTCTGTGCCTTGGGCCTTTTGGGACAGCAGCCTCTTCTCCTGTGTTTTGCACGAGCATCTCTGGCGAGGTGGGGGGCACAGGGAGGGACGGAGGCGCTGCTGGCACCACCTCAGCAAGGGCGAAACCACAAAACCCCCGCGGCCTCCCAGGGCCCCACACGGAGCAGACACCAAGACATAGGAGCGAAGAACAACGGGAGCCCTGCTCGGACACCCCTTGGGGCTTCTGTACAGAGGGGAAGAGAGAGAGACACCGCTAAGCAGCGGTGAAGGGACGGAGGGAGAGCTGGGGGAAAGCCGGGACAGGCCTCCCTCATGGCCACCCCCCCCTAATGGCCGCCCCCAGGCGGCACTTCCGCCCGCCCCCGCGCGCCGCGATGACGCACTTCCGGCCTCCCGCCCGCGCGCGCCGCTCCCC
>JAWWMO010000174.1:2511268-2574168 GCA_035047845.1 Dendrocincla fuliginosa | reverse complement strand
CGCCCCCGGGCCGGAGCCGCCGCCGCCATTTTGCTGCTCTGTCGCTGCCGGGCCCGGGCGCGGCGGCCGCGGCCGGAGCTGCGCCTTAAACACACGGAGGGGGGGGTTGTGTGGTTGTGTGGTTCTAATTAACCCACTCGGGGCCCCCCGCGCCCCTGCACGGCTTTAACGCGCCATGTCTGGAGAGGGAACTGCCGGCGACCAGGTGAGGAGGAAGGGGGTAGGCCGGGTGAGAGCCAGCCGCGCCCTGAGGGGAGCGCGGCCCGGCCGGGGCTCCCCTGCCCTCCATCCCCTGCCCTCCATCCCCTGCCCTCCATCCCCTGCCCTCCATCCCCTGCCCCTGTCTGCCCGGGGTGCCCTGAGCCCCGAGAGGAGCCCCTGGGCCCGCACCGCCTTCCCGGGGTACCCACCGGGGGCCCCGTCGAGCTCCGCGGCCTCGGACTCGTTTGCTCCGGGTGTTAGAGCTCAGAAAGTCCCCACCCGTGTAGTTTGCGGTGCCCGGCGAAGCGAGCGCATGTCGTTTAATGGGCAAGGCCTCGTTAACGGCACCTCTTTACTACAGGGTAAAGCGTTATTAAAACACCCTTAAATTAGAAAAAAAATTAAAAAAATGTTTGATTAGGAGTCTTTGTTGTGCGGCGTACATCCCTTTTGCCGTGAAAATAACCGCAGTTCAGCGGAGTTTGGTTTGGGACCGTGACTTCTTATTTTTCAGGGAGGTGCACTTAAGAGTGTTGTATGTGGTCTTTCTTTATCTCGTACTGCTGTGAGATATCCCCTGCTTATGGGCAGAATTTCTCCAAACTGGCTTTTTTTTTTGTAGTTGAGATTATGTTTAAAATCGGTGTCAGTTGGAGGGGTGGGGATGGAAGTTCCTGGCTGGGGAATGATTGATAACACGGTCACATGTGGCCTTGGCGGTCATTGTAGCCTTCAGAAACACTTGAAATTTAGCTGATGACTTTTAAGAAGCTTTTTCTTTGTAGGATGTCCCTTCCTTTACAAAACAGGCTGATTTCTGTGTCTGGGCCTTTACCCCGAAAGGGTGGTGTGTAAATTTTACAAGACCATAATCCGGGGGAAGGGAGGGGTTGGGTGGGTGTAGGAAAGGCAAATGCTCAAAGCGTGACATTCCCAGTTTCTGCCTCGTTGGGAAAATATCGCATGGACTGCCAGCTTGTGTGCTCTGAGCTGGTCAGGTAGTAAGTGTACTGGAAGCATGTTTTTGAGCAAGAGATTCTCCAGAATGGTTCACTTCATCACAGGATAGGTGGGTGCAAGAATATGCTACAGCAAAGGTCTTTTAATCCTGATGTGTAATATGTTTCCCATTTAATCTTCCCATTCCAGCATATATATAAAAATTACGTGGATGTTTCATTGCACCATTAAGATGAGTAGTGTGTGTGTGTGTTTCTATAACTTGTAATGTATTACTATTTAACTTAAACAATGCTGATTTAAGATGCTCTTTTCTTTTGCAAGGTAATATTTGATACTCAAAAAGTTAGATTACTGTCCACACAGTGAAGTAAAAGTTACTCTGCAAAATAACAGCTGCAGTTTTGCTCTGCAATGTCACAGAGAGGTTTAGCATTCAAAAAACTAAAAGTTTTTTTGCAGCCCACAAAAGCACAGTTTAACCATAGGGTCGGTCCTTAGTAAAGGGCATCTTTTTTGCCCGTTGTGATTACTGTATTTGTGTTAGGTGCACTTTAAATAAACCAAAAAGCTTTTATAGGTTGGGTTAACTTCTTTTTTTTACTGCTCTATCCTCTTTATGAAGGCCTGTGGATTCTGTTCTCCTACAGGTCTCTGATATTGTTATAGTCAGTTACCTCCTTTCTGTCAGTTTGCTTCTGCTTTAGTAGCTTGTCCTCTGCAGCCTTTATTTCTTACGTGGCAGACTTCTGTTTCTGACTCCTGATGTTACAAGTAGTCCATGATTTGATCTGTCTTTAGCAGCACTGCCATGAAGTGTTCAGCACCAGAGGCTGCCACTCATCCAGTGGAGTAGGAGAGAGGTCCCTTCAGTGAGCACTGCTGCCAGCCTGCTGTAGGTGTGCAGAGCGTGGGAGACCTGAGTCCACCTGTCTTGTGGAAGGAGGGCCAGCAGAGCCTTCTGCTGGGGCAGCTGTGCCCTGCTGTCCCCCCACACTGCAGCTGCTATGGCTGTACCCTAGGGGGGCACTCCAACTTGGCAGGCTCAGTGTCCTTAAGGCTGTAAGTGTGCCTTTCTGTGGGAAACTGAAGCCAGGCAGAGGTTGGATTGTATCTGGCTTTCCTGTTTGAGGTTTCTTGTGCTGCTTCCATGACCAGCTTCTGAGGTTTTGGGTGCCGTTTTTGTTGGATCAGTATAAAGTGGGGGCTGCACAGTTAATTTGCATCTGTCCTGTGCATAAGGTGTCAATGTGATAGTTCATGATGCAGGGTAAACATCAGTGTTGTTTGACTCACTGACATGCTGGGAGGTCTGTATCTTGCTTCCCAGATGGAGGGACTTCCAAAAGCAGCCAGGGAATAACAAATTGTCACGCTGGCTCCAGCAAGTACAAAGATCTGGTAGTGTAGAAAGGAAGAGCAGGATGGACTGTTAGGTGCAGGGAGGAAGGGAGAGTAAAGGGAGACCTAGGTGGGCTTTAAGAGGCTATATTGTACTAGGTAGAGTGCAGCTGAAATGTGGCTTTACTGCCTTTAGGACAAGCTGAGCTCCAGAAATTGCTAGGCTGCTTTACTGGGTGGATCAGGAACCTAAGCTGTGTTATGTAGGTTGTCTCCTTACATTGTTACTGTAGAACAGGATGGAGCTGCAGCCACCACTGTTTTAGTATATTTTAAATACTTGCACTGAGTTAACTATGGTGGATCCAAATCAATTCTGCAGAACCAGCTGAATGATGTCAGGACTTCAAATCTGTTAGGCCCCTGCCAGACATGATGTTTAACAAACGAGAATTTCCAGGGTCAGTTTTTGGAATATTTAAACAGTTGGCCCTCTCTGTATCCTAAATATGCACATTTGTAGACTGAAAAGCTGCATCTGCCACTCTTTGCCAGAAAGTTCCCTGACAAGCTATGCCAAGTCTTGTGCCAAGATTACAAAGAGCACATGCTTGCACCTGTGTGTGTCTTTATATTGTTCTGGACCTTAATGCACACGTTTAGTTTCATTTCTGTTGTGGTGGTTGTTTCATGTGTTCTGATAAGACCAAAATTCACTGTGCTGTCTGCCTCTTTCTACATGGCACAAACACTTTTTTCCCCCCCCGAGCATATACTTACCAGGCATCAGTTTTATCTGAAGATGATGCAACATTTGCACTGGATGCCTTCTAATCTTTTAAAGCTGGAACAGGCATTTCTCGCTTCCCGTCACTGTTTCTAAGACACATCCCCCAGTCTGTGATGCATTTTTGTTACATGAATGCAGATATTCATCTGGTCAGAGACTAAGCCGTGGGAAGAAAAGGTGTCTGTGTTGTTTCTGTAACTATAGAAATATCTCTAGAACAATCTATTCTCATTTCTTGCTGGTGCATCTGTCCCTTTTTGCTCCTTCCTCCCATTCATGTCTAGTATCTGTCTGAGGTGGTACATCATGAAAGTTTCTGCATTATAAACACAATACTAAATGTTGCAGTTAACTTTAGTTTACCATGTTAAAAATAATGTCATTGAGTGCAATGCTGAAAGCAGAAGATTATTCTTGCAGGATTGTATGGGTTTAACATCTCAGGAGGAGCCATTTGAAAGAAATTTCTCTAAGAGCATATTTTGTATCATACCCATAAAACTGAGTTTATTGTCACTGTTAATGTTTACTGTAGGAACAGGTTGTAAACAGAATGAATACAGGCATTGGTGAAGGAAGACTTTTGACTGGGTAATACAGTAGTTTTGGGCCAATTTTTACACAGTTATAATTTAGGTGCGTTTCCAGAGTCAGTAAGTTCCAAGTATGCCAGTTATGGAATTAAAGTGGAAAAATGTGTCAGTCTAATATTTGGAAAATAGTCCTATGAGGAAAGAATGGTAATCGTTACTAATCTAAAGCTCTTGTTATATCTAGAGTTATTAAACAGCCCAAATTATGTTGGGATGGGGCAGTACTTCCAAAAATACCCTTTTTTAGTTATTTAAGATGAGTATGTTGGGCTATGTTTGCTCATAGTGTTCCAGTCTTAGAGAACAAATTTTTTTGAAGATTGCTCACAGTTAAATTCATTTAGTAGTAGAATAGAAGAAATCAAGGCATTAAGAACATATAAGTGCAAGATTTGATAAGGTGTAACTGTAGTGCAGTGAAAGGATGTGTTACTGAGGAAAGGATTTTAAAACTTGTTCTGTGCCCGTACAGCTATAAATAAAGAATGAAAACCCTTAGGCTAGGCAAATCTGTAAATTTACCAAACTGGACAGCTAGCAGTGCTTGTTAAGTTGCATGTTAATGTGTTTGAAATTGTATACTTTGAGTCTCTTACAGTCCAGGCTGTGCTAAACTCTGCAATACCCAGCCAAAAACACCAGTAGCTTCCATGTAATGGACATAAACCTCCTTTTGAATATTGGACCAAGTGGACTAAACTCGCCATTAAAATGTCTGCCTTTTTGTATACAACAGCCTTGTCTGCGTATGTGTCTTGTTTGTAGAAGTTATTTCATAATTAGTGGTAGTTTTTAACGCATCTCAAACTGGCCACTCCACCGAGAGAACAGCTGCTTTAAATACGTTTTCACTGCAGAAGATCCTTATGTGGAAACAGAAGGATGCCTTAAACAATTGGATGCATTAAGTGGTGCAAATAATTGGAAGGTGTTAGCTAAGTAGTTTCTTACACTTTTTGAAGTCATGAAGGTTCATTCAAGAAGCCTGAGGAAACTTGCCTTTACCAGTGTGATATAAAACAATTTTTCATTGAAGGTGATAGATAAATAAGTAAATAATAAAAGTTAGCTTTGTTTCTTCTGTTTTTGTTTCCTCAGACATTGTTTATGCCTTCAGATTTGGATTTTGTGCAGTTGATGTATTTTGCAGGAAGGAATTCCTAGACTTCTTGCTAAATAATTTGGTTTGAGGTATTTTCAGATTTTGAAAAGATCATTTTAGACTTTTAGTATCTGTGAAACTCGAAATCTGTTGCTATTTGTCAGTGTACAAACGTAAAAGGGAGCTGTTAACTGGACTAGGTGTTAATAATGCAGATACTTGTAGACACAGAACCAACCCTAAGTGCCAAAGTAATTGTCTGACCGTCAGAGGGTTGTTTGTGGGATAGGAGCCTGATTATGTGGGAGTACACTGAACACAGTTATCAAAAGCAGAGGAAAAAAGTGTTTTTGCAGTCTATATGCAATAGTTGATCGTGACACTTTTTTTTTAAGGCAGTAAAGAAAAGTTAAAAGCCCGTGCCTATGTGACTGGGCTCAGTTTTAGTTTAAGCTGATCTAAGCTGCGACTGCTGAAGTCCTGAACAGATTTGCATCCTTTATTCTACATCACATCCGATCCTGAAATCAAAGGTTTGAACCATTAGAAAGTTAATGACTTTTCCAATGGGATTATTTTTCTGCTGATTCCCTGAACTGACTTGTTGCAGGATGAGATTATCTGAAAATGCTCTTCTAGAGGCAGATCATGGCAGTGAACACGCAAGAGTTGTGTTCTCAGTTTTGGATATTGGTGATTGTGCAAGCAGTACAATGAAAAATACATAATCAAAAGCTACATACCCTTGACCTGTGATAGCAGCAGATCCCAGCACAGAGTGCAGTTAACATGCAGTTTTCAAAACTGGGGTCAAGTGTCTTTGCGGCTCTGAGTCAGCTTAGAAGTCAAGTTCCTTGTTCCCTGTCACTGTCTGTGTGCACTGCATGTTTGTCCTCACGGATTTGAGGACAATTTTGTTTGCTCACACACCCAGGTCGGGCAAGATGGCCCAGACTGGAAGTCCTAAGGGCTGATTCCTGTGGTATGTTAGGTGTGATTATTTGTGAAGATGCAAAGCAGTGAGGTCTGTCTTTGGCTCAGGTAGAACCAGGACACTGATTAGCCTGCAGTGTGCAGTGTGGCCCTGAAATGTGAGTGGCTTGTATCCATCCTGGAGCTGGACTGGGACAGGAGACGGAGTTTGCACTGCCTGCAGGAAGTCCAGTGTTTTCTTATATATGACATAAGGTAGAAGCAAGTCCAGGCAGTCCAGTTAAAAACTCTGATCATATAGTTACTTTCAATTCTGTAGAGCACCTATAATTTGTATAATGGCATGAAGAACTTTATCTGCTGCTGCTGCTAAGTGAATACTTGCTGATTTAGGAAATGAGTCTATTTTGCAATAAAAGAATGGGCTTTTTGTGCTTTCTTTGTGCTTCTTGCACAGGTTGAGTCCTGTATAAAATACACAAAATTAATTTGGAATTGCTGTGGTTATGCATCTTATCCACACCTATTTTGAGTTCATGACCCTGTATCTGCATAGGTGAAATCAAATTCCTGGGAGTCTTAACTCAGCTGACACTGCAGTGAACCAAGTAATTTTTTGTCACATAGAAAGGTTTGAGAGACTACCACTGAGCTACTACTGAGATGGTTGTGATGCTTCAGTGGCCCATTCTACTTTTTCTTGTTTGAAGGTCAGTACTTACAGTGCAGGACCATCTGGTTTAGTAGGGTGGAGTCCTTTTTGTTGTAGCAGACATTAATGGTACATCTGACAGTCATTTCTGTCTGAGTCAGAACAATGCATGCTTGGCTGATTATTTGAGACAAGTAGGGTTCACTGTGTTGTATCATGGTGAAAACTGGTGCTTACCACTGATGTTGAAGAATCTGAATTAGTGTTTTATTGAATAAGCAGCATTTCTGCTTTGGGTCACCTTTAGAGATAGCTTACATAAACAGGGTTTAGACTTTGGAAATTTCAGCTTCAGTGCTGTGTTCTGTAAGCTGAAATGTCCATGCATGTCATTTTGGAAGAAATTAAACCACTAGTTCATTTTATACTGTTTTGCATCTTAAGCCTGTATTAGTTGAACTATAACAGAGCTGAAATATGGAAATCTTAAAATTTACTACTTTTGAGTTGACAGGTTTGAGCTTCTGCTTCTTAATTTGATTTTCTTTTATTCACATTAATTTTATCATAGTTTACTGTGGGACTTGATACTTGCCTTTCAAGCTACACTGCTTTGCACTGAGCAATTCATGTTAAGAATTACTTGAAAAGTGAATAAAATGAATAGTGGTCTTTAAACTCCTATAAAGCCCTTCCAACTGATGTTTTCCTTTTCCCTTCAATACATACTTACTTGCCAGTACATGTCCAGTTAACAGTTCTGTCACATTTCTGATCATTTGTCCATTTTGTAAGTAATTTTATTTAAAAAAAATCTTTAAAGGGATATGCCTTATATTACCTCCTGCTAGTAGGACTGATACAAGAAATGGGGTAATGCTGAAAAATATTCACTACAGTGGCTTTTTTAAATGGTCAAGTTGAATTACAATGTATAACATGAGCAATTCTTGGGTGGTAGTGCATTTGCAGAGGCTGAAAAACAAAGTGCCAGGGCACTCCTGCAAACAAAGTTCCTGAGGAACTGGGGCTGACTGCATTTGCTGGCCCCAGCTTTTTCTTTTAAATCACTCTTTGTAAAGGCAGCTTATTGCCATATCAGGCCACTGTACAATGGTCTTCCCGTAAAATCTTATAATAATACCTTGTCTTTGTATTCTTGGAACATGTGCTTTCCTCCAGGAGTAACGTGCAATAGTGAAGCACAGTAGTTGCTGGGAGTCCTAGCCCTGCACAGTCCAGTTACCTTCTGTTTCCCTTGATAAGTGTGTGATGGCACCTTTGGTTCTTTTTATCCTGTTACTACTGTCTTTTTCAGCTTCAGAATGATGTACTGACCTGTGCTGTGTGCTCTGGGATGACCCTGCTTGGGCAGGGAGGTTGAGCCAGATAACCCAGTGTGGTCCCTTCCAAGCTGAACCATCCTGTGGTTCTGTGACCTAGACCCAGTGTTAGCAATGATTGCCTTGAAATAATCATTTAGCAATTGAGAGGGATTTTTTTTTTAGAATTTTCTGCAAGTAAATCAATCACACTGCGTTATACACAATACAGAATTGTATAGTCTAACAGTAATTATGTAGCTAACTTGTAAAAGTTCACCAGCAAGGTCTTGTAGTGATGTGGTTATCGTTGCATCTCACAAGGGCACGAATTTGGTTGGTGGTGTGATTTTTGGATTGCTCACAGCTGCCTGAAAATGAGTCAGATTTGCAAAATTAGTCAGTACACTATTTCATGGTTAATAATAAACATCATCTCATTTAGGGTTGTAACAAGCATGTATTTTAAGGGATGTCTATATGTGATTATCAGATTGTAATTTTTTTAATCTACTTTGTGCTAACAGTGTTAAAATTAGAAAAAGTATCAGTAAATCATAAAGCAACCTATCTCCAGAAAGAAATAGCTTGAAAGAAGACTTAAACCTATTCTGCAATAGTAACTGTGTCAACAAGTACACATTCAATTTTGTAAAGCTTTAAAAAAAGAAGACAGTTTAAGGATAGTTTGGCGTCAAAACTATAGGCAGGCAGCTGTAAGATTGAGAGATCAGAAAGTTAAAGAAATTGTGCTTGAGTAGCATGTATATGTTCCTGCTAAGACTGTCATCTCCCAATTTTCTTCTTAAATTTGTGATCCAAAATACTGTTCTCCATGTGCAGAATTATTCATGCAGTAGCCTGTGTTTGTTTGGCTGGGGTCTGTAACAAATATTTGTCTGCATTTACTTACTGCATCTTAAAACTTCCAGGCTGGTAAAAGTGTTCAAAATTCATAGTGAAGTAAATTTTCTGGCAAACTCGAATTTGTTCTCGTGTTTTAGAAACATTGAGCTGGTTTAGTCTGACTTTGTGTTGGATCTCCACAAAGGTAGAACTTGTGCTAAGGGTGCATTATCTTACCAGGACAACTTGTTTTTCAGATAATTACAGTTTAGTAAGCCCAGCTTGAAAACTGAGGGCTGGAATGTTGCATTGTCAGAATGTTATGTTATTGTTAGCTTGACTTTGTAGCTGGGACAGAACTTTGCAAACACTGCTTGTGATCTCTTATGTCTTCTTTTTAATTTTTCTAGACTGCTGAATATGTCCCAGAAAAAGTGAAGAAAGCTGAAAAGAAACTAGAAGAAAATCCATATGACCTTGACGCTTGGAGCATTCTCATTCGAGAGGCACAGGTTTAGTGATATAGGATTACATTTCCTTATCTATGGTCCACTCACACTATTTGGTTCTGGAGTAAAATCAGCAAATTCATTTACATAAATCATAATATTGTAAATGCTGTTTTGATTTTCAATTTTTAGAATCAGCCTATAGACAAAGCACGGAAGACCTATGAACGCCTTGTTGCCCAGTTCCCCAGTTCTGGCAGATTCTGGAAACTGTACATTGAAGCAGAGGTTAATATTTTTACGTTTTTTTCTTATATAACATTTAATAGGTGTTTTAAGTTTCTACTTTTATAAGCATGAGTAAGATAGGCACATAATACCTAGGGAGAGGGGGATCTTAAATATGCCTTGCCTTTATTTTGTAAAATAGGTACAAAGGAATGATTAAAATGAATTCTAAAGTATTGGGTCTTTTATGAGTTGATGATTGTTGCATTATGGAATTGCAACAACATTAAAACTGTTTCAATGGTATTGGAGTGCTTTAGCCTTTTATTTGCTTGTCGTGTCAATTTATTGCCTCCTGTGTCATTTACTTAGAGGACTTTTTTTTTTATTTACACATACAAACTGATTTGAATGACTTCCTCTGAATATTTGTTTTTTGGTTTTTTTTTTTTGCTTTCTTAGGGAATTGAGTGTTTCTGTGAACAGTGTTTGCAGGGAGGGTGTGGGGTGGAAGCTAATTTCTGGAATGAAAATGCTGGGGAAGTGCATTAGCACAACTCATTAGCTCTTAAAAATCCCAACAAAATTGTGTTTGTTTACATAATTGTGTAAGACTTACTGCTAAGTGCACTGGTCGTTTAGACCATATTTAATGACATGCCATGAAATGCCCTGTATAACTGGGGGGTGGGGGGAGTGTTTGTTCTGGTTTTATTCATTTCTGTAGTTATTTAATACTAATGCACATGCCTGTTGTGGGCATCTTCCAACTGCACATTTTCTGTGTGCTAAACTACAGGGGTGGGGTCCTGTGTTCTGTAGATGAGAAATGAGCTCAATTTTTTTCCCATTTCATGTTAAACTTGCTGTGCAGCAATCTGAGTGGCAAAATTTCATCATATAGTTATCTTATTTTACATTAAATTATGTATCCAGACATGTCTGGCAGTAAATTTTGAAGATAAATAAAACTGGGATGATGGGAATCTAACAGAAATTTTTATATTGCAGTTGTTACAGTGCAAAATAGTGCAATCTAAATTGAATGTTACCAAATTAAATATAGTAGAGTTTTCACTATTTTCTTTCCAACAGTTTGCAGTAGTAGTTTGAATGTTGGTGGTTATACATCTTTGGGAGATTGTGAATGGACTAACATACAGATGCATGTCTCTCCTGTTGGGACCATGCAGCCAAATCCTTTAGCCTTGTGTGCCCTGCAATGTTTGGTACAGGTTCTAGTCTTCAGAACGCAACCTAATTTCATAATTACCTTGTTAACTTGATTTCTGTGCTCATTTAAAACCTTCACCTTTCCCGTGCCTCAAATTTAAGAATTGAATAAGAACACCTCAGAAAGCCAGTGCTATATTGTAATCTTTAAGCAGAAAGTACTTTTGTCAGTGTAAAGCTTCTTGTCTTGAACCACGTTCAGGGATGAAATGACAGACATTTCCTCCCTTAATACCTTTTGAATAATCTATAAGACTATTTAGAAATATTAACAGTGGCAAAGCTTATAGCAGTCTAGGGTATAATTTTTTATGTGCTCCTTCAAGGAGGGAAGATCAGCTGCTTCTCAGCAGGTTTGGTAACCAGGTAACCTGAGGTAAATTTGAGAAGGAGAGAATTGACATAGCGATTACAAGTTCTTGTGTGTCTGCCTGTTAACACACTTCAGACATTGGAGAAATGGAATATGATTCTCTTATTCAAAGCAGTAGAAAAATATGAACTGTAGATTTCTGGTAGAGGTAATATTTGAAGAGGGTTATATTTGAAAGAAATGTAAGAGGGCACATTTTAGAAATTTGTCTTCCATCTTAACAGCCAAATTTTTAAAATCCGAGTTATGGCTTAATTTTCAGCATTTCTTTCCTAAGAAAGAAAACACAAAACTCATGTAATGACTGATTTACCTCCATGGCAATATGATTTTCTCTGCCTCCTCTAAGTATATGTAAGCATTTTTAGCTGTAAGTTGCAGTAACTTCTAATTTCCAGATTCCTCTCTAAAAAAATACACGCTCACACAATTGGGTGCTGTTGTCAATGTTGTTTCAAGTTGCATATCATATGCACGGTTCATAGGAGAGTAAATTCAAAGTGAAATGTTTTCTCAAATATTCTTTTATCACCATGGTTGAATACAAACTAAGACTTCAGTTACTTTCTGAAGTCTGCCTGAGGCAGAGGAATTGTTTTGAGTCTTCTTTGATTGCAGCCTTAAGATGTGAAAGGAATATAGGGAAGGCATTTTCCAGAGACTTTTTTCCTTGGAAATCTTAGTGGTCTCCTCATGCTACAGAGTTTCTCTTGAACTGTAGAGAAGTATAGATCTTTTTAGCCTTGAGTTGGGAAAGTAAACCTATGGTGGACCTTCAGCATTGCTTTTGATTTACTTTCACTACCTCACTATTGAAATCTGAAAACTGCTGAATCTTCAGTAGTCTTGTAAGCTTTCTCATCCCATGGAAACAAGCACTTTACTCTTTAACATGATAATGTTTCCTCTTTGCATCACAGAAAGGCAGAAGGGGAGAACCGAAAGTGGGGGTGGGTTTTTGCCAAGTTGTCTTTCACTAGAGAATTTTGTCCTCTGAAAGACATAACTGAGAGCTGCAAACAATGCCGAGGTGTGGTCTATTATTGGAAGATTAGCTCGGGCAAGGGTTATGAGTACGGCCTTACGAAAATGAAATTTGCCCTTTTACAGCTGTACTCTTGATAAAGTTGTTAGAAGTCTTCAAATTCCTGTTTGCCTAACTCAAGGAATGTGTTCTCTTTAGTCACTTCAATGTTCAGTAGAAATCATTGTTTTAAATGACCAAAACCTGTTACCCTGCATATGCTGGTTCGTTTTGTAACGTGTAGCACCTAAGTGCAGGCCTTACTGCTGTGATTACCTCTTGGGTTTCTGGCTGTGTTTGTTCAGCTCACTGACTGCTTTCCCGTTTGTGTATGCCTGTGTTCCCTGGTGGAATATGGGCTAAAGCCCTGCGCAGCACTTAGTGTGTCATCCAGCTCACTGCAACTGATGTACAGGCTGTGCTGAAGTAACCAAGTACTTCACCTTAGCATTTCCAGTGCCAAGCACTGATTTATTTATGTGCTGTGGTCTCTATATGACCAGTTAGGTAGTCAGTAGAACACAAATTAACTAAGAAGGACACTCTTTGACTGTTTTTTAATGGGAATTATACTATTAAAGTTTGAATTGATGAAAAAGTTTTGATTCTTGCACTGGTTGTTATTTCTTCTAACCTTCAAAGAAGAATTACAGGATGTAGAAATAATAGAATTGGAGGAAAAAACTCCCGGTTCACAGCTTTTTTGGGGTCATAATACTTCAACACTTACAGTTTTGGGTTTGATACATATTTTAGCAAGTAAAATAGTTAACTTGCTCTTCCATATCTCTTAAAATTAGGAAGTGGAACAGTAATGCCACTCTTCTCAGGCTCTTGTTTTCTCTAGTTGCTTAAAGTACATTTTTCTCTTGATACCTTTCTCGTAAAAATCTCCTTCCTGAAAACTTGAATCAATTCACATGGCAGTGCCTCTTTCACAGTTTAACAAAAGAGTCTAAGTCTCAGTCCCACATGTGCCATAATGTTAAATTCATAGATCACACAGTCTGGATTCTAGCCTGCTCTGCTGATATGCTGTGTCTTGGGTAAGTTATTTCACCTGTTTTGCTGATATTAAAACAGATAACTACCTACCTCACAGGGTTGTTGTGAGGCTTGCTATAGTGATTAAAGTGCTTTTGGCATCTGCCTAAAAGGTGCTGCAGAAATGTAAAAATAAATTCCAATTTAATACTCTATGATCCCATAGGCCCAGCTGTCTGTTACTATTTTCTTTGTCTCTTTGACTGTTTGAACCATCTTTTAGACACACAAAGACTTGATAATGCTTTTCATGCACACCAAAGAACATTGACTGTACCAGTGTCGCAAATACTTCAGTAGTTCTGAAGCAAGCATTGGAAGTTGTCACTTTTCTCTCTGCTAGTTTCCTTTCAGAAATCACCAGGTTGAAAATCCTCTTAATCACATTTATTATACTATGGTTGTCTATTTGCAACATTTTTAAAATGATCTCAAGAATTTTTAGTTCCAGTTACTCTGAATGGAAACTTTGATCTGTAATTGTCCTGAATGCTTCAGGCCAGTTCACACCACACCTTTTTATCTTTCCTGTTGAGTATATTGCATTATTTCCTGGTCACTTAAAACTGTTGTTAGTAGGAGTTGAAAGGTTGCCACAGTTAAAGATTTAAAATTCCTAAGTACAAGACAGTTGTGACAAATACCCCAAGTCTAGAAACAATAAATACAAAGCTGGTAACATGCATGTAAAGCGTTGGGCTGTTAATATGTATTTTTCACCTTGAGAATTTTGCAAGTAAGACTCCTGTGTTACTGCTTGTTCTAAAGAAATGAAACGAGATAAATTTGTTTACATAACATCTATTTGATACGGACACTTTGAATTTTAGATGTCTTGGTAGCAAAGCAGATTCTGTATTGAGCATTCAGAGGGTGGGGCCAAAGCTTAGGGTTTATTCTTTTGCATTTCAGCATATGCAATACATCAGTACCTTTAATCCCTGTAATTCACACTGGTGTGGATGCTAGTCAGAATGTATCATTTAACATACTTGTATATGAAAAATGTAAATAAAACAATTTAGAAAAATGATTGTTTTTGTTTAAAATGTTTGTGTTTCTTCAAAGCATTTTCTTCCCCTGTTTTACTTTAATCTGATTATGAATTCAGAAAAAAAGTGTTATATGTACCACCAAAATTATTCTATATGGGATAAAATGGGAACTGACTTCTGTCAGGATGAAGTTGGAGTGATCAGAAGTCAAAGTAGAATAGACTTCTTGGCTGAGATTGTGTCTAGTGGTGCTTTCAACTGGAAATATTTTCCATATCACCAGCTGTTCTTTTTTTTCTTAATTTCTTAATGGAAGGCATTCCCATTATAATCCATGCCCACCCTGTTAGCCTGCCACATTTCTCATGGTAAACTTCTGCTTTTGAGAAATTCCTGTACAGGGGCTCTGTACAAATATCCGTATTGCACAGTCTTGACTACCTCAGTCTGAGATTTTCAATCTCTTTTACAACTGTATTATTTATGATCTTTTCTTATTCGTGTGTGGACTTGTTCCATTCCTGTTAATAAATGTTGTTCTGTCTGTGTGATTTTTGTAGACTTGCACTAGCAGGTGAATGCAACTTCTTTCCTGTCTCTTCTGCTCAGTATGTAAATACAGGTGTGTACATCTTGCCTGGTTGCTGTGGGTCCTCCAAGCTGTCCAATATCAGAAAGTTACCCACGTACTGACCTCTCTAGTTTCAGGAGCTGCGTGGTACAACACTAGTGGGCTTCTTCATGATTCTGTGTTCTGTGTTTGATAACTAAAAATATCGTGGGGAAGTTTTAGGACATTTTTGACGTGGAAGTGATGCCTAATGAAGAGATGACTGAACCCTCTTCTATAGTGTGTTGCTGTTTTCACATGAATAAACACAAACTACTTCCTGTTCTGTTGTATTCTTTCCGTGTGGGGTGACAGAAATATCCCTGTTAGAAATGTTAGCTATATACTTTTGTTCACAACACTGTTGAAGTCTCACTTTCAAATGTAACAAGGACAGTGAATACTTTCCTGATTGTGTGCTTGCTTTTGTTGAAGTCATTTGTTGATTCTTCAGTTCATATTTTGAGGGGGGAATATGTGTGTTAGGTCAAGCACAAACTTGATCTTCTTAAGTCTGAAGCAAAAAGAACCAAAAGTAAAATCAGGTTTCTTGTGTACCCTGTATTTGCTACAGATTGTTTATCTTCATCTGCATGGGAGAGGGAGCTATAATTGTAATTTCTGATTCATTTCTACATCTCCTCCAGCTTCCAGCTGGTTGAGTTTCCTGATGCTCTTTATTCAGGTTTTGGCAAGTGTGCTGGCTGAGAGAACGATCTCTTAAACATTTTCTACTAGTGCTATTACATAAAATAATGTGACTTTATTTGCTGCAGAATCTCTTTACAGATTGTGAAAAGGCTTTGAGTCATGGCTGAGATGAAATGCAGTGGCTTCTCTTGTGTAGAAGCTCTGTGAAGGCAAGCCATTCACTGTGACAATCCTGTGTCCCCTTAGTACAAATGGTGGTCTTTTAAGTGCGTGCATTGGTTTTACCCTCATTAGGATTTGCTTTCTCTCACCACTGGCTTCAGTGTGCCAGGTGCTCTATATCCAGTTCCAATTTTGGACTTTTCCAACAGTGTGTGGTGTACCTAATACCCTATGACCTTTTTTCCTTTCCTACATAAAACAGTTCAAAAGTGAGAAGTGCCAGGCATTGTTTCATAACTGGACCATTGCACAGGCAGCATTCACTTTTTTGTGCAGGTTATATATGCAGTTAATTATACACGAGGAGATTTTAGAATTATTTGAATCTGATCCATGTTGGATTTTAACTGCATTAGTAGTGACGAATATTCATAATGTAGAAGCATGGGAGCACGTGCAGAGTTCATTGGAACTGGCATCATAAATGTTTTATTTTGAGGATAGGCATTTAAGTAGAAAGATGTTCTTTTTCAATTTAGTTTGTGCATAGTTTTCAGTAATATTTTCTAAAGTAGAGTCCTATTACATCTTAAGACGGTTTGATAGAACTCCCTGTTAACCTGAAGTGTAGACAGTTCATCTGGGTCTGTTCCTTGGGAGCAGATTGTGGGCTCAGCACTAACCTTAGTTTGCACAAGTTCCAGTGAGCACACGCTGCTGATCTATTAGTAGATGCTGTAGCCAAAGATCCTTTAGACTGCCAGGCTAAAGGCTTTTAGACCTTTAACACCTTGAGTTCTCCAAAAGGAGGAGAGAATTGTTATTATGCTGAGGACGTGTGGTAATTTTACTCCTACTTTGACATTGGCTCTGTGTTTCAGCAAAAATAGTTTATACAGGTGACTAAATTTTATCATTTTTATCCTTAATTCAAGCTGTTCTTCTAAATTGAAATTAGTTAATTTGAAAAGTTTAGTAGTGTGATGGAGGATCACCTGTCTTACCTGCTTTGATTCCTGTAATATGTCTAGATAAACTTTCTAATGACTGCAGCTTATTCTCTCTAGTTCCCCATGGTTTGCATTAGTCCGTGAAAGAGAAAGGAATAACCAGTGCATCAACTGGAACAAGTCATGAGCATACATTCTTGCTATAAACAATCTGATACTTATGTGTTTGGTTGTTGTGAGAATGAATATCAATACACTGTTTAAAATACTTTTCAAGTCTTACATTTGGGCTAAAATGGTCCCTAGTTATTTGATTTATAGGATTTTCTATACCCAGACTGCAACGTTGTCAACTTCCTTCAGCTATTGGTCACTCTGCAAGTATAGGTGTTCAAACACTACTCTCATGTTGAAACACAATAAAAATGAACTCTCAGATTGAAATTGCTTAAGTTTACAAAAATGGGGTGGCAGGTGTGTGGTTATGTCTGTGCTATCCTACAGATAAAACAGGTGTGATGAAGTTAGGATATGAGCTAACTTCATTGTGCTCAGTGGAACTACATTTAGACATCAAACTATGTTTGAAATGTTCTCTTAATTTAGGATTTTGATTATTTTAATTTCTACAGTTAAATGAAGGCATACTAGACTCTATGCCTGTGGATTCCTCAGGAATCTGTCTGTGTATGTGCATACATACTCATTTGTGTATATACACGTTTATGTAATAAGGTCACACAGCATAATTAATGTTCTTTTTAAATCATAGAATAGAAACATGAGTGTATGAGCTTATCAGTGTGAATTGTCTACAGATAATTTACTTAGGTTTCCTAAAAGTTTATAGGTACTTATAAATTCTGGAATGTATTTAAAATAACAAAAGAATTTTATTACCTACAGCTTCAGTCTGGGTGCAAAAACATGACTTGATGCTGTTTGTAAGGGAGTGGGAAAGCTAGATTCCCTTTTTATTTTTGCTGTCTTGAATCCAGCATTGGCCTGCCTTTTCTCCATTTCTCCCCATCAAAATGCCATTTTGTTTGGGGTTTATGGGCAGATGTAGCAGTATATTTGGTGTAAGAATTGTGTGCTCTCAGGTATTGCTGTGGGCTGTATCTTCCAATGTGCACTTGCAGTTCCTCTTTCAGGTGACAAGGAGGTCCCAGTAGGCCTTGTCAAGGGCTGTCATGGGACTGCTCAGACACATTCTTTAAGTGTCAGAATTCTACTGCCCATTTTTAATAGGGCAGGAAGTGGAAGTGGGAGGGAGATTCTCTAGTAATGAAATAATTAACCTTTTGATGCCCTTCTCTAACTTTCCTGATTTTATTTTAAAAACAAATCTAAAACCAGCAGCATGACCAACTTTTTAATATCCTAATTATTGCAGAAGAAACCTGGTGCTCTTACCATCTCTTAATTACGCTTATGCAACTGAATAGCTGCTGGTGAGATTGTAATAGTGTTGCCTTTGTAAAGCATGCAAACACATTTAGCACCTGTGATATTGTAGAAACAGTTCTGAATTAGTTCCCTTTAAACTTTCCCTGAAACTTGGTTTGGTTAATCTCTCTACTTTACTCCTGTGTATTGTATCACAATACTTAGAAGATCACATCATTTCATGCAGAAGTTGGAGGTATAAGAAGCCCTGTCATGGATGTTAATACTGCAGACACTAGAATGGTGGTAATTTAGTATATGCAGGCTTACATCTACTTAAAGGTGTTATGCACTTCTAATACAGTTAATCCAGGTTGAAGATGAGAGGCAGTGATTAAGTTTGCAAAAAATTGCTTTTGTGACATGTTTGCTGGTGGAAGCTCAGCTTGCAGTTTTCCTTCCACCAGCTCTCCCCTTTCCCCAGATTTTCCATGACATTGCAGTAATTAATAGTTTTAGTTACAAGCTTTAGAAGTCTGCCTGCCTAAGCTGACAGTGCTGACAGGTTCATACATGAAGAAACACATCCTTCATACCAAATTTAAATGCCAGGCCCTACACTGAGAGCCTTAGTCTAGTGGGTTTCATTTTTCTGGGGGAACTGTGGCTTTGGGAATTATAAATTCTGCCTAAGTATAAGATTGTGCTAGATGTGCACATTGCTCCATGGTGATGGTGACTTGTTATATAAAAGGTTAGAAGAGTTAATTTATAACGAAGAATGTAAAGTTTCAAGTGAACTGGTTGTAAATAGACTGGGATAAATGTTTGAAAATACAGATAGGTGGCCCTGAAAACCCTACTAGCTACTTGAAAATGTAAAAATGAACTCTTAAAATAGTCCCAAAATGCATGACTTTTTGGTCCAAGTTACCTGAAAAATTGCTGTGTATGCATGTTTAATACAGAGCAAGGTCTTCATCCCTGCTCCACCCCCTAAAAAATAAGCTGCTGCCCTGGTAAGTATATGTTACTTGCCCATTGTTGTTGCCCCCTAGCTAGAATTCCTCAGGGAAATGCTGCCAATAAATTACATGGACTGAAATTCTACCCAGGAGTAGCTTTTCTCTCTGTGTTCAAAAGGGAGGTATTATGGGGCTTTAAAATTAGCAAACAGACTTGAATTCAGATACATTTTTCTGCCACTAAGCAGATGGAGGTAAGTTTTGTGCTAGAAGTCTTAGCTGCTAAAAAAAAATCACTTGCAAAAGGAGACTATTTACAAAAAACATACAATTAGATATTAGATGTTTATTTGTAATTTTAATGTTCCAAACATTTGGTTTTACCCTTAGAAAAGTTGTGAAAACCAAGTCAAACACTGGTGTTTTCCAATGCTATCATGGGGAAATTCACACTTTTTCATGAGAACCTTGCTGTCAGCCACGTCTTCTCGATTTAGGTGGTTTGTATTGTTTTGGTAGCAGTTCTCTGTTTTATACTTAACCTCATATTTTCTGCCGGTGATAGAGATTATTAGTTAAGCTGCTGTGTTAGTTTTACACAGCGGTTTGATATTGTTGTGTGATTGGTGTCTTTAAATTAGACCAAGTGCTGCTTTTCACTTAAAGCAGCAAAATATAACAAAAAAAGGCAATCTTAGTATTTCTGAGATCCCTCCTTTGCTTCCCTGCAAATTAAATGCAAGAAGTTAGCCTGAGAGCCTCCCAACCATTTTTGACACTGTGCTTTAAACTATTTTGGTAGGCATTTTGCAGCATTCTTTAAAGCAAATGCAATCTGAATGTATTCTGTATGTACATAACATTGCACCAAGCCTGGCAGTTAAAGTCAAGTCCTTGCTGTCTGAATCAAATACTTACATGCTGTCTTTTCTACAGAAATTTTTGGACACTTTACCACGGCTTTCTGAGTTGTCAGCTCTGGCAGAAAAGCCACAAAATACTGAGCTAGAGGGAATGGGGAAAGAAGTATCAAACTGAATCTCTGCTGTCTCAAAACAGCAGTTGCCTGGAATGTCTCATTCTGCCTGGACAGCACTTGTTGGTGGCACAGTGTAGAAGAAAAGACTGTGAAAAGCAACAAAGTGAGATAATTAGTACCAAACTGTGTTTACCGAAAAGAAACTAATTATTCTGAGAGCTCTCTCGCACAGCAGGGCAGAACTACGAGTGCTATTTATTTGTTCTGTACAGGTGCATGTAAAAGTAGCACATTTCTGGTCAGTAAACAGGGTGTTATTCATAGCATATGGGTCAAGGCTAACCTTTCTTTGGCAAGTCTAGGGGTTTACCTGTGCCTCTGTCTTTTCATTACCCCAAGATAAGTCTCCAGCTGAAATACATGACCCTAACCCCCTGATATTTCTTTGCTGTGTACTCAGATGGGAAGAGGGAGGTGGGAGGAACCTACGAGCTGGTTGTATTCCATCTCTCTCTTGTGTACACTACAAGGGCTCTGAGTTTCTATACTGCTTCTGTGTTTCATCTTTCCTCTAAGATGTGAAATAACCTGTAAATGCACCTACCAAGGCTGCATGTGAAATGAATGTTAGCACATGCCATCTTTGTTACATTGAAATCTGGCTTCAAAACAGCTCTTCTCTCTGCTAACCCACCACCAATGAATTGCAGATAGGAACAATGCCATGAATTGTCTTTACAAGTCTTTTATCTTAGAAGTACAGCTGACTTAAGTGGAGTTTAATCTTACAACTCTAATTGCATGGAGTGTATAAAAACCCCATGAGCAAACACAAACCAACCTCACATAAAGTGTAAGTTGAGTTGACCTGTAAAATTAGATGTCAGTGTAGAACTAACCCCTCTCTCCTTTCAGCAGCAATGTCACCTACATAGCTTTCATTTCTAAAGCATGGGAATATGTGATCTGTGCTTTTATTTTCCAACTTCAGTGCATCTCTATGTAGCCAGTTATTCAAGTGTAAGGTCACTTAATAAGTTATCTAAGCACTACTATCAACTCCGATTTAAAAGTAGCTATATGTATATTTTTGTCTTGACCTGTTTATGAAGTGAGACTGTTCCCATAGATGGTAGCCCAGCAGGCTTAGCTTTACCATTTGAGGGCATGAGGCTGAAGTTTAGAAGGGAAGGAGAGGGGGAAGCCACTTTAAAAACTGTACTTGTACAGTGTTTAAGTGGGGAAAAGCAGTACAGAATTTAAATATTTTAGAAACCTGGGGGGTTTTTGGGGGGGAGCTTAGTGTACTAAGCAGTCTTACTAGCTACAATAGTAATTACACTCAAATTCAAGCATTCTGGAAGCAGAGGACCCAGTGTAGTTGTGCAAAACCTATGCACTTAAATGTTTTGGGATCAAGTCTTTAACTAAAAAGATTTGCATTGTTCATGTGGTTTCAGGTTAGGTTGTTGGTCATCAGTCTGGACTCGTAGATGCTGAGAAGACCCTGCAATAAAACCCTTACCTTGCAGGAAACTATTAATTCTTACGACTAAATGCTACTTTTTTAGTGAATTTTCGTTGCCAAAAGGTAGAAGTCTGGGTGTTTAATTCTGTAATTGACTTTTTAAATACAGTTTTTCCTTTTTAACTATTAAAGGTGTGACTTTCAGTAACTATGATTAAGAAAATGCATTCCAAGACACAGCGGAGATTTTCCTTGATTTTTGGTTAGGGCAACTGCCTGCGTTAGAAAAATAAGGTTATTTCCTGAACTTCAGCAGGAATACCTCATTGCTGTAGAACAAAAACAGCTCAGTCATTATCTAAGGTAGATTATTATCCCAGTTTAGTGAATATTGACATAAGAAACATTTCTCATGATTTCATAGGAAATCTGTGGCAAAGCAGCAATCACATCCCTTCCGTAGATTATTTTTGTAGCATTGCAGTTAAAGTGTGCTTAGTTTGGGTTTAGGAGGTTACCTTTAGTAAGGGTTTTTTTGTAATGCAATTGCACATCTTGTCAACTGCACATCAATGCTGAGGTGCAGTTGCAGAGAATTACTTGTGCCTGAGCATTAATCTGCACTATTTACTTTGGGATTTCTGGTTCTTGCTTTCCTGTGGTGAGACAACTGGCTTCTGTGGTCAGACATGGGAGCCCCGAGGCACCTTTGGAACTCAGGATCCGTCTGATGGTTTCGAGAGCCATTCTTGGGGCCATTTTTGCTACAAATTATTGGAAAACTGCTCTTTACATTCTAGTTGCAGAGACAAAACATTAAGAACAATTTGTCCTCTGCTAACGGGCCAAACTGGTTGTGTGCTAATACAATATTACAGGAGTAAGAAGATTATGCTGTGTGATGTTTACATCTTCTGGTACCATTTTTTGCTCTTTGAGCCACCTGTGTTCCTTTTCTTTCGGAGAATTGCTTGTTTGGCTGTCCTTGTTTTGAGGAGAGCCTTTAATAGGCCCTGCTAGAAAATGAGAGGCATTAATGCATGGTCTCTGAATTAATTTGAGCACTCAAAAGGGCAGCGGTTCTTTCTGGTCCTAAGATGATTTCATTTGGGCTATTAGCCCTTTTTGCTAAGTCAGTGTGGAGGCCTTTTGGGGGACCTTTGCTGCCTTGTAGATTTGTTGCTTTTTTGAAAAATAGATATTCAAGGATCCCTTTAAAAAGTAAGATCCCTGAAATTTTAAATTGTTCAAGTATGTTATTAACATATATTCTTGGTGAATGAACAGAGATTTCTTTCAAACTTCCAGAAAAATTATTATTATTTTACTAAAACAAATTGTCTGAAATATCATAATTGGCAGTGTGAAAAAAATATGGTTATTAAATTTATTTTCTGGCCTTTTATGCAAGCATATTTGAAAAGAATGTATCAAGGCTGTCGATGTGATGAGTATAGTGAGAAATGATCAAACTACAAACCTAATGGAGAACTTAATGCCCCCTAAAATACCCCATTTTTCCCAGCTATAACCTCAAATTTAATAGTAAATTACCACTTTTCTACAAATGTTGCTTCCTTACTTTCCCTAATGTATTTTGAGGATAGCAAAATGAAAGGAGGAATTATTTTTTTAATAGCTGTATGTTACTGTAACGAACACTGATTTCTGATAGAAGTGAAAAGAATCTCGACTATTTTAAATTGAGAGTTTTAATAAATTGGATCTTAAGTGAGAGCCTTGTGAGGTGTGAGATCTGTGTAATGGAACAATTACTTTTATTTTTCCCCGGGTGATGATGCCTCACGTACCCTTTATGACTTGTAATCTGTTGCAGTGGTCTGATCCCTGCCTTGTCGTTAAGGTCTTAGTACTGCCAGGAGTTTTTGGGGTAGGGTTATGGGGTGATGCCTGGGAGGGTGGCAGACTGCAGGGTATCTCCTCGACAGTGGGGCCCATTGTCTTATAAATTAGCTGGAAAAAGCATTAGAGGAGTGCAAATGTCCAATTGCATTGCTCCTGCTGAGGGGCTGTTTGTTAGTGAAAGGTGGCTGAGGTAGAAAGACAGTGTAAATTATCTGAGTTTACAAATTAGGGATCTCTAGCCCAATGAGATGGACCAAATACATTGGGTTTAGGCTTCCCTCCTAATTTAACTTTTTAATTTTAATGATCTGGCCAACAGATAAGACAGCAAGTCTTTATCTCATTGCGTTTTGTCATGTCTCTTGAAATCCATGGGTGCTATATGTGCCTTTGAATCCTATAACTTGAGAGTTAAACCATATAAAATGGGTCCTAGGAATAAAAGCACTGCTGCTTTGTGAAGTGGCACACTTCCTAAGAACTGCAAAGATCCCAGTAGGTCTGTTAATGTTAGACATCTGAAAACATGTCTTAAAACTTCCCACTGCTTCTGTAGAATACCAAAGACACTGAGAAATAGGAGAAGCAGAAGTGGACTGAAGTACATAGGAAGAACCAAAATGTGTAAGTTGGGAAGGAAGCAAGGTAGTTTGCAGGGGTGTGAATGTGGGGTCGTGTTTTCTGCTGTGGCTTAAAGGGACTGTGAAATTGAAGAGGAAATTACAAGCCACGGGGCATGCTGAAAATTGACTTTTCATTAAAATGAGATCTGCAGACAAATTGAGAATCTGGGTATGAAGTAGAATCTGACTAGAAAGGATCTGTAAATTGCTTCATCCAGCTAATATTACATTGAATTTGATAATGGGCAAATCACCTAAATAGAAAAGGTAATGGTTTTCCTGATTTGGAGTAGGTATTAGACAATGGGTAGAAATAGAACAAGGAAGAAGAGCTGGTTGTGCTGCTGCTTTGAGCTGTGTATCTGTGAGCGTCACCCAGTACTGCAAAGAGCAGTTCAGGAGACTGAGGCACCACTCACAGGAAAAGAAAATCTAGACATGGAGCTGTTCTCTTTACACTCAATTTCCAGGCAATTTTTGAATGTCAGATCTGTAGGGTGGTGAAGTAACAGAAAAGTGAAGTGTCCTGCTTTTTTTTTTTTATCTTTTGAGAACATAAGAGTGTGTTTTTCATCCTGACTTGAAAAGGACTGTTCCTACAGCTTTGCTTGAATTATACTAATCCACAAGACATGTCTGCAGGAATGGGGCTCAGTTTGTCAGGAAGGAGAATAGCAATGCAAATAGTAACAGGTGGGTTTGGTGTTTAAATGCAACTGCAAATCTGCCTTTTTCTTGTTTTGGAAAGGAAGTAATACACTTAAACAACCAAAATGAGAAGAGGGAGCAGTAGAACACCACAGATAGGAAGGAAGAGAAAACATGCTTGAGAAACTGCTTCTTCATTTTTATAATCCAGATTGAAAACTAAGGAAAGAGATGCATGTGACGTCAAAAGGAAATGAGGTAGGGAGTGAATCACTGATTGCAATTCAGTATCATTCTCCAGCTAGAAAAATCACTTCAGAGTTTTGTCACCCCCAAATTTTTTTAAGTCTGTCTATAAATAAGTATTTCTCTGTCCAGCTTCTGTCTAGTCTCCTGGTAGTGGTGCCTGAAAGTTGTGCATGCTTGTCAAAGCATTAACGTGAAGGAAGGGCCTCACTGCAGGACCAAGAGAGCAGCATTTTTTGTAACAGAGTAGAGTCAGATGCTAGACCTGAAGATTTGTCTGTATGTGAAAATTGCTCAAGGTGCACTAAGGTTTAAGCTGAAGTTTAAACAGCAGCTATTTTTAGTAGCTCTGTCTCTCAGCTCTCTTATTTGTTAATGAAGTCCTTGTTCTTTACACTGGAGTAGATATTTAGGAATTAGATGGAGTAGGTAGTTGTTAAACATTCCAAACTATATTATTAGTAGCAAAGTTAAGTTTCTTTACTGCAATGCGTTAATCTTTCATCAGTTCTGGATCCATGTTGACTGTAAGTTTGTTCAGTGAGGTTGTCCAGATTCTCAGTCCTTGGATTGCTGCACTTCTGGAATGCAGACAGTTTGCTCAAACCTCAGGATATTCTATTCATGTATTTGTAGGGATTGATTTCTTTCCTAACGCATCTAAAAATTAAAGGTATTGGTTTTTTTTAGTCTAACAGAGTAAACAAATAGACATCTTCCACTTGCAGATTTTTTGAATTGATAATTACTTCTTTACATAGGTTTTTTTTTTTAATTAAGATGACTCAGCACTACTCTAACTGGGACACGTTACTCTGCCTGCAGAGTGGCATTTCACAAGTTCTTTTGTACTCATTTCTGAAGACTTCTGCTCTGAGCTGCTCCCTTGCCACCCTCAGGCAGGTGCAGCTGGGTTCCTTTTTTCCCCAGACTTCCAGATAAATTTAGTTCTATGCTTAGTGTTGGAAATAGGCTTTTCAAGTCTTCAGTCCTGCCTATTTTTTTTCTTTGTTTATATAATTAGTCAGGTGGTGGAGAAGTTCACACAGAGATCTCTCCAGGCTGCTGCCTCTGAGAGGAGAGATGTTGGTAGGGTGTGTTAACCTGATGTGCTCTGGTTAATGTTCCTGAAGGCTGTTCAAGGTGATTAAAGGCTTGGGGTGATGAGGCTGTAATGACAAGTTTCCAGAAGTTAAGAGGAGCAGCCTTATTTGTTCATGCAGCAGCTCTTGCTCTGCCACTGCCCTGTCCCCATTTCCCACTGCAACTGAGCTGCTTATGCAAAGTGCTGCCCTTCCTGTACTAGTTATCACTTTCCCTGTAGACGTGACCACCTTCTACTGTGGGAAATGGCAATGGGGCTCATCATTTTGCTATAAAAAGTTACCTGTTTCACTAGCTGCTCAGTAAGTGCCTGTTCTTGCTGCAGGATATTAACTGGTAATTGGATTTGCAGAATCACAAGTTCTGTTCATCAGCAGAACCAGTATTCTCAGTTACTGTAAAAATTATTTATTCTTAAATACTGTGAGCAAATTGAAAGTATCTAACTATAAATATGTGATTGTGTATGTGGTAGACCACTGTTTTGGTGATCAGGAGACAGCTGTGAAACCCAAAAGATGATTGTGATCAGGAAACATGGATGGTCAAACACTGGAACTTCCTCAAGAGGTGGTGGGTGCCCTGAACCTGTTGGTGTTTGTGTCATTTGGACAGTGCCATTAATAAGAAGCTTGAACTTTTGGTCAGCCCTGAAATGGTCAGGCAGTTGGACAAGGTGACCATTGTGGGTTCCTTCCACCTGCATTATTCTATTCTTAGGTTTCCTCAGAAGCAGTTGCAAAATAGTGGGTTCCCACCCCCACCCTGCATTATAGCTATTTTTATGGCAGCTGTGACTAAATCCTCTTTTTCCAGTGATGATATATGTAGTGGAAGCAACATGACTTAAATTTTGATGTAATGCTGTGGTTCTGGAAGCTCTAGAAATAATACTTATAATAGTAGTTGGAGGCATTTAATTTAGAATAATTTTAAGGAACTTTTTAAATCCCATTTTATGGCAGACTTTGAAATTGAGACATGTAATCGTGTGTGTGAGAAATGACACTATTCTGAATGAAAATATGTAGAATCTCATCTTACTGCCTTTTGAGAAAATGAGTTTTCCCATAGTCAGTGTACTGTATCTCTTCCTTGCAGGCTTCACTAATAGCAAGATAAAAGCTGTATTTTCGTGGGGAATACTAAAACTCCGAGTGAAGACGTAGAAATACCCAATCACTCAATCCTTATCTGGTATAAATTGTAGTAAAATGATATATTACAGAAATTGCATCTGCAATTATATGATAATGCTTTTAAATGAAGGATTTCATTGCTTAAGCCTTGGAATATCTTGCACAAATGAAATATGTGCTTTGTTCATACCTAAGATAAGTTTTACATCCAGTTATTTAGATAGTGATAATCCAGCCTTGTTGGGTTAATGACCACATGGAGTGCAGTGTTAGTCCTGCATTTTACTTGCATTTCATGTGCTTGATCAGAACTTGATTTGTTATTTGCAAAGGTAATTGCTGTGCCTTGACCTGTAGGAAAGCAAGTTTGTCACATTAAGTGCTCACACAATTAGTCACTGCCTGGGAGCCTCAGCAAATAGCAAAAGGCCAAATGTGCTAAAGATAGAACAGAGAATCAGCATCTCTCCCTCCTTTGAAAGGTGACATTTCTTTGAGGCACTCACTCCGAGAAGTCTGAACTGCTGTGGTCCAAACTGTTTTTGTTCTGCAAGTAAAGTGCAAACATCTCTCCAGCCAGCCCTAGCCTGTGTTTAGGAAACATGTAGAGAAATGTGAATTTATTTTATTACACCCACAGTTCTAGACTAGTAGAGACCCAAATGGCATCCCACTGTGCTTGACAGTGGGGAGTTGATTCTTTTACCCAAACAATCAAGATGTTAAAAAACAGGGCAGGGGAGAAGGGGCAAATGGTCAAAATAAATGGATTCAGAGATGATAAATTTTGGGTAGTCTGATTTTATTTTTAAAATGTTAACTTCTGTTTATCTAATACCTAGTCACCTAAATGTGAATGAATGTAGGTCTTTCACAGAGAATTCCCTCCAGCTCATAAGAGCAATATTTCCAAATACATACATTTATAACAAATCCAGGCTTCAGGAAAATTCTCAGAAAGTTAACACCTTCACATCTGTGGCATGTCTTTCTCTCCCAGCTTGTCTCTTGTCAGCTGGTGCAGCCTGCCAGGGGTGCAGAGTGTTTCTCTTCAGGTCCCTCTTCCAAAAAAAAGCTCCAAAACAACTTCGAGAATAGTGCTGGGACAGTGGGCAAAGTAGAGAGCAAGAGGATCTGCCTTACCAAGGGGAGAGCTGAAGGCAGTGGATAAGGGAGTGTTAGGCTTTTATGCTTGAGAACAAAATTTTTTTCCCTGGAAAATAACCATTGGAAAAAAAAAAAAAGGATGGAGTTGGGATATAGAAGTGGATGACAGAAAAAGCCATTGTGGTCCTTAATTACCACATACTGACTTTGCTTCCTTACGAGCTTCATGGAAAGCAAGAAACACACTTTTTAGGCTTCTGTTGTATGTTGCCAGGCAACTACAAATAGTATTAAGTCCCTAGTTCACTAAAATCACTTGTCTTGCATCATCATAAATGGTTCACGTCTTGTAAAGGTCAATTAAAAAGGGTGAAGTGCTGTGTAATTTATGGATTAAGTCTCGCCTTTGAACGTTTGTGAGGCTCATTATAGGGAATTACATTGTATATTCTGGGAAGAAATTTGACTCTCTTATTACGAATTCATCTTGTACAAAGCTGATGCAGTAGGGACCTAAATTTTCTATTGGAGCATCAAATTTAAAGTTGTGCTTTCAGCAAAAGAGGTGGAATTTCTCATTGTCACAGGCAGAGTAAGGCAGGGTCAGATGTGGTTTACTACAGGAGTGTCCCTGAGCCAGGGCTGCCACGTTGTTTGCTTGGGAGTGGTGAGCCAAGGAAGGCAAACAGATTCCTGAGGGAGGGACAGTTGCTTTTCCATTGAGAGACCCTATAAGCATTGGCTGTTATTGCTTCTCTTTTCCTTTATTTTTTTTTAACAAATCCTGCTGATCTCCAACCTCCTAACTTCGTTGCTACCAAGATTTTTGAATTTTCAGATATCAAAGCATTTGTGTGGATTTAACAAATACATAACACTGTATTGAATTCCGGACGTGGTCAGCAGCTTGTCATGTGTCTGATAATTACATAGAAAATATTTTGGTTTGAGCCCAAATAAAGGATATAACTTCTCAGCAAAATATTTTTCTTTTCAAGGTGTTTGATTAGGGGAAGTGCTTGTAGTCTAATGGATACCTGTTCCTTGTGCTCTGTGTTTTGATGTTGCCTGGTGCCAGTGCTGCCAGGCACTAAAAATCTTGCTCCAGTAGGCAGATGGGATGACCTGATGCTGTGTGCAACTGCTGAGGTCGCTGTAGTTCCCTTCTGCTGGGTGATGGTTGTCACTGGGCTTTGGGGTGATGAGGGGCCGGGGGGAGTGACAAGCAGGCAGAGAGCATTCCTGGCTACATTTAGGAATTGTCTCGGCGTGTGTGACACTTTACGTGGCTACACTCATACAGCTTTTTGTTCTGAGCTTTTAAAAATTATTTTTCATCTTGTTCCTGAGTAACTGCAAGGTGATGCTTTTTGTCGGTGACGAAGCCATGAATTAATTTTATTTAATTTTCACCAAAAAAAGGAATTCATACTATCTTCTATGTCTATTAAAAAAAATAAAATTAGTCTAGAGATCTTATTGAAGGCTTACTTAAGTACAAAGGGGAAAAAGTGCAGACTCATTTGTTCTTTTTCACTTGGAGGCCAAGGACAGAAGGCGATTGCTGGGGGTGGGAGGCGTAGACTGCGTGGGAGCTCTGTCTCTTTACTGAGAGTTGATTCCTTTTCATCACATTGTAAGAGGTGCTGAGGAACCTGAAAAGTTACTCTTGCTGTCAAAAAAAGGATGAAGTAAAAATGGGAGGTGTCTTTCTTTCTTTTGGACTCTCAACAAGAAATGTAAGAATTCACTTCAACCAGAAGCAGAGCAGCATCAGGCTCCTTAATTCATGTCCACAGAAAACCCTTCTGTCTCAACAACCCTACAATTATTAGAAGTGCTCTTTATAGGCAGAAAGAATGTTCTCGAGTCCCAAAAAGCTGTGAGAGAGTGGCAATAGGATGGGGACACGTCCCTGGGAGCGCATCGGGTCAGGGTGCATTGCCAGGGGCTGGAGGTGTTCTCAGAGAGGGGAAATGCCGCCTGTGGATTTTAATGAAGTGATACTTCAGAGCATTGTTATGTCTATAATTGGTCATTTCTCTGGTCAAGCGTCTTTTCACTGAATAGTCTGCCAGGAGACTGTGTGGAACTCGTGTGTGCAAGACACAATTGGGCTTAACTCTCTGCAAACGTGCATTTTGTGACATTCTCTCAAGCTGAGTGGGATGCTGCTCCAGTGTGAGTGCGGTACCAACACAAAGGTCCGGCCTGCCATGTGTGCCATTAAAGCTTTTCTTCAAAATGTATTTGGATTCTCTCGTTTTCAATTGATCATGTTCAGGAGTGAGGGAAATGGGGGGGATGGCTCTGCTAAGGCTCTTGGGACCGGCGTGTTGCAGGAATATGGGCACTTGGGAAACAGGAGTTGGTGTCTCCTAATGCTGCCATTGGAAATTCTGTTGTGCTTTAGAGTGGGAATGATAGAAAGTGAAGTAAGGAATACCTGCTGCAAAAGGGTGCTGTTTGCTGCCTGCCACCCTGAGCCATGGGGAAGGGGAAAGAAAGTGAAAGAAAGGCTTTTGGAACTGCTCCTGCTGCACTCGAATCCTCCAAGTAAATGAGGAGCGATGAGATTTAAAAGTGGGGTTTGATGCTTACAAAAGTGCAATACAGCATAAGGAGTGCTTATGCCATTAAAGGTTGTTTATTTCAACACAGATAAGCATCTTCTAAAGGCGTTGCTGACTTTCCTTGTTTCTTCAGGGTGTGTCTCCACAGATCACTGGCATGTTACTATAACTGGAGCTAGTAAATACCCAAAAGAAGCGTGTGTGCCTTCCTCAGCAGTCTTGCTTTTCTTTGCCCTGTCTGAAAGGCAGCCTCTTGGTTGCTCGGTCTGCCCCTCTGCCCTTGTGGGGCGTGTGCTGTGTGAGTGAGCGTGGTTTGGTCTCTCCTGGCAGCACCAGGGCTGGGGCACCTGTTGAAAAACAGGCTCTCCACGTTTAATACTCCCTTATTCAGCATCAGTGTGCTTAGAGAAATAAATTTTCCAGTTAATGGAGATATTAATAAACTTGTTAGCCAAGTAGTTTTGTAAGTATGGTATTTTACCCTTAATTTGCTGAATCTTGGTCTAGAACCTTTGGCATTTAAGTCAATATATGCACTGGAGGCAACAGGGTACCTTGAAATTAGAGGCAAGGACTGGGGGTTCAAATCAGAAGGCAGGAGAACAACCTTGCCTACCGATACCTACATTTTGGAAAGGAAGAAGTAAAAATAAAAAATTTGCCAATTTTGCCAAAACTAAGCAAAGTACATGTTTTTTGTATGTTTAATTATATTTTTGCAACATTATATGGTGTTACAGTGTAATTAGTTTAGACAGCCAAAGTACAAATTGGAATGCTATAATACTGTAAAGAATATGTTCCTACTATTCAAAAATAGTTTCTTAAGTGATTTGTTTTTTTCTGCTTCCCTGTAGATTAAAGCAAAAAATTATGACAAAGTGGAAAAGGTGAGTCCTATTAATATATGTAATATATCTCTATAGCAAGAAAAAGTACCTTGTGATTGGGCTAAATCAAATTTAAAAAAAGCCATAGTAACCATTGAATGTGCTATTCAAAACCACGGATTAAAAGTATCATTCCAGTTGATTTGTTGTTGCTACTGAGCTGTAATCAGTGAATTGTGCAGGGGATTTCTCTGCTTAATTCTCTCCAGTTCCCTTGCATAGCGCAGAGGTGCTCTAGTCAAAAGAATGAGTAGTTTAACTTACTCTTTCTTATAAATCTCAATTATCAAAGATTATTTTAATTCGTACTATGTAGTTTTAAAAGTAGAACTCTAATTTCTATATCTGGAATCCTGATCACGTCTTCTTGATGTATTAAACAGTTATTTCAGCGATGCCTTATGAAGGTTTTACACATTGATTTATGGAAATGTTACCTTTCCTATGTACGAGAAACCAAGGGGAAGCTACCTAGTTACAAGTAAGTTAACAGAGTTGCTCTGAATTATTCTGGGTTTATGGTGAATTTTCCTGATTTTTGACTAGAGGGTGGGGAAGAACCCGTGTGACAAATCTGCCTGGGGATATTCTGGTAGAGTATTGGGGATTTAATACATAATCTGCATTTAGGAAACTTTTTCTTTAAAGTGTCCTGAACTGAGCTTGCTGGGCAAAATTGCTGCCTTAGTCTGGATTCATATAACAGGTGGGAAGAGAGCAGGGGAGTAGCTGATGTATCCATGGCGGCTGGGATTGGTGTTTGAGCCACCCTAAACATACCTCTTCCCCAGTCATGCCCTGTTGTTGTCCCTGCCCTCAGTGTCCTGTTTAGAGTCTCCACAAAATTCAGCATGAGATACTCTATTTGACCAGTCTGGGCATTAGAGAAAGTTTGGAATGCAGAGAAAAGGCGTAAAATTCGGGGTGTGTGAACCTTCATCCCTTTTCAGTAACTACATTATGCTTGTTTATAACCCTATAGACTGAGTTTCAAAAAATATCAGTAACTTCCAGTGTCTGTAAACTTTTTTTCTGCAGCCCCCCGTAATTTCTTTGCATTATAACTGGCAAGATAATGCATTAACAGAGGAAAAAAGCAGGGGTTTCTATTTTTTACAAGACTGTTTTGAAACAATTTTAAAATATCAGTGCCCCCTCCCCAGTTCTTTTATCCAATTTAACTTTTGTTTGATTTTCCTCTTAATGTTGTCAAGGAGGTGATAAGGTTCTTAAGTATATTTGAGTAAAAGAAACTGGGAGAAATGTGGGAGAGAGAAAAACCAGTTTTAATTGAAACTTAACCAAGGAACTTCTGTGAACATTTATAATTTGAAGGAAAATACTATGGATTTGGGAGATTAAGAAATCATGTAAAAGATTCTGCGCAGTTTCTATGCAAGGGAGCTACTCCTAATTGACTCAGTTTTGGTGTTTCTGGGGAATTCCAAAAAGGTCTGGAGAACTCTGAAGGTGGGGGGGGGTGGGGAGAAAAAGAAACCATGGGTGCATCAGCTATGAAGATGTGGAGAGCAGTTGTTTTCTCAGCTTCACATAGGATACATGGATTTCCACTGACTTGGTGAGGTGGGCCAGGAACTGTTATTATGCTGGATTGTCACCAATAGGTTTAAAGAATTTTCTTAAATAAAACAAATCCCTGACAGAACCTAAATACAGAATTTAAAGCTATCTGAATGCCAGTTTTTGCTCATGATATTTCTCATTCTTCAATGTTTGGTTAGAATTTGCTGCATAAGAGAATACTCTTTAAATAAAGAATTTTTTTAATACTAAACACTTGCTCTATGGTCTTTGTGGTTTGTTCTTCAGGGAAAAAATGGCTCAGGCATATGATTTTGCTCTGGATAAGATTGGCATGGAAATCATGTCATACCAGGTATGGTTTTTTTTAATCAAAACACCTTTTATTTCTAACGTTATAACAAGTACAACTCAACATTGGTTTCATTACATGTAATATTTTTTTCTCACGTAGATCTGGGTGGATTACATCAATTTTTTGAAAGGCGTGTAAGTACCTTCAAAGAATCTTTTTCAAGCTCCGTTGATGCAATGCTGATGTTGGTGGCAGTGATGACCTGTAAGAGCTGACGTTGCTCTCTCTCCCCACTCTCTAGAGAAGCAGTGGGATCTTACGCAGAGAACCAGAGGATAACAGCTGTCCGTAGGGTTTACCAGCGTGGCTGTGTGAATCCCATGATAAACATAGAGCAGCTCTGGAGAGATTATAACAAATACGAAGAGGTAATCGACAACGTGATTGTTTGTGACATTAAGAAAGAAGTAATAGTCATATAATCAAATATGGTGCCCAAACTATACCCACTAAATAATTATGTATAAAACAGATGACCAGCAGTGTGAACACCTTTTGTGTGTGCAGTTTGTACAAGACCTGTGACAAAACTCTACAGGTACCTGAGAGAATTTTAGTATTTCAAAGGCTCTCTATAGGATACATTTGACTGTCCCATTTCCCAGCTGGCCCAGTGGAACTGCTAGAGAGATAGAAATCACAGTGATCAGTGATGGAGAGTGTATCTGCTGGAAGCTGGAGCAGCTCAGATGGCAGTGAGGGCTGGTGTCCCCCAGGAGGCACTCCCCTCCTTTCACTTGGAGTTTAGCAGGGTGAAATGGCATTCAGCTGTGATGGTTTGGACTCCCTTCACAGCAGTAAGTTACATGGTCTGAAGTAGTTATAAAATGCTCCTCACCATCCTTCACCTGAAGCCATTGCAGCCTCAGTTCAGGTGAGTTTGCTACCACACTGTCTTCAGCTCGCTGGCCTTGCAGGCTAATTTGTAGCTGCACCTTTGTAGTGTATTTATAAACTCATTTGTTAACAGCTGGTTTACCAGCCCCAGTGATAATGCAGGTCTGAGTGTAGGTGCCCTCGTGCTCAGCACTGCCAGGCAGGGATGCTCATCCACCCCTCTCCCTTGTCCCCTGATTGTGCCCAGGCTGGTAGGTGCTAACATGCTGTGGGTCAGCTGTACCCTGAACAGGGAAGAAGGGCTGCTCTGTCTTTCCTTGGTGCTAATTATGCAAGTTGTGATCTTGATGACCACTCATGTTAATAAGGCCATTGTGCTTAGCTGGTGGGAGAACTGTGGTGGGGAATACCTCTGGATGGGGGAAATGTGGGTGGGAATACAACTGGGTGGGAATACCTCTGGGTGGGAGAAATGTGGGTGGGAGAACTGGGTGAGAATACCTCTGGGTGGGAGAAATGGGGGTGGGAATACCTCTGGGTGGGAATACCTCTGTGGGGAAGAACTGTGGGTGGGAGAACTCCAGGTATCCAAACATAACCATACCATATGTTGTGTACCATAACAGCTCGTTGTCCCATTGGTGTTCAGGGACATCACAGCCAGCCTACTGACACCAGGGAAGTTATCCAGTGAAATGCCTTCTCCAGCTTGGGAAAAGCCCCAATACAACTTCCCTGTATACCTTGTCTTCCCCTCCCACGTAGCAAAGGGAAGCTCTCACTGTTGATTACCGCTGCTTTCGTTAATACATAGGGAGACTGTCAAAACAATAGCTCAGACCTGTCGAGTTTCCAGCTGAGGTGGCTCTGTTTGACGCCTGCAGCTCAAGCCTGTACCTCAGGCTGTTCAGAGCTGCTGGAGCCTGAGGGCCAGTCCTCTGCTCAGACAACTTTCTGCATGTCCTGCTCTGGCTGAACTGGCCTCAGTGGAAGGGGCTGCTGCTCAGAGGGGCCCTGGCACAGGGAACTGCACCTCACCAGAAGGGTGCTTTGAGGGGGAGATGATTCCCCACATCAGAGCCCAACAGCCCAGAGATCACGTGCAGGTCTCTGTGGGAAAGATTAGTGTCTGTTCGCTGTAATTCAAGTGTTCTCAAGCTTCCCTTCAGCTCAGCCATGACCACCACCAAGCAGCAATATCAGGCTGTCTGTTACCAGTGTCTTTAATTAACTAAATGGTCAAAAGTGACAACACCCCTAGAGAGCCCCCTATCCAGTGACAGGGACAGTGTTTGGCTCACAAAACCACACAGCTGCTGAGCTGGGAGTGCATCCCCAGAGGAGGCTGCTGCATCCTCAGCCTGGTCCTGGGTTAATTGGGGCGTTGCTGGGTTTGTGTGCTGTCCCAGACAGCAGCACCAGCCCAGACAGTGCCTTTGCTTCCATAGTGAGTCAGTATCCAGCCTGGGTACCTGTTTGGAGTAGGACTGAAAGCTGTGCCCACCTTCCTCAAAGTCTTGGCGAGCCATGCCAGCACAATCCACCCAGCCACAGAAATCAGCAAGAGTGGTTGCTCATCCTGCTGTGAGAGCAGTTCCTTGAGGTTTTCTTCATGCCCAGGACCCTGTGACCAGGGCCTGGCCACCCCGACCCCTCTGCTTTTGCTCAGCAGCACAGCAGAGCCCTCTGTACGTGTGTGCAGTCCTGGAGGAGGGTCACTCTCTGTAGTGAGGGACACATCTCACATCTGTCTCAGCTGACAAAGGTACACGTGCAGCAGGGAGTGTGTTGAATAGAACCTCTTTTGAAAGCTGTCACTTCAGGAACAGAGAGAAGGCAGAGCCTTGTGCCTGGAGGTCAGTCTCTGTTACTGCTTGTATAAGAAAACAGGGCTGTTCATGTGCTGTCTCAGCCTTCACATGGTGAGCAGCAAGGCAGGGAGCTGTGAGTGACTAGGTGCTGACCACCACTGAAAACCAAAGGTGTAAATCACAGGTACATTCTTTCCACTTTCGCCCCCAGTAGTTTATGTTAAGTCCATTGTATTTTTGAAAGTGATTAAAAACATGCTGAGGTACTTCAGGTCAGTTGATTTTTAGTAGTGAGTTTATTCTCTGAATTCTTGCCCATACATTTATTAGGAGAAAAGCAGTACCTTTAGAGACTGGTGTTTTAAAATAACTGTCCTTGCTCACTTTTGCATCCCCTTTCAAGCTCTTTCCTGTGTGAAATAAGATTCAATATTTCCAAAGTGAAATTGCACATTCCCAATTCCTTTTTTCACCCTTCTCCAGGGCATCAACATTCACTTAGCTAAGAAGATGATTGAAGACAGGAGTAGAGATTATATGAATGCACGACGTGTAGCAAAGGTACAGCCTTCTGTTGACTTTTCTTAGTTCTGTTTAATTCTAAAAACTAGCATTAAACTCTGTTATTATTTCAAATAAAGTTGTCTCAGACTAATAAGTTTGGTAGGATAAGATAAATAAAATAAGCAGTTAATGTGTTTAAATCTGCTCTTCTAAACATTGCTTCTGTTTCAGGAATATGAGACAGTGATGAAAGGCCTGGACCGCAACGCTCCCTCTGTGCCCCCCCAAAACACCCCCCAGGAGGCTCAGCAGGTGGACATGTGGAAGAAGTACATCCAGTGGGAAAAGAGCAATCCTCTGCGTACAGAAGATCAAACTCTCATAACAAAAAGAGGTAATTAGACACTGTGCTAGGACATGTAGAATTGTGGCTCCATTAATGACTTGCAGCACGAGTAATGATGTGAGTTGGTGTTCAGGGATCATGCTAGAGCAGAAGTTTATCAAGTTTCTTGAGTTGTGGGTGCTTTTTAAAACAACAAACTAGATTTTGCTCATGCCAAGCTGAAAGTAACACGTGGATTTTGGGGGACAGTGCCACTGAACTTCCATTGGAGGTCAGGAAGCAGTGGATCACAGCCCAGTTTTAATGGCTGCTATTGATTGACATGTTCTTCCTCTGTGGAGGAGGCAGGTTACGATTAATAAAGTTTCTGGCAATATAAAAGAACTGCAGTTGTGGTTATTGTAGCCCCTTAGTGTAGACATTGTCTGATTTATTTGGTGATTTTTGTACTTTATTCTTCCATTGTGCAAGATGGTTTCTGCAGTGGTTCACAAGGAGTGTTTCCTACATTTCTTGCCCACAGTGATGTTTGCCTATGAGCAGTGTCTTCTGGTGCTGGGACATCACCCAGACATCTGGTATGAGGCTGCACAGTACCTCGAGCAGTCCAGCAAGCTGCTGGCTGAGAAAGGGGTAAGCAGCTTGCCAGTGGTTTTCTCTTCTTTCATGGCTTTGACATGGGGTACTGTTATTTTTTTTGTCAAAAACCTAAGAACCAAAGGGGGGGGTGTGAAAAATATTTAGCACCATAAGCTGTGTCACGGTCAGAGCTTTAAAATTGAGCCTATTTTAAGAAATAAAAATAGCTTTATGTGAGATAAGAATTATGAAACACTATTTCAGTCCTGCAAAGGTAGTTTTGGGGGAGTTTTAGGTTTCGGTTCCAGGTTTGGGGGAATTTTTTGGCCTGATTTTGTGATTCTTTAAGTGCTGGGGAAATGATTATCTCTTTATTGAGCGCTACATGGAAATTCACTGGGACTTGTCACACTCAGAAGATATTCCATAAATTGGCCTTTGTTGTCACATATGCTGAACAATTATATAATTATACTTATTTTATAACAGGACATGAACAATGCTAAACTTTTCAGTGATGAGGCTGCTAATATTTATGAAAGAGCGATCAGCACTTTATTAAAGAAGAATATGCTTCTTTATTTTGCATATGCAGATTATGAAGAGGTGAGCAAAACTAGTGATGTACTGACATTAAAATCCAAAGACATCTCCCATGAATAATGTCATTGATTTGAAACATACGGAATACACAGAATTCTGTAGAGTTCATTTACTCCTTCTTCTAGCCTTCAGTGTTTCTCAGATGAAGCTGACAAAATGGAGAGGAAAATCCCATTGTATGATTTACGAAAGTTTTGAAAATCTACTGTCTTTCCACTTTTACTATAATTTTCAAATTATCATGAGGATGAAATGCTTATAAATTTACATTTACTGGAGCATCAGTTTCTTCACTTTTATAAAATGGGCATAAAGAGCACCTTTCCCACCTAATTCCTGGGGGGTTAATGTTTGTGTTGGAAGATGGGAGGCACCTGTGCTGCAGCTTTCTGGAGAAATCCATGGAATTCCCAGTCTTTGCTGAAAGATCATGAGGACAACGGGGGGTAAAAAAGCACCTTTGCCTTTAAAAGGAAAGAACTTCCTTGCCTTTCAGAGCAGCCTCTTGTATGCTGAGTGTCTTGTTTTTCTAAGGCTGCACAAGACAATTTGGAGGGCTGGAGCTGGCAGGGAACTGACTGGAAATGTGTAGGTTGGAGAGTGCAGGTGGTTTTCATACCTGTCTGCACATTATTTTTAGACAGAGGTAAAGGAAACAGTATTGTTATCCCAAACACCTACAGTGACAGTTCTGCTGCAGCATTACTATATTAGGAAAAAACCTCAGACACTCTTGAAAAGCATGTGCATAAGCACTACGGGGAAATTAATGTGGGAAGTTAAAAAATGACTGCACAAGACAGAAAATGTGTGCGAGTAAAGGAACTGACATACACAGTGTTCAGCCAGGGAAAAATGGAAACAAGAAGGTTCTAGTTTTTAGTTTAGCTTGAGTTTTGCATTCTCCGAGGTGATGTGGAATGGTGTTACCAAGCAGTCTGTATTTCCTTTCACTCAGAGTCGAATGAAGTATGAGAAAGTACACAGCATCTATAACCGACTCCTGGCCATCGAAGACATCGATCCCACACTGGTAAGATGATGCCTCCTGTTGGGATTTCCCACATTTCTGTGGATGCAAAGACTGGGGAGATGCTTCCAGGAGTTCCTTGGGTCACAGGGATGATGGAGCAGGTGGAGTAATGAGATGATTAAAATTTCAGGAAGGTTGATAAATATAGTCTTTAATCCATTTAAATACACCAACCAAGTCATGTGCACTCTCCTCCTCTGTCTCTTTCGGGCAGTCTCTTGAAACAGGTGATGAAGATATGAAAGATTTCACAGCACAGCTCTTAAAAATTGGTGTATGTTTTGTTGGCTCAACTAAAATTTCACTTTGCCTCCCCTTAAGTGATTAAAACCACATTGCTTTTGTCCATTGTTGTCCCCACACAGAAAGACACATGTGGTTTGTGTACAAATCTGTAATTCACTCTATAAGTATCAAAGAGTATTGCTGTAGATCTGCTGAAGTTATAAACATTGTCTCTGGTGCCAGCTGTGGTAGTGCTGAACAAGTGGTGTGAGAGGTAAATAGTTATAAATACACACATCAAAGTGTGAGGAGGAAAAAGAAGGTGTGAGGTCTAAAATGAAACAACAGGTCAGTGTCAGAGGGAAGGTATCCATTAACTGACACTCTTCATTGTTTAAAGACAAATCATCACGATTCCCAAATTTACATGTTATAAGAAACCGTGTACCAGTTCCTCCTGCTTGAGGAATGCTGTTATTTGTGATCTAATTCAGAGTGAAGTTAAATCCCAAAGCAATGCAAACCACAAATTAGCCCCTGAATTAAGTAGCACGTTCATTATTTCCTTGATCAGTTATAAATATCTGCAGACAGGGTGATTTTTATCTTGGATTGGATAATGTACAGTAAAATGCTTCATCAGGCCTTTTGGCTGCTCTTTAGCCTTATGGATGTCTTAGCTTTATTAGGAAGTTACCATTTTTACAACAAGCCTCGAGTTCTCTGAAGGCAGCAGCTTCTGTAAATTACATTCATTTGCTTACCTCCCCTTCCTTGAAAAGTCTATGTATTAACTATTGTCTTTTCAGGGGATCAATCTTAGGTATATTCAATTTCTTTTTTAAAAAGGTTTGCCTCATTTATAGCAAAACAACACAGAGGCACAACACAGTCTTACTTCTATTATGACTTATTTGCTGTACGTTGTGAGTGAAGATTATTTCAGGTACAGTAAAAAAGCCTGATGATCTCCTGGTATTCTTTGCTAGCACTGATACGATATCAACATTAATCTGCACCTTAGGTTTATATCCAATATATGAAATTTGCAAGGCGAGCAGAAGGCATAAAGTCTGGAAGAACGATATTTAAGAAAGCGAGAGAGGATGCCCGGACGCGCCATCATGTCTATGTGACAGCAGCTTTGATGGAGTATTACTGTAGTAAGGTAATCACAGCTGCTCAGTCTGACCTTACAGAAGTGTTAAGAGGGTGTGTAGCTCACTAAAGCTAATAATCTTTTTTTTTTCTTTTAATGTTTGCAGGATAAGTCTGTGGCCTTTAAGATTTTTGAGCTAGGGCTGAAAAAATATGGGGACATTCCAGAATATGTACTGGCATATATCGACTACCTTTCTCACCTTAATGGTAAGCTTTAAGTTTTGAGAGGTCTAATGGAGCATTAATCTGCCTTCTGTGTGAGTTTAGGTTCAGACCAAGTTCTTTGTATTTAAATTCTTCTTGAAGAGCAGTGAAACCTTGGCAGTTAATTTGGAAACAAAACTTGCTCTTTTGTCCTTAGTGAAGTTCCAGAATTACGGTGATATAAGACATTGATTCTACTGAACAGAGGAAAGTGAGTTTTCCCAACTGTAACTCCCTGGCATTGCAGGAATTTTACAGCATCTGTTGTGAACAGTGAGAAGTACACTGAGAAATCTAAATCCTGGGGGAAAAAATCTATAGGAGTTTAAAATCAGCATGATGAGAGGAGTGAGGGGTTAGCTGGTCCTGCCTAGAATTCATTTAAACTCGTTCTCCCTGGGTAGATGAGATGAGCAAGATATAAAATCAATATTGTGCATATCAGTCCTTCTTGGAAGTTGCCAGGGAAAGAGCAGTGGGGCACAGGGGGCTGGGGAGCCGCAGGCAGGAGGTGGAGCTGGTGCTGGAAGGTCTCTGTGGGATTTTCTGAGGCAGGAGTGAATATCCCTCTTACAAGGAACCCAAGACTGCTGTGGGGAGTAGGGGCTGACAGAGACCTTTGTGTGGAACTGTCCTGGTCCATCTTTCATGGAGAATTAAAGAAGAGGGAGAAGAGCAGTTCATCCTGGGGTCTTCCTCTGCCCAGTCCTGTCTGGTACCCATTAGATAGTCAGATTTTTTTTCAGGTATTTCTTCTGGCAGTCAATACTCTGGTTCAGCATTTGTGGCATAACAGCACAGGAGTGTAACACACGGTGGGTGTGACCCAGTTCTGAGAGCCAGGGGCTGCAGGCACTTTTGCTGCTGCATCTCCTGACCCTACACTGTGTTCTGGAGGCACCAGGCACATGAATCTCCTGGCAACTTTATAGCACCTTGGTTTTTCAGGCTCTTGAAGTTTGAACAGATTTGGAGGGGTTTTTTCTCCTGTGAGCTGTAAACAGAGATTTTTTTTTCCAAGTTAAAGTATATTTAATTTTGCAATAAGTTATTGTGGGTCTACATGCATATTTGCAATGCCTTTCTATAGGTTGCCACCAGAAAAAAATGTCTTAAAACTGGCAGTTTAAAGAACAAAACCACCAACCACTCCATTCCCCAAATGACAATGTACAATGACTGCTTGTGGGGAACCAGGTCTAATAGTTTTGGGAGGACTTCTGAGGAATACAGAAGTATATTAATATTGCCCTAATTTAAAAGGGAAGTAGTGAATTGAAAGGCCAAATTTAAATTTACCAAGATATGCTATTCTGGTAATTAAAGAAAATGGAAAAAACAACATAGAAATCCTGAAGAGAAGCCAAGCAATAGCTGTGCTGTTATAGAAGAACCTATATTAGGATCAGTTTGTTGCTATCAGCAAAAATAAACTTCCAAAGAACAATTTCCCAGTGGAATTTAACATAAGTAAAGTTTTATGTGGGCATTCAAACCTCTTTTTATACTTACTGAAATCCAAGTATCAGAATGTCAGCCTTATATTTAATTCAAAAATTCTTTGAATGGACATGATTTTGAATTGTCTTTAATATATTTTATTAAGTGTCATTTTTCTTCTTTTCTTTCTGTTTTTAAAGAGGACAACAATACAAGAGTTTTGTTTGAACGTGTTTTAACTTCAGGGAGCCTTCCACCTGAGAAATCTGGGTATGTCTGCAAAAGCAGTTTCACTACACTAAAAAAGATACATGACCCCTTTCAACCCTAAATATCCCAAAGAAACTAAAAACATGAACAACAGGACAAAATTAGGTACAGATGTTCCTTCCCCTCTTCCTGCTGCCTAAAATAGCAGCAACTGTGACAGATCTGTGAAAGTCCCTATCCCACTTCCAGTGAAATTCACTTATTTGTTGACTTTAAAACTTCACTGATGCAGGATTGTTGAGGATAAAGTCCAAAATCCTCCCATGCAGTAAAGATTCAGTGGTTTGAGCAGGTGCATTCAGTGAGCAGTAAGGATTCAATAGCTGGAGCAGAGGAGGTGAGTCAGGAATTCAGTGAGGAGGGAGCTGAACACCTCCCAGCCAGGAAAATAAGATAGGGAAAGAACCAGAAAAGACTCGGATTAACCACTCACTGCCACAATTTCATTGCTACTTTTTAAGTTGATTTCTCAAAAAAAATTGCTTACCACGCCCTTGCAGTCTGAGTGTTCACCATTATTATTCTGGTAGACATAACATCAAAATTAAGGAATCAAACTGCTGTGCACATTCATCCTGCACTTAAATTCTGATCTTTTTTGGGAGAAGTACTTTTATGTCCATTTTAAAAGTGAGAAAACCCAAGAATTTAAAAGTGGAATCTTTTTCAAAGGTGAATTCCAAAGCTAAAATGAAAGTTGAATCAAGTCCAGAAATATGGTCGGATGTTGCTTAAGTTATATATGAGATTTTCCACTGAGAGATCTGCAGTGATTTTATATATTTGGGTCATCTGAAGCACTGCCTGTTGTGTCACGGGGTACTGCTCTTGCCAGCTAGAATATGTTAGTCTGTGCAGATGAACTAGATCATAATGTATGTTGAAAGGTCCTTGAGATATGTTTGTCTTACATTGAGAAAGGCTTACCTCAAATGCTTAGCCCTTGACACCAGTAATCCTCTCCTTTCCATAAAAGAAATCCTTTGCAGTCCACTAGGTTGAAAGTTTTTACAGAAATATATAAAGGCTCTGGGAAGGCAATACATGAGGCTGATGCATCTAAAGTAAATAACAGAAATGGCCCTGTGCTCCCAGATTGCCTCCCTTGAGTCTTTCCTTTGTGTTTTTTAATTGGGTTGGGATCAGTAAATTCTTTCTCCTTCAGTAACTGTCACTGTATCTGTTCTTCCACAGGGAAATCTGGGCTCGGTTTTTAGCTTTTGAAAGCAACATTGGGGATTTAGCCAGTATACTGAAAGTTGAAAAACGGAGGTTTACAGCATTCAAGGAAGAATATGAGGGCAAAGAAACAGCTCTGCTGGTGGACAGGTACAAGTTCATGGATTTGTACCCTTGCTCTGCCAGTGAGCTGAAGGCCCTTGGTTATAAGGTAAGTGGGTAAGAACACTTCAATTTACCATTGTTCTTTTCAGTCCTAGTAAACTTTAGCAGGTCCTTCTTTAGCACTTGCCTTGCACCTTTTCCCCCGATGGAAGAGCAGGTAAAACAGGCCTCCTCCTCCCCCTCCTCCTCGTGTCACTGGGCAGCAAAGTGCCAGGCTTTGTGGGCCACAGGCAGAAAGGAGCAGGAACACGACTGACAGCTGCTACCCCATGTATTAGTATCTACCTTTAATCTTCCCATGGAAAGGTCAAGGTGTTAGTGCCATCACCACTCAGCTACAGGCCTCCACTTCAGGCTTATACCTGAGCTTCAGAAACCACAGTTCTAGAATTGGGTCCTCGGTATGAAACATCACTGGCTGTCCTTCCCCTCCAAGGTGGTAACACTGCACCCACTTCACTGAGAGCTGTATCAAACCAAACACACTGCAGTCCCAGTGTTTGCTGCCAATGGCTGAGCAAAGCTGTCCATAGAGAGCAGGGTCTGCCTGCTTTTTTCTGTTGTTTCTTATGGCTAAAGTGCTTTGGTGCTGCCATTTGGAATTTAAAGTCTGGGCCAGACACCTCTATCTGGTGGTTCCCAGTCTTGTTTCTGACCACATGTATTTTAACTACTATTTCAGTCATGGGGAAGGCCACAACACTTTGAAAACCTTTAGAACAGAACAAACTGTTGGGTTATATTTTTTTAAGCATGAAGTAAATAGGCTGCCAGGGAAACAGAAACAGCTGGCTGCCATTTGCATGGACAGGAAGAGGGCCTTGGGTTAATGTCTCTAAAATAGCACCTCAGCTTCCAGTTATTTCTTACACAAAAGAGTAATTTATGAAAAATACAGATGAGATCAAAGTTAGCAAAGCAGCTGAATTGTTGGTCATCACAGAGCTGTAAAATAATCTGATAGGTGGAAATCAGAGTCACACTGAACACTTTTCTTTGAATGCAGTGGGGACAAAGTTATTCTGAAGTTAAAGGTGTGGGTACAAGAGTAGCTCTTGCTAAATTTGTACCTAAGGTGGTTCAGCCCCTGGGTTGATTCCTGTTGCTTGTAACATGCCAAAATTTAATAATCCTGTTTGAACTGAGGCTTTGCATGCCTGCTGACTGCCTTATGCATTCTTTCTTTTCCAAGTAAAGCAATCCAGGCAACGAATTGAGGGAGAAATTATACTTGTGAAGGCCTAGTGGTCTGCACCTGTTCACCTAAATCTTTATAACCTAAAAATGGAGCCACTCAAAAATTACAAGCATGGTCCCATTCAGTAACAGAAATAAGTGTTTCCACTCCCAGCTGGGACACTGTAGGACTAAAATGTTTGATGAAAACATGCAAGTTTCGCCCAGATGGTCCTGTAAGAGGGCATCTGAAATGATAATGATGACAAAGTGAGAGTAAGCACCTGGTCTCCAGTGATGTTTTGTTCTGTAATTTAAACAAGCCCTGCGGTCCTGCCAAGTTCAGTGCTCTCCGCTTGCCTTTCACAGGATGTCTCCCGTGCCAAGCTAGCAGCAATAATTCCAGACCCTGTGGTTGCACCTTCCATCGTGCCTGTTCTCAAGGATGAAGTAGACAGAAAACCCGAATATCCCAAACCAGACACTCAACAAATGATTCCATTTCAGCCAAGACACTTGGCACGTAAGTCAGACCTCGGTTGGAGGTGGTTGTGTTTCACCTGGCGGCGAGTGACGAACCTGTGTGTTGAGTCAGCCTAATCACAGAGACTTTGCTCATCTTCACTCAGCCAAACGTGTACTTACATTTGAGGCTGTTATTTTGCTGGGTTGCTGAGGGTGTCTATCCTTTACTTAGTATTAAGGTCACATGGAAATAAGTACAAGTAGTTTGGGCTGGATAGTAATAAGCTGTTACACACACTGCTTATAGACCAGATCATTGACTAAACAATATGTAATTAGTAGGGGCAAAAGTGACAGGGTAGTAATTATTGGCATCAAGTAATAATGCTGCAAAAACAATTTGGGTCTAGCTGACTTGCACTGGCTTCATACAGTTTTTCTTCCCACAGCTCCAGGTTTACATCCCGTCCCGGGCGGTGTATTTCCTGTTCCACCAGCAGCTGTAGTTCTCATGAAGCTCCTGCCACCTCCTATTTGTTTTCAGGTTTGTTTTAATGCATTCTGAACATTTCAGGAAGCTGTGGAAGAGATTCTGTTGTCACAGAGCCACAGCATGTATCATTCTATTCAAAATAACCTTCTAAACTCTTCTTTTTTTGGTAACAAATCAGGGTCCTTTTGTTCAAGTGGATGAGCTCATGGAGATATTTAGAAGATGCAAACTGCCAGACAGTAAGTGACTTGTCCTCTCTGGAGGCTGTGATAGTGCATAAGCATAAGACTTGGTTTTACATATGGATATTGCTGTCTAAAACCCAGACCTCACTTAGAGATTTGCAATGTCTGTTTACAAGCAAAACAGACTGGCTACCTTTGTAGGCTGGAATCTACATAGAGATGTTGGTACATTTACCTGGGGGGAGATAACAAAAAGTCAAAAAGATGAAAAATCACCAGCTGCTCCTTTAATGAGATGGTGGTGGTAACCGCTGAAAGACAGAAATGAGGATTTTCAGAATATCCTGTAAAGGCATTGTTTCCAGCAGCACCATAGCTGGACCATGAAATTACGGATTGGCAGCAGTTCATTGGTGGCCATAACTCTGCACATTGTTGCAGTGCTGGAGGACAAGCTAAGGGCAATCACAGAGAAAGCAAGCTAGGATTGAATTTGAGTGAAAATATTTAAATCATACGCAGTATTTTTGAGGCTTTTGAGGGAGGGTTCAAGCTGAAGCAGCAGCATTTACCTTATAGCTGGTGTTCACCCCAGCACAGAGGTCTGGACTAAATTCTTCGCATTTGTAGAAGAGGGTAGGAAAAATATGTTTCAGAAACCACTGCAGTGTGTCTCTCTTGGTGTCCCCGTTGGCATGCTGATTTGTGATCAGGGAGTTCATTTTCACAAGCCAAACGCATGTGTGTCTCTTTGCAAAGCTGTCGATGAAGCTGTACGGATAATCACCGGTGGGCTGCCCGAAATTGCCGTGGAAGGCAACGGACCTGTGGAAAACAACGCCATCCTCAACAAGGCTGTGAAGAGATCACATGAAGATTCGGATGACGATGAGGAGAAAGGATCTGTAGTTCCCCCTGTACATGACATTTACAGAGCACGACAGCAAAAAAGAATCCGGTGAAACAAGTCTGGAGTTCTACTGTGACAGACAAAGACTTGCATTGAATCAGTCTCTTAAAAGTCAAGCATTTAAAAGGGACAGCTGCAAACAAAAAAATCCTTGAAAATGGTTTTGTTACTGTGGTGCCTCTTCTCCCATATGGTTCCTGATCTGAAAACAGCCCGAACAACCTTAGAATGTGCTCTGAACAAAACTCGGTTTTCAAAACCAAAAGTGCAAAATGTCAAAACTGTATTTTGTTCTTCGAGGGTGTTCACATCTGCCACTTGAAATCTTGTGGGTTTTCAACAGTTTTATTTTAAAAACTGGATGGCTTATACATGTGAAGCATTTTTAATTCACATTTTCTGGAAAACAGTTGTTCTCAGTTTGTTCATGTAGTGTCCTGCCTTATTGTCCGTTTTTATTTATGGCAGAATGTATGAAATCTGTTTTGTAGTTGAAAATTAAAAAAAAACAAAAAACATTCCTTTAAAATAAAAGGATATCCATAACATCATGCCTCATTCTGGTTTTATTCAAACACAATAAGGTACTTCTTAAATATTATTCAGCCACTTCAAAAGCAATGTTAATAAGACCATCACAGGAAATTGATCAGAGCATACATATTAGAATTAGCTTGTTTTCCATTTTTCTAGAGGATACAGTACACTTTTGCTTGTAGTTCCATGACTGTTTGAAGAAAACAGCATCATAAGACTAACTCAGTGTATGTTTCAAAGGTGGGTTGTCCAGGACCTCTGGCTCTCACAGCCTGGTCCTGGACACCTGCATTGCTCTTCCACCTAAGGTGCAAAGCTAAACGTTAATAATCAGCTACATCATTTCACTTGTTATCTTCAAACAAGCTAAAAAAAAACACTATATGAGCTTTCAAAGCAGTTTCTATGCCTACTTCAGCTTTTAACTTGTAATTGGCTATTCAGAATTGCACTCTGGTAAGATCTAAAGAACCCTCTTGGACTAAAGGACATTCAGATATTCGGGGAAGTTGAAGATGTTCTGGCCTCCAGGAGCACAGCTGCCTGGGGTCAGTGCTCCTCTCCTCTCCTCTCTGCCAGGTGAGAGGCGAACCCCAGGAAGGTCCAGTGGAGGGAGGGGCTGGCCTAAGCAATCCTGGAATTCCTTTTCTCCTTTGCCACTCACTTGTATCTCCCTATTTCTTTTAGTGAGGATGTAGAGAAACACTTGGTCAGACTCTCCAATTAAGAAAACAACTTGGGAAAACCATTAACATGATTTGCACTTGTGGGCATTGATTACAGTCTGTAACTGCAGAAGGGCCTGCAGCACCCACCCCAGAGGCGTTTGTTCCTGCTGTGTGCCCCCAGAGGTGAGATGGAGCCAGAGGTGAGTATCACACTCTTTTCTATGATTCTGTGTTTTTTTCTACAGGAAGCCTTAGCATCAAACCCCTCCCTGGGAAGAGAGATGGGATTTACAGTATGGACCCTGCAAGCAATGCACGAGCACTGCTGGCAGCACAGTCCCTGCTGCAATGGCGGGAGCTGGCAACCATGGACACCCTGACCCAGAATCCCAGATGTGGGATTACAATTTCATCTATTGATAATTCGGTCCCCTTCACTCTGCCATCAGTCACGTTCCTTTCAAGGGCTTTTCTAAATCTGTGTCTCAGTGTGATGTTGTTCCTCCCCACACCCTCGAGACTGTCCCCTGTGGCATCTAACTTTGTGTAGTGTGTGCAATTCCCAGGGGCCTTTAAAGGCAGTTCCTAGGCAATGCTAAAAGATAAAATCACAGCAGCAATTCACAACTTATGCAATTCTCTGAAACAGCTTTGCCTTGGCTGTTTTGTTTGTCTGTCCAGCAGCAATGGCTGTGCTGGCTCGTTGTTACAGACTGTTGAATTTCTGGAGCTGCAGGGCTTTAAGCTGTGAGGTGGATCCTGCACCAACAACCAAGCCCACTAGGTAGACACAGCAACCTTGAAGACCTTTGGAGTATCCGTTCCTGATACAAACAATGACACAGACCACACCAAAAGCCTAGGCAGAACCTTTTTTTTTCTAGCTAACCAAACTACTAATTTTTGAATTGCCAAAGAAAGATTCAGAGACATTCATTTTACTATCTGAGTACATTTAGCCAGGAGAGAAATCATGTCTGAGCTGGTAAACTCTTAGAGGGGTTTTTTTTCCCCTTGGGGAAGGGGGTTTGTAATCAATGAGAAAAGATTTGGTTTAGAGTTGCATAGGCTAATATAGAGAAAAGGTCTTATTTATCCCAACTTCCTCCAAATGCTAAGTTAGTGCAGCTCTATCCACACTGATAGTTAAAGGAAAACTGGAAAGGGAAGCATCAACACTGATTCATAATCAAGTGCTTCTAGAAGTTCTAGTACTTTGGTTGACTAGTTGATTCATAAATTAACCTGATTGTTGGCAATAAAAGGGCCCTTTATTTATTTTACATATCTTGTTGATTGTTTTTTTTAAAGACAAGACAGTCTGGTTTGGATAGCTTAGTACTTGGACTACTTACTGTTTATAACTATGAACTTTGCTTTCGTAAAACCATCAAATATTGATTACTGTAATACACTGTTGTGCTCAACTAGAGGAACATTCCAGATGCACTTACCTCCCAGCTGAGTCTGAAATTGCAATGAGGCTGCGAGACCATTGAGCTCTTCTGAGAACACTCATCTCTACAACACATAGCTAATAAATTCAAGGCCTATAAATACTCTAAGTTTCAAGAACACCTCTACAAAGTGAAAAAATCTACTGAAAATATTCCCTGTATATTCAAACTAACATTAAGTCATTCAGTTCTCACACTACATTAAAATCACTTACACTGCCCATAGTGCTCTGCACTTCCTGCATATTTTTGAAGACATGATTGAATATGCAACCGTCTCCTGTTGTAGTTTTAAAAAAAAAAAACAAGTAAAATTTTCAGCCTAATGTTTCACACACTTTAAATCCACCTTCTCAAAGTGACACAGAGTTACTTTAAAATTAGTATTTCACATAAAAAGGAGTAAACTACTAGCGAAAAAAAAAGGTAAGAAATACCACTTTTATCAAAACATTTTAGCTCTGCCCTTCTTAAATCTTTACAAGAGATAAATACAGCTGCAATCTATAAGATTGCCACCTTTGTAAGTACTGTACATAGCAGAGGACAGTTAGTTACCCAATAACCAGAAAATTTACTACAAAAATATATTATGTTTTGTAACATCTGCAGGTAAACAGCAAAAAAATGCTATTAAAAACGCAGTAAAATGCAGAAAAAACTAGTACCCTACCATATTGACCATAATGTTACAATAAAGTGCTGTTTGGGTTGGCTTTTTGTCTGTCAAAGTTTCTCTTATCTGGAATTTTAGCTTTCTTAATTCTTTAAGATTTTTTTTAAAACCGTATCACCCCTTCTGGGAAGAACCATTGCCAATCTGCTCTGGAGTAATAAAACTAAATTAACTGTAAATTAAAGAGTTAAATGCCCTAAAATGAGCCACTTAAATCCAATGTTTTGTTCTTAAACTTGTCCTGTCTACAATCAGCTCAAAAATGTAAAAATTGCAGCCAGAAAACTACCATGATATTCCCCCCAGGTTGCATACTTCTATTAAAAATGCATCTCTCATCATTTACTTCAGATCCCCTTTTGCACCTCGTGTATTTCCCTCACCAACCATCTCTCATGAATTAGAAGGAACCAGTATTTACACGGAAAGCTGTTTTCCTAGACAAATATTGGTACAATTTTTATTTAATAGCTGACAATACCGTATTGGTAGCACACAAACTGGTTTTAGGACTCTTCTGATTTCCCTACAAGTTGGGATTCTTCCTTAGTCAGTATTTTGCCAAGCACTGCATCATAGTAAGGGCTGAAGACCATTTTGTTGTAGTTGACAAGACGAACATACTTGGCAGCAACCTCTTCCAGCTCTCTTTGTATAGGGCCTAATCCTCCAGGAAGAGCAGGTAATGTTTTCTGGTGACTGGATGCAAGGTGATTCTCCAGAAACTTTTGAATTCGAGAATCTGGAAAAAATGGGGTTTGGTTTGTTTTCAAAAGAGAGACAGTCAATTAGGAATAGTGTAAAAATCCCATGTAAAATGCAACAAGCCTGAACAGAGTCAAGTATTTGAGACATGAAATGAGAAGCCCAGCACAACACAACCCCAGCAGTTACACAGAGAATGTTCCCTGGGGAGCAGAGCAGTCCTGTCAGACCTACCTATGAGCCTGCAGATGGTGTTGTCCACACTGGCCACTGCCTGGATCTGCCCTTTAAGCACAGCCTCCCTCTCGGCTGAGAACGGTGTAAAGCCATGCTGGGAGAGGCAGCTGTTGACCTCAGCACACACCTTCTCACCGATGGTGGCCAGAGATTCCTTCAGGTTAAAGGAGCTACAGAACATGGAGTAGAGCATTACTGAACTACATTAGTTATTTACTTTTTTCCCCACCTTTTAAAAATAAACCATTGGATTAGAGCGCCCTTATTTATCAAATGTAATGGAAGATGACAATGCAGATAAAGCCAGAATTATAAAAGAATAATACATTTTTAGATGTCTGAACAACAAAGCTGAGCTCTAAAAAAGAAAGTAGGAGAGCATTAAAGACTCCCAGCCTGAACAACCCATACACATGAGAGCTGACTTTCTGCCTACAGACTAATGCAAGACCAGTTACCAACCCATATGTGTACAGCATTCATCTAAGCCTGCAGACAGCTTACTTTGCCACACTCAGGTTCTCAGGGCAGCCTGGCCCAAACCATGAGCAGGGGTAGGGGCTGGCACCCTCATGTGCCAGCCTGGCATCATAAAAAACACATTAAAAAAAAGCAGTGTGTACATTCCATAAGAGAACAGAACAAGAAAAGACAGCTCTGGGGGAGTAAGCTGAAATAAAACTGTCAGCCTGGGTTCTTAGAAAGCCCTCAGCATCTTCTCTGCATACCCTGCAGTCCACAGCCAGAGAGAGGCTTACACTGGTTATTTACCAGGGTGAAAACACAGGGGCACCAGGCCTATTCCATACTCACGGAAGATGCATTCCCATGAGCAGCACCTTGACAATGGTTTTGATTTTCTCAGCAAATCCAGGCACATCCACGAGTGCTGGGCCTGCTGCACTGAAGGTGACCAGGAGGACTGTCCCAACCAGGAGGAGCTGCTCCAGCTCCAGCTGGATTTCCAGGAAGCGGGTCTGGTCCATGAGCACTGTCTGCAATGAGGGAAGGAGCCAGCACAGGATGGAGTCAGTTTGCTGGGCTGGGAAGGCACACTGCCATGCAACAGCAAAGGTAAGACAAAGACACAAGGAAGAGCAGCATGTGCTCAGCAGGCCAGCATCAGGAGTGAAATGAAAAGCATTAACTCCTCTTTTCCAACTAAGTAGGTTTCAGAACTGAAAGAGAAGTACCACAGGAGCTCCCAGTCAAGATAAATGTTTTAGTATTGTGGCTACAAATCCAAACAGCTTCTGTTATACCCCGGAAATAGAACAGTGGAACAAGCACAACACCAGGGGTTTTTGGTTAAATACCTACCTCTGGAAAAGGCCTGTTCACATGATCCCACTTTAGGAGCTTCAGATAGGCCTGATTTTGTACAGCAGTGAAGCACGAGGTGGAAGCTCCACCAGCAGCACCATCACTAGAGTGGGGAGGCAACGTTTCATGTCTCAGCTTTGCAAGATCATCTGCTGCTTCTTGCAACCACTTTGTGACAAGGTCTAAAGAATCTGGAAGAGCAAGGGAAAAAAATCTTGTTTGGAAAATTCCTTTTCAAAGTTAGGTTTTTCCACTAATAATTTCCAAACAATCCCATTAGTTACTATGACTAATACCCACTGTATCAGTTGATGACATGCATTTCATTTATGGCATCAAGCAGAACATCTAAAACAAAACCACATAGCTACAGGAAATCAGAGGTGAGATGATGCTGGGTAATCATGCCCTATGCTGTATTGAAATTAAACTCAACTCCAGTGCACAAAGTGCAGAACTACTGTTCTGGCAGATTTTGATTTCTAACCACAGTTTTGGGGCAAAAGCTGTCATCTACCATATGAATTCCAGAACTTATAAAAATATCTGGGTTTTTTTCATGATCTACAAGCAAAGACACACAGTTTACTAGGAGGTCAGAGGGGAAGAAAGAAAGGAACAAAGTCATACTTGGCTGTTTTTCAAGAAACTCCTGAAACTTCTTTCTTTCATATTCAGCAGACTGCTGCATTAATTTTGGCCTAATACTACTGACAGCGAAGTTTGCCATATCCATTTTCATTAGGTCTAATACAGAGAAAATTGCTCTAAACAAACAAACAGAAAAAGTTATTCAAGGCTGCAGATGTTTCAGAGGTGCTGTTTACAAGATTTATTACAGACTGTCTAAGGAAAGAGCAAAAACATGCATGAGAAACAGTAACAGGGTGCTTAACAATTTAAAAGCATGAGACAGAGAGAAAGCTTGAGCAAGCACGTACATGCATGCATGTGCCTCTTCCAAGTAGGAAATAAATCTTGCCCTCCTGTAAAAAAGCCTCCACGGAATTAACTTCACTAGCTCCATAGATTATATCTCCCAGGATGTGCAATATTGTATCTTGAATATATAAAAAGCCATCTGGGTTTCCAAGCTCTCTCTGCTGGCAGCCTAGAAAGCCAACCTCAGTGGGAAGTGAATAATCAGACCCAAGGGAGAAAAAAAAAAAGAAAAGAAAAAACAAACACAAAAACCCCACACCAAAGAACACCACCTTAATTTCAAAGCAACCTAATTCCTGCTGGCTATAATTCTGCCAAGTCAATCCTGAACTCCTGGAAGCTTTTCAAATTAGAAAACAGCAAGGTTAGTGAAACTTCTAAATATTGAGACCTTGAGCTGTTCAGCTGAGAACATGGTGACAAAGCAGAAGCCCTGATGCTCCCAGATGTGGCACAACACACTCCCCTTAGAACTCACAGGGCTTTACAAGGAGTGGGGTAAAGAGAGCTCAAACTGGGAGGAAAGGACAAACTGGTTGGAAACCAGTTACACTTCTGTCCTATGCTCATGCAGGCTTTTTTTCTCCTTTTGCTGTAGATACTAAATTTTGATAGAAATGGACTATTCACCTGCTGCCTTAAGGCTTATATGCCTTTGGCATTTAAGAAATGTCCTTCAGTGACATGCAGGAGCCAGACAAATACTCCAACTCACCAAAAGAGAGATGGTCCTTGTTAATGGCTCCTGGAGCATCTCTCCCCTTCACACCCACAGCTGTATTCCTTTCCTTATCTTTTTTTTTCTAGGAACTCCAGGTTGCACTGCTGAAGCCCCACACCCTCCCACCTAAAATTACTTCAGGGACTCTGTAATAAACACCATTTCAGTACCTGAACAGAGGAACTATTTCATGAATATCTTTCAGTTTCTTAATTTCTTCATCTCGAGCTGGAGCACAGAGAGTCCCCATCATCCCAATAACAAATCTGACCAACTTAGAAATGTCAAGGGCCCCATTCTCTGCCTCCTGTTTTATCAAATCCAGATCAAGAACTTCCATAATCTGGTTTCTCAGTCTAGTATGACCAGGCAACAAGAAAGACAGGAGATTCTGAAATGGAAAGTTTTTAACAGCACATTAGTTCTACATATCAAAGAGTAGTAGGATCAAAACAGTTACTGAACCACTTCTTACAGAACCACAGAATCACAGAATAGTTTGAGTGGAAGGGACTTTAAAGATCACCCAGTTCCAACTCCCCTGCCACGGGCAGGGACATCTCCCACTAGATGCCCAATGCCCCATCCAACCTGGCCTGGAACACTGCCAGGGATGGAGCAGATTCTTATTTAAACTAATTGTCCCATACAAGTGGAATTTCTCCTTTTTCTGTTTTGTCTTTTTTAAACAAACCAGTCACCAACTCCAAATGTTTCACCTCGTTCTGTATGATAGAGAAGTTACTAAGTGGTAAATACTCCATGACACAGATCATACTTCAGACTATTGTGCTTGCTTTTACCAGCCCAGTGTTGGGGCATCTCATTGATTCTATAACTATTATCACTGCCATAACATGAAGGAAGCTTGGGATTATGAAACCAGTATTACTTACCTTTTAATCATCTTACATGGTTTTGCATTTGGCTTTAAATTCAAATTTCTCCTCTGGGCTTATACAACTTGTATATATATTCACAGACAATGACACAGTAATGAAAAAGAACAGGAGAGTCTTTTATGAAATGCCAAGCTTCAACCACTTTTCCTCATTCATATCAGTGCAGCTACTCAAATTCAATAATTTACCTTGATAACACATCATCTTACCTCTTTAATTTCTCCCAATAGTTTAATTGCATGATCATATGTTGGTGGGTCTTCCTTTAGCTGAGCTTCCAGACAATCCCAGAAAGCTTTATGCACAATATCTCTTACTTTCTTTTCTAAGCTGTGGGTAAACATGACCAGTTAAAAACAATAGTACTTGTCTCTGCGCCACCTTACAATAACTTGCAGCTCCAGAAGAACAGCACAGACTAATATGAATATAATGTAATACTGAATATATGATGATTCACAGAGATCTGTCACTTTAGGTTACTCAGAAAAGCAAGAAAAACTGGACACAGGATTTGGCATGGTTTCTGTCCTAATAAAGGGTTACACACGAGCCGAGGTGGCTACAAATTAAAATAACTGAAAGTATTTATCATATGTTACATCTAAACTCGACCACTGAAGGAAAAATATAAACCACAGAAATTACAGTTTGTTTTCAAAAGACAAATATTCATGTTCCTTTTAAAGGCCTCACTAAGTAAAGGCAGTTCTATCAGGTAAAATTCATTAGTAAACCCAACAGAAATGAAATAACTTCTCTGACACAAAAGCTTCTGTGTTTCAATGCACAGATATTGCAACTACTCTGAGAAAAGATCCCAGATTAGTTTGTGTAAAAAAAATAAGACAAATTCCACTGCTCCATTGCCAATTCCTAATTCAAAATGCTGGAGTCAGTCTGGGGGATGGGGGAGACTGCTGCTTCAGAGTCCTGGGACGAGAAACCACAGCACGCTGGGATTTGTACCACACATGCCCAAACAATCACACCAAGAGCTTCACCTTTTATGCATCTGATCCCCCAGAGGTGTTCTGCAGTTCTACAAATGCAAACTTTATTTGTAACAATCTCACCTGTGTTCTGGTAATTCAGCTGGTTTTATCTGGAAGTCTCCATTAACAACAATTTCATGTGCTAATGCCATGTTGGTGACTCCCTTCGCTGTTTCCATGAGCTCCTCTATTGACACAGGCCGAGCAGGACTGGCTGCAACATAAATTGCACTGTCAGACAGTTTTCTACAAAAGTCTGCAGCAAATAAAGTCTGCTAAGACTTTTGAACCCTTTCCACTTTATTGACAGTACAGAGGGTCAAATGACAGTATCATCTGAAGACTCTTCTCTTTTCCTTCCCTTCCTTTTCCATCTGGCGGATGACACAGGTTTGCAGAATTACAGAAAACAAAGCAGTGAATCCCACTTGATATTCTGGGCTCAGTATGTCAATTGTTTCCAAGTTCTGTCAAGCTCTTTTACAAACCAAACCCAAACAAAACCCCACACCCATACCAGTACTTCTTTAGGATGGATTAATAGCATCTTAGCATCTTTCTCCATACTGTGGGAAGAAATAATTTAAAACACCAGCATTTTCACCCCAATATTTCCACAAGTATTGTGTAGATGTTGCCATTTCAATTTTACATCTTTCAAGGAAATCACCTCATCTTTAAAGCAGTCAGCAAACACATCACAAAAATGTTAAGCAGTTAATTATTCTCATTACTTCCAGTGCAACTGGTACTCCTCCAGCTCCTTTTTTCCCCCCAGAGGTCATGATCCAAGCAAGAGAGGACAAAGTTAAGACCTAGTCCCAGCTCCAATGCCTAAGACCTTTTCCCTGGCAGGCATTTGGGACTGACCAGGATGGGCCAGCAGCTTCAAACTAGGCCTGGGGCATGTGAGTGAGTAGAAGGAAGCACCAAACAGGAAAAAACAGGATGGTTTTCATTAGGCAGGAGACAAAGGAACTGACTGTTGAAACCTAGAAGGTACAGTTTCAAAAAACTTGATTTGCTTCCTGGATTTACTGGGAATTATGGCTCTTAACAGTTCTGGGCTACACAACATCCTCCTGGCATTGTTGTAGTGCAGGAAGTGTCACAGCCCTAAAAACAAGTCAACAGACAGGCAGAGAAGGTACCAGGGATGTAGGTTGTGCTGGGTGGGGGAGTAATTCCATCCCCACTGAAGCCACCAGAAAAAACTGGTTCTTTGTGGTGAAGGGTCCTCCCTGCTGTGCAGTGTCCGTGTAAGCAGAGTGTGTGGGGGCCCTGCAATGCCTTCCCAAAAGTTAGGAGAAGCACCACAGCTCTTCCCTAGTCCAGGTATTTGGAAAAAAGGAGAAAGCTGGATCATTAGTGTCCTCAGGTGAATCAGGCACGAAGGACAAAGTTCAGTCTGGCTCCTCCTCCAGAAAACACCTCGTGGAATGGAATGGGGGAAAGAGCCACAGCAGAACTGCCCTGGTGGATCCATTCCTCTCTGTAGGTCATTCCCTTCCATTACAGTCCCGGCATAGGAGCAACATACTAATCCCAAAATGAAACAAATCAACCAGTCATCTTCATAGGCTGGGTTCAGGCAAACTGTTATGACTGTCACATTTGATAACCCATGCTGACTGGACTTAGGTAATTACATAGAAAAGATCTTTTAAAATAACTGTCCATCACTTGTCTGCCATTCAGAGCTCTTCAGAGTATATGCAGTATAGCTCTAATGTGCTAACTTTCATTAATATCTTGCTCTTTTCCTGCAGCCCTCCTAAATCCTTGTTTCCTTCTGCTTGGAGCTTAATCTTGCAGAGTGACTCTGGGAACACAGCAAGGATTGATATTCTGAGAAGAACTAGCAGACAGCAAAGTTCACTGCTGAATGAGAGTGCTCTTGTCCCACTGCCAAATGACTTCACTCCAGCAGTGGGTGCACTAAAAGCCAAGACTCTCATTTACCAAAAAACACTCTTAAATCATTCTCATGTCTGCTCCCTTACACAAGGGAAGGGCCTGAAACCAACCAGTTCTTTGTGGTACAGTGCAGTGCAAGATTGTGCTCTGCTTTTTACTTTCATGTGTTCAGAGCCTCTCTCCATACATACATCCCATTTCTTATCAGGCAACCAGCAGGGCATAAGAACATAAACTCCCTCAGAACATCTCCTCGGTGTAACATGACACTAAATACAACAATAAACCTCAAGTAATAATGAACACTATTAAAAATAAAAAGAATACAACTAACAAAATGTTATGGGCTGAGACACCCTCTACAGAAATTTAGAGCTAGTTGTCTGAGCACTTCTGCATCTTTGAACTGAATCCCTGGAGCCAGGAAACTTCCCCTTGGTTTTACCTATAGATTTGCCAGAAATATTTGGCAGCCATATTTCATCCAGCTCCCCATGTTCAAAGCTGAATGACAAAGAAAAATATGCCTTAGGAACAAGCTTAAAATATGCAGTCCTGCTTAACACTGGAAGTAGTACTGGGATAAAATACACAACTTTCCATCTATATTGTGAGGGGGATGACAGGACATTCCTTTGCTGTTAACAGCCTTCCTTGCCCTGCAGTAGAAAGAGAGGCTGCAACAATCCAGAAGGTTCAGCTGATAAGGCAAACAGCAGCAGCAGTGGCTGGAACACGCCAGGACAGTGCCTACCCCTTCCATGAGCACAAACACACAAGGGTATTTAAGACATGTGGGGCTCAGAGCAACGTGGTCATTGTGTACAATTAAGTACTAAAAGAAAACGGGGAGAAGGGTGTTACAAACAGTTTCAGAGCAAAGCAGCAGGAGTCACACTACATTTAATTGCAAGACAGTCAAACTTGCACAGAATGCTATAAAACAATAGGACTGCCTGCACCAAAAACTACAGAATTTTTTTTTTAATTATTTGTCACAAAGCAGTTTTGCTTACACTTGGGTGTGTCATCTCTGTGTGACCCTGGAGCACTCTGTCGTATTCTTTTTTGGACAGACTGATCCGGGTTATCCAAGCTGTCCTCTTGACCATCCTCTAAACCACTCAGCTCTTCTTCACTTGACTGTAGCTTGTCAGGATTCTGAGACATTTTCAGTTGGTTCTTTACAAAAAGAAAAAAACATGAAAAAGGCAATGAATAAGCATTTTCCGACATGGCTGAGCGGGCAAACAACACCAGGAGTTCTACTGATTAAGAAAAAAATTAAGAATGAAAGAATTCTTATGAGGAATTATATGATGTCATACCCATAATGTGGTTGGAGACCTCGACTCAGTGACTCACTTCCCGTCTTTCACAAAGTGGGATGCTTTCAACACAGCTACCATTTATTAATCTGCATTCCTAGTAAGTTCTCAAAAATCTGAAACTGCTCCCTTGCCATAATAATAGAGATGAGAGTAAAAAGGATATTTAGTTTTCTTTCTCAGCACTGCTTCTGAGAGCAGTGAAAAACACCTTCAGAATAGTATTACAAAGATGTTTTACAAAACAATTATGCCAAATGAGATGTTTCCTCACTACACAGCAATAAATCTTCCTGAACACAACATACTCCCAAACTATGAACTGCCCCAACTGCTCAGAACTTAAAAGCTTTCACTCTGAGCCATCCAAAAGCATTAAGAAGCAGGAAAAGGACTAGAGAGACATCAATATAACATTCTACTCCTCTATTTTCATTCCATGCAAGACTCATGATTTATGCATAAAATTTCAGGGTTTTTAAAATTAAGACAGTAATAAATAGTTATTGAAAAAATTAGTTTATTAGTTTATTATTATCATTATATTACATGATTTTTTATTATATTACAAGAATCATATTACAAAAATATTTAAATTACATCACAGACGCCTGTAGTGTACCCAAAGTTATACTGAAAAAACTACCATTAGAAAAGCAAGTCTCACCATTCATTATCTTCACTTATTTCACATCCCATTTCCCCTCCAAAGCATGTAATTTGTACATCCACCACTGAAAACTGTCAGGCATTACACTGCTGTTCAGACTTCAGTTTTACAGCAACCTATTAGAGAGCATATGATGTCTCTAACTCAATTAAATAGCCTGGATGTTCTGTGAAGTGGGAATCAAGAAGAGTCTGATTTATTTTGAAAGAAGAGTCTGCCTTTCAAAATAAAAGAAGGCTCCTGGAAAAACTTCTCTCCCCTAGTAACCTACCATGCCCACTGTCAAAATTTGAAACAAGCTCAGAGCAAGAGATACACCCTCCAGAGGCACCTCACAGCTACTAAGAGAAAACTTGCAGCATCAAAGATTACACTAAAGAGGATGCAGCAGAAGTAAGCAACAGTGCAGAAATATAAAATAAGGCACTGAGACTTTTTTATTTTCATACAAGAGCTGTAATAACTAACCCTGCTCCACCAGTGCTTCAATTGACTGCACCAGTGAGATTCTACAGGACAGCTGGAAAGCTCAGTGCATGAAGTGTAAGAAACAGTTTTGTTCCACAGCAATGACTCAGAACCATCATCTTGCTCGATGCATGAGGGACAACAGCATGCAACACTTGCCCACAGCACTGTGTGATTTCTATTCTAGAAAAGAAAACAGCATAAAAAGCATGGGATAAATTACATAGGAAAACCAAGGCATCAGTACAGGTGTTGTCAGAATCAGCCTATAGCTGCAACAGTCACTGATGCCCCTGCTCCAGATGCTTGATCATGAAGAATCACACACACAGACAACCCAGCTGGGACAAAGAAGGGTTAATTCGTGCACAGCTGCAGTCACATTGCCACCCTGTGAACCAAGGCAGAGAAAGCCTCCAGCGGGGTGTCACACCAGGCATCCCACCCAGCATGCAACTGGGAGACCAGTGGGAAACCAGTGACATGCTCCAGGGGAGGTGGATCTCCCCTCTAGGGGACAGCAGGTCTGTTACTGCAAACACTCCACCAGCAAGACAACGAGAAGCTCTGTTAATAAAGGAGCTGTTCACCGAGATCATAGCAACAGTTGGAATATAAAATAAAAACCAGGCCTGGTTAAACAAAGGAGGGAAGCCTGTTGTTGAATTTGGCTGAGATAATAACATTATCATAATGGCTTCCACATTAATTCCACCGGACTAGACAGTCGTTCTTCCCATCCGTTGTCTTCCACAAAGCATCCTCCTGAAGTCAAAATCAGAACCACAAAGGTAACTCACCCAAGACACACTTAAGTCTTTAAAGCACATAACACTTCCTTTCAATCTCTCACTGCACTTTAACCTCACTGCCCTGAGAAAAGCAGAAAAGTATTATAATATACCTTACTTACAGAGGGGAAAGCAAGGTGTGAGGTAAGTTGCTTTAGGACACACAAAAGATAAATGACAGGGACCAGAAGACAATCAATGACTGCTACCCCCAGCTTTGCCCAGCAGGCCATCATTCCTACCATGCAGACTACATCCCAAAGTGTTGCCTCCCATAAAATGGCAGCTCAAGAGCTACAGTCTCAAACCCAACAGTCTCATTTAATTACCACTTGTTTATGAAAAGTCCTATTTCAGCTGTGGAAGGCAGATACCAGAGCTCCTGGGCCACTCCACCAAGTGACTGCTCAGCAGATGAGTTAAACAGGCACACTTGTTGGTTTAGTTGTTTAGTTTGCAGCAGTCCACCCTTTTCTGCCGGATTACTGCTATTATTTGCCAGAACACATCTAGAACATATCCTCTTTCCACCGGGTAAATAAGCTGGACAATAAGCTCTTCCAGAAGCACGATCATCACCTTTCCTTTCACAGGAACAACCCTGGCTCTTAAATGGAGCAAACCCTGCTTCTTGGCACCTTATTTTTTTTTTTTTTTAATAAAAAGAGAAACACAGGAATAAACCTAAGAAAACCTAAAGCAAAAGAAAACCTAAACCAAGTATTTCCCCCTGGTTCTGTAAGCCATCTGGTGCACTAAACACACATTCCCTGTGCTCCAGTGGGGCCCTCTGGGGGCCGGGCGGTCCCTCCGGCCCCACTGCCCTGTGTGACACAGCAGGGGACAGATGTCCCGACCCCAGCCCCACACCGCCCCTTCCCTTCGCCGTGCCCTCTCCCCACCCACCGCCTCCCCACTCCCAAAGCCACGCCGCAGCTCGGCCCCTTTCCCAGTCCAAGGGGCTGCCTGTGCCATCCTGCGGCGCCCCCCTCAGCCCTGCTGTGTGGGGGGCCCTCCCGGCTCCGCAAGGGGAGACACACAGGGGTCGCCCCACTGCACCCCATCCCACCCCGCCCCATCTCGCCATCTCACCCCAATCCCACCCCATCTCCCCATCCAATCCCCACCCATTCCCCACTCCCACTCCCACTCCAGCCCCACCTGCCGCAGCGTGTGGTGCCGCAGGATGCCGTCCTGTTTGCCCACGCTGGGCACGGCGGGCGCGGCCGTGGGGGACAGCGCCGCCTGCTGCTGCAAACGCTGCTCGATCTCCTGCCGGGAGGGACCCACCCCGTCACATTCCCACCGGGAACGGCCCCTCCGGAGCCGGGACACCCCCCGGGCTCCTCCCGCCTCCCCCAGAGCCCCGAATCCGGCTGGGATGGAGGGGCTTTCACTCCCAGCATTGGGATTTGGGGGTTGGACGGCCCTGGTTTGTCCTGTTTGTCCTGGGAATGGGGGAGGTTCCCCAAGGGAAAAGCAGGGAGGGGATGGGAACAACAGGATATGATGGGATGGGATTGGGTGGGGATGGGGTGAGATGGGATAGGATGGGATAGGATAAGATGGGATGGGGTGGGGTGGGGTGGGGTGGGATGGGATGGGATGGGGTGGAGTGGGAGGG
>JAWWMO010000174.1:2495251-2511168 GCA_035047845.1 Dendrocincla fuliginosa | reverse complement strand
GAGGGGCGCCGCTCCGCAGGGCCCGGCCCCGTGACCCGCACCGGCTTTGAAAGGGATAAATAGATCAGATAGATCGATCCGCTGCAATCACACCGTGACGACTCACGTTAAACCCACCCAGACAGCAGGAAAGCGTGGCTTGTCCTCGCTGCCCCCACACACCCCACAACCTTTGGTGTCCCCGCAGGAGCTGTGCCACCCCACACACCCCACACACCCGCTCTGGTGTCCCTGCAGGAGCCGTGCCACCCCACACACCCGCTCTGGTGTCCCTGCAGGAGCCGTGCCACCCCACACACCCGCTCTGGTGTCCCCGCAGGAGCTGTGCCACCCCACACACCCCCTTTGGTGTCCCTGCAGGAGCCGTGCCACCCCACACACCCGCTCTGGTGTCCCTACAGGAGCTGTGCCACCCCACACACCCCCGCTCTGGTGTCCCCACAGGAGCTGTGCCACCCCAGACAGAGCAGAGGCCTCGCTGCCCCTGCCCTGTGTCTGCCCCAGAACATCCCTGGGAGCACACCTGGCACCAGGGCAGGACCTCTGTGATTTGGGGCTCTCGCTGCACCAGGCAGGGCCCCCTGGCAGGAACTCATCTTCAAGATAGAAATCTCTTAACCATGTTACATTAGAAAGGAAATATACTTCTGCTGAAGAGGGAACCAATGCAGCACTGTAAGTATCTTGTTTTAATGTTCTTTTCCAAGAACAAGGAACTGACTTTTCCCCCACTCAGATTTTAAAGCGAGAGTTAAGCCAATTTTTCCTGAGGAAGTGCATTAAATAAAAAGCTTTCAGTTAAGACCAAGAACTACAAAATATAGCTACTAAAAAAAGAGTTAGACTTACCCCCTACTACTAGTTTTCAAGAAGTGATTGTTTAGAAGGCCTAACAGACTAGAATGAGCTTTTTACATGTTTGTCATCCATCCCACCTCAGGACACAGTAACACATTGTCCTACAGCACACCAAGCCCTCAGCTCTGTTTCAGAGAAAGCACTTGGGCCACTGGCACCAGAGACCACTAATGATTGAAGAGTTACTTAGTGAGACATTACAGTATCTCACAGAGGGCTCTGTTTTTAAAAATTAGACCACCACATGTTCGTAACAGGTACTACTATCTTGTCATAATTAAACCAGCTTTTGTTCCCAAGTAGAACAGAGCTCAGCATTTTTAAATGGAACAAAATCTGTTATTTCTTTCAACGTCAGCTGTAATGAAGTTTTGCTGATATCACCCCAAAGATAACTCCACAAGAGTCAAAATTAGATCTCTAATCATGCTGTGCATCTTCTTGCTGTTGCCTGTGTTGCAAAGCTTGGGATTTCCACCATAGACCAGACAGAGATAAAATATAGAGCCATAAGAAAAGCCACAGGCCTTTCCTTCACTCCAGCTCGTCCCTAATTACAGCCGGTGCCATCAATAAGAGTTACAGTCAGAGCACAACACTGCAGGGATGAAGATAACCAGCCATAACCAGGACATCCTGTGGCAACCAAAGCCAGACTGACTTAAAAACCCAGGATATCTTTACCAATGCAGGAGAGTCAGTTCCTCAAAACAGTGCCATTTTAGCTTAAAACAGCACAGTAACTTGTCATACACATACAGAGTATAGTTAGCTGGCAAGCTTGATGAAAAGCTGTGGAACATCAAGCAAAGATGTTACTCAGCTCTGTCACACAGGAAGTCACAGATCAATGCTATGTGACAGTCACATAATGCAAGGCAAATTAGAAAAAAACCATTCAGCATAAGATTCAGCGCTGGGGTAAAAGGTGGGAGAAAGATCTCATTCATGGAGTCTTCCATCTTAGGAATTCTGATATTTGAATAGAGAGAGTCAATAGACTCAGCTTTAGATGAGGGAAAGAGAGGATTATTGTGGTCCTATAGCAAGAATGAGGAAATCTAAATTATAAATAAAAGTACTATTCGCTTTGTAAAAATTGAATAAATTCCATCTATTTCCACAAAATAATTTTATTAGGCAGATACACAAATACAAAAATTTACAAATATATTAGTGTTTTCAGTGCTGGAGTATACAATGTAATCTGTATTTAAAAGTCTCACACACACATGTTAGTAACTCTGTCTCCAAAATACTGCATAAAAATACTTGGATTACTACTATGAAACTGATCTAGCAGTCTCTTCCTCTCTTTGTCAGAGAGCTTTGAGTCTTCATCAATAGCTTTCAACAGGGATAATAGCTCATCTTTTGTGGTCTTCTCTGTATTGGAGCGATACTCTCTTTCATCAAGTTTTTGGCAAAAGGTATAGCCTAAAATGCAACAAGAGACACTCAGATGGTTAGCACCACACTCAGCCACCCTTGAGATCCCACAGACCCATCCTGCTTTAGCCAAATTAGTCATTGTTACAGCAAGTCTTTTTGCATCACCTGTTTCTCATTTGGGTACATGACAAGATTCAAAAGCTCAGTTTGAACTGTTACCTGTTATGTTACTGGGATCCTGGCCTTTCTGCAAAGCCAGCAGTTTATTGCTGACCATTTTATGCAGTGTCCCTGGGATCTTCAATAGAAAGAGAAGACAAAGCAACAGCAGCTTAGAAAAGGCAATTCTGCATAAGCATATAAGATAGCCAAAATGTGGTGATTTTGTAGCTCTTACCTTTAGCACATCTCTTTGGTTGTCCACAAGGAACAGGATCAAGAGGTCAGTTTTCCCTCTGGATAAATTTTTATTGTTGATAATAGCTTTAGAGAATGTTCTCTTCACAACCATCCTGTTGTCACTCTAAAGAACAAATTGAAAATAATGACCAGAAGAGGAGAATTAGTCTCCTCTGTTAAGAAGGGCATCACCTTTGCTCTTGCAGAGTCATTGCTCTTCCTGTAGTCACATATTTAAACTACAAACATGCTTTCTGACCAGTGTCGGTGACCTCTAGATTTCAGTAAGTGTAAAGCATCTGTTAAGTACACACTTACCTCCTTCTGTAGTTTGAGCTCAGAATTATGTGCTGCAACAGCCATGAAGTACAACAGTCTCCTGAACTCCTCCCTGATTTGGCTGTCTAGAAGTTTCAAATACAGCTGAACAGCTTCTAAAGATTGCTCCATCTTCCCATTCACTGGGGAGAGAGAAAGATATCTATTTATTTTAATACATATTACAATAAAACACCTAAACTAGCCACTGAAGAGACATCCATGTCTCTACACAGAACTGGTCAAACTGAGCAATTAATTCTCATTAAGACTTCTCACAGGTTGATAAGATATGCTTGCAGACAGTCTGAGAACATCCCACATACAAGCTTTCAAACTGATATTTAAGTAAGCTCATTTGCAATTAAGTTCAATTACAGTTCAGCCATCTTGAATGGGATGTGAAATACTGAAAAAGGAAAATGGTTGTTCTGTTAAAGAAAATTAATGCATTTGTTGTGGAAATAAAGATCTCCCCAAAAATGAGAAATATGACTTTAATGCATGGTCTAGTTTGAGGAATTAATTGCAAACCACTTTGCAGAGCTTTGCTAAGTTTTAATTTGCCTCACTATGCAGAATACTCAGTTTAGATGTGTGAATTATTTAAATGAAGTAGGTTGTACTAATATCCTTCCTTTATCAAGTGGGGAGGAGGAGTGGGTTATAAATGCAAACTATTCCCACCAACACAGAACAAGAAGTATTATGAAAAATATTGAGAACAGGGGTGAGATGTTAATTGAGAATGAAAACATCAAAAGCTTTCTAAAATGTGTCTAAACAAAATTTAAGAAACATTTTTGTGTCAGAAAAAAAAAGGGAAAAGTTGTGAACAGGATACAAAGCATCCACACAGCTTTCAGTTTAGCTCTTAGAACATAAATATTTAATATTAGACCATATTTATATTTAATTTCCCGTGGATATTTAACTTTCATGGGTACCAATTACTGACAAATTGTAGCACTCCAGTTTCACAGCCATTCTACACAGACCTGAACAAAGATTACAGAACTGCAAATAGTCAGGACCAAAATTCACAGCACAATCTTTATGGCTAGAAGTGAAAACAAAAGAAAAAAAACCACCTCACATACGTCAATATTTAATCTTGGCTGCTGAGGTAAATAGTCAGTTTCTCAATACATATCTCACATAAGCATTGGAGCAGCTTTATTTTACTTACCTAATAGCTCTGCAATTCCTAAATGGATTTCAGATGCATGGCTTAACAGCGGCTCCTTTCTTTGACTGTAATATTTACCAATATTTTCAAACAGCAGCAGTTTCCATGTATCTGCTTTATCTGGCTGATCAGGCAAGTTCCTGCTAATATCCACCACCATATGATCTGGAAGATATTCCAGGCAATCTATTGCTGCAGAGAGCCATTCGTCTGTCCTAGAAGACAGAGTGGTTTTTATATGTTTGTAACATTGCTTACAGGTGCCTTTCAGAGCTGCTTGCATTGCCTTCCACAGAAAGCAGGTAGACTGGTTTCTCAGTCCCAGTGAAAACTGCATGTGTAAGTACTTAAATGCATTAAGAAATTCACACACACAAGTCACTTTACCTGACACACTCAGGTGGATCACAGTCATATAGCCCTTTGTTATGTATTTCATCAAGATGAAGAATTAGTAACCCACACGGGTAAACAGTCACAAGCAGTTAAACCTAAAGTCAGTGATGTCCTCTACTGTTAGATAAGGACATAATTATCACTACATAAACAGAAACATGACCCTTGATCTGATTCAGATTGGTAGAAGTTTTTCAGACAATGGTCTTAACTCCAGGCACAGCATTCTTGGCTCTTTTTACATAGTAGGAAGAGCTAAACTATTCCCTCACAAGTCATGTTCTTAGGAAAAACTTTCATGTTGACAGCAAAAAGCTCTAGTCTTCCCTCAACACAGCAAAGAATTTCCCCTCTGAATACCATCATCTACTGTCATTGCATTCAGGCACCATTCCAGTGTTCAGCAGAAATTATCACACTACTCTGCCTTAGAGCTAAACAATTGTTTTTACCAGTTATTCCAGTCAAGCCCAACAGGGAAGAAAAGGACTCTGTCCCTTCTGCAGGGCTGAGACTACTACATTTCCACCCAAGGATCAACTGTGCTTTGCAGTCCCATGAAAGCAGAAAGTTTTTCAAAGCTGCAGAGGAGAGCAGGGAACACTTACTGTGAGTCACTGAAAGCCTTGAGAATCTCTCTGTCCAGGTAGTTGCTTGTGATGACATAGCCAGCTCCCTTCCTTGGCTGTGCCAGCTGAGGTCTGATCTCTTGGTGCTCCAACAGAGACTCCAGCAGTGGAAGGTCGACCAGCTGCAGGAGGCGAGCAATTGTTTGTTCTTGCCACACTTCATTAATAACTGGGAAGGGTGGATACACAAAGCACACGGAGACTCAGCACGTGCAGAAACAGATTATGAGAAAAAGACAACTCCCCTGCCTCCCATCAGGCCTAACCTAGGAGATTAATTTTAGTAAAATGGAGATTTACAGTAGCAAAAGTGTGGCCCTTATCATCCTGAAGTGCCTTTTATCACCACAAAAGGCAAGAATTACCCATTTGTTTACTTAACTACAAGTGTGGGAGAACTGCTTTTTGGATAAGTTTGGTGTGTCTTACATTCCTCGTGCTCTAATTTGCAAACAATCTGTTCTAGATAAGGTATCAGAAAATTAAAAAAAACCCGTGTAACACTGTCCTTATCACAGCTTCCCAAGGTATTTCCATATGATGAAACCACAGTTTCTAGGAGGCATTTGCATTTTTAAGGACAGGAAAAAACACATTAGATCATAGTTTAATATGAAAGAGACAACATGAATTGTCAAAAATAGCTTCACACAATATTGAAGGAGTGCTGGATGTGCAAATGCACAGTTCAAAAGCTAGGGAGGAGTTCTAGCTGACAGGAGAGGGTTGGCCCTGACTAAGTCGAGCACAAAACCAGTGCAGGTAATTGAATATTATGAAGAACATTCCTAACTCGAATCAAGCTCTACACACTGTGTATTCTTCTCCACAAAATTTAGCATTGATTTATTTCAAGTAGAGATGGTGGCTCTTGTCTAATACATAGATAAAAAGCAACTCTGCAACAAATATAATTTGCCTTTTCATGACATGGTGCTCAAAACAAAATACTGTGAGAGGCAGTTTGTCTTCCTCTCCAGTCTGACAGACGTAAGTCTTTCCAGTCCTACAGATTTACCTTCCCTCTTCCCACAAACTAATGACTGTGACATTACTTGGCTTACCTCGACGGGACAAGCTGTCTGAGACATTTACTTGAGGGGTATTTGCAGGCTTGAGACTTAGGTTTTCCCAAAGATCCTCCAAGTTTTCTGGTTTGACTGGAGTAGAGTGGAACAACATGCTCCTCTCGTGCCTGAGATTAAAAAGTTTTTATATATATCTATATCCATACATATGGATAACCAAACATATCATAGAACATATAGATACGGATAACCATCCCAAGATTAAAAACTGTTTTCTCCTACATAGATATTTGCAGTACTTTCCCCCTCTTCTCCTCTGCCTGATACTTCTTTTGTCCAAGTCATCCAGGAGAACAAATGATAGCCTAAAGAATTAATTGCATCTGCTTAATTTCAATTCCCAGAGCTTCTTTGGTTTAGGGCACTGTAAAATCCTTCTGATGTCCACTGTCTTGGCTATGGGTGTGTCAAGCTGCTTGGATAGCTAGATCTGTTCCTTTCACTAAATGAAGAAACGTAACCCAATAGATCTGTGCCCTGCCTGGAAGAAAAGCACCTACACTAATAAAAGCTAGGAAAATCATTCTACACTAATAAAACATGAATAGTCCTGTTTAATGACTGGTTGTCCAATATATTCTAAGTCTTACTTTAATAACTCTTGTGATGAAAATATTTTTAAATACCACACTTGATTAAAGTGTTCTTAATTTCTCACGAGCTCTCCTCTTTCTGAATAAAGACTTGGGACAGTTTGATTTAGTACAGACCAAGAGTTAGTGGAGCAGAGGGGAGAAGCAGGACCAAGGAACTATTTCTAATCCATTTCTATGATTTTTTCATCAGGGTTGATATGTTCAAGTTCCCATTTCCTGCTCTCATTAACATGTCAGTCACATAAGGCAGGTTTTTTTCAGGTCAATAATATTTGTGATTTTCAAAAGTGCATATTGCTAAAACTATTGCATTAAATACATCAATGGAGTTTCTTGTAAGAACATGTCAGATGTGTATATATGTATATAGATGTGTAGAGATGAACACTCTACAAAAATCCTTCGAGGGAAGTTATTTGGCAAAATGGCACCTACATAGCACGTGCTTTGCTTTGCGAGGGCTTAGGTAGTACCTGGGTTCTCTTTGCCCACTCCTAAAGAGACAGGGAAACAAAACCTCACCATTGCACTTCCCTCTGGTCCTAGGATGGTGTGCAATAACATACCAGCAAAACAGCCTGCCACCTAGCCTAGGAATAAGTCATACATGCATAAAAAAGAGCTAAATTTGAAGCATAGTGAAAGCAAAAGGATGAAAGGAGAAAACAATTTTTTCTTAAGAGTTGCATGGGTTACTGGTTTATGCCAGAGCCAGATGTGCAGTGACTAAAGATTTCTCTGTTGCATTATTCTGTTTGAGGCACCCTAATTCCAGGTGGTTATATTGGTTTGGATCAGTATCAAAATGCACTTAAGTTCTACTCTCCTACCTCCCTCCCCCAAGGAGATGTGATAACAGACACAGAAAACAAGTAACTATGCAGGCTGAGTGCTTTACTCTCTTGAAATTACTGTGTCCTACCCAGAAACACCTGTGTATCTATTTCCCCCCCCACACCCCCTGCCAGGTCCTTTAATTGTGCATCAATTTTCCCTTCTCTCCCCCAGATCACTTAACATTTTCCTATTGTAAAGAAATTCTTCTCTTCCCACTCCACGTACTAACCTTTGTGGGGTACACTGCTGGTAATCTTTATCAAGTTCTGCTTGGTTTGAGACATTGGTGAATCTGTAGAGGCTGCTGCTGCTGTCTTCAAACACAGACCGCTTGTCTTTTCCAAAGACCCTCGTTGACACAGCCTCAAATACTTTGTAATCCATCAGCGCTTGACAAACGCGCACCACTTTAGCACGGGAAATATCCACATCCCCAAAATACTTGCTCTGTAGAAGATGGGCAAAGACAACATCCACAGCATCCGAGCCAATGAAACAGTCATGGTAGCACTTCAGGTTCTGGCGGCGCTTTTTCACTTCCACTTGAGTTTGAAGAGCATTGATAATGCTGCTCCAGACATACGTCGCTCCAAATGGCTTCTGCGCCAAGCTAAAGCCTGAGAACAGAGACAACAAAGGCTGAATTCATGCTGCACTTAGAACAGAGCAGCCCCCTTTCTGCCTTCCAGCTTTCATGAATCTCGTAAGGATTTAAAAATCTTTGAGACTTCCACTTTGGCTTGGCTTGCTCATGCATTAACGCTTTGTTACTTCCTTAGCAAGTCTGTCTGCTGTGTGCCAGTCTCTCTCTCACTGATGGTTCCTCTCACTATATCAGCCTAAAGTTTTCAACCACAAGTTCCTGTTTTTCCAGCCTCTACTTTTCACATTGTCCTTTTGTGTGTCCCTCTGTCACCTAATTGTTACACTTGCAGAACCTACTCCTAAGCACTTATAACCCAGAGCCACAAACTAGCTGTGTGTACTTGTAACTCCTCTGAGTTCCTCTAACACTATCAGGACAACACAGGTGGGCAGGAAAAAGAGAAGCAGGGATGAAGAGACACATCAGAATCTTGTTTCCTACAGGGTGGTGCATGCACACAAGCTACCTAATATCAGTGCTTAGCACATCATTAACATTAACAAGTTCAGGGACTCCCTTGAGACACCACTCACTCCACACTTGTCCCACCAAACAATGCCCTGCCACCACAGCTCCAGCTGAGACCTTGGCTCTGTGTACTCAACGCCACTTCCTTGAGCCAACCCGTCTTCTCTCCCTCAATAAAGCCGCTGAACTATTACTCATTTACCAGTCTGATTAGAGCAGCATGCCAGCAGCCAACAGTTTGACCGGAGGCTACACTCAGCCTCCACAAGGACTTGAAAACACATAATGTTCGCAGGTGGCACCGAACTGGGAAGGGCTGCAGCCACCAGAGAAGCCAGAATTAGAAAACATGTTTTTCAGTAAGTCAGATGAATAATTTAGTAAGCCCAAAAGCAGAGGAAGAAGAGGCAAATCAAAAGCTGAAGGACAAAATATGGAATGAAGAGTTGGCAGCAATCCTACAGAAAGCCATCTGGGATTGTGACAGACCTCAAACCAAATGAATTAACAGTGCGATGCAGTGTTTGAAAAAAAAAAACCAAAAAAAACCAAAAAACAACCAATATGCAACTTCTTGTGGAACATTTTACCATGAGCATTTTCCACAGAGATGCAGGAGGTGTTTTTTTTTCTGTTCTGTTTAGTCTGAAGTGGCTTGACTTAGAGAATTGTATTCCAATTTGGGGCACCAGTGTTTCCAGCTTACCTCCATCCAGCCCAGAAATTAGCAAATTAGCAGGGGGAGGGGGTAAAGACTGATGGGGGAGCAGCGAACACAACAGCATTTGACCGCACCAATACTGACAAAGGACCACAACGATTACCTTTCTGAAAAGTTTCATGTCACGGAAAAAGATTTTTAATACACAGCACTGAACCACCCAAGTCAGAAATCTTCCAGAACCCGCAATTTCCAAAGTTTTAAAAGTACGAGACAAACAAGGCACACACACTTGCTGATGCTTTAACCTGATGACACCTTCAGGCAGGCAGAACAAACACAACTGAACACAGAATTCCCTTCCAACCCTGTATTTGAATAGCCGACCAGCTTCTTTGGAAGGAAAAAAAAAAGCCGACCCCAGCCCGACACCACCAAAATAAATATCAACACATAATTTTACTACTAACCACAGCTTTATTACTTCTTCCTTACACACACATGTAAACCTCCTTCCTTTCTTTCCCGGACAAAGCGCTCTTACGTCTGGTACCAAGGTTACAAGGTCCCACAAAGTCACGCTGCTCGGGGTAAGGAAAGAAAACCACAACCAGCTCCCTCCTGCCCCAAACCCGCTCTGCGGGCACGCAGCTGCCCCGCACCTCCCCGCCACCCTCCCGGGGCCGGAGCGCGGCCAGCTTTGGAACCCCGGGAGCCGGGAAAGGCGCCGCGCCCACCGGGACGGCTCCGGCTCCCATCCCAGCCCGTCTCATCCATTCCCATCCCTTCCTAGCCCGTCTCATCCATTCCTATCCCGTCTACATCCATTCTCATCCCTTCTCTTCCCGTCTCATCCATTCCTATCCCGTCTACGTCCATTCCCATCCCTTTCCTTCCCGCCTCATCCATTGCTACCCCTTTCCCGTCCCTTCCCCATCCCGCTGCCCGGCCGTACCGGGGGGCCTGGCTGCGGGGCTGCAGACCGCACTCAGGCTCAGCGCCGCCGCCTTCTCCCGCACCGTGGCCATGGCGAGCTCCGTGCGGCTCTGCTGTGCCAGCCGGGCGTGCCCTCGGCTCAGGCAGCCCGAGGGGGCGGCCCCGCCGCGCCCACGCCCGGGGCGGGGACGGCACCGCGGCACAGAAAGGCACCGACGGCTCGGCACGATCCCCCATCGTCTGCCCCATCGTCTGCTGGTGTGGGTTCGTGTGCTGGACCATCACGGAGGGGCCAGGGGTGGGAGGGACCTCTGCGGGTCATCCAGTCCAGCTCCCCCCGCCAATGCAGGTGGCACAGGAATGCCTCCAGGTGGGTTTGGTTTGAATGTTTGCCGACACTCCACGGCCTCCCTGGGCAGTCTGTTCTAGGCTCTGCCACCCCAGTGTGTTCTTCATCACGTTGAGGTGGAGCTTCTTGTGTTTTAGTTCCTGGCCATTGCTCCTTGTCCTGTCGCTGGGCACCACTGAAAAGAGTCTGGCACCATCCTCTTGGCACCGCCTTGAGATATTTATGTGTTGATATGAGATCATCTCAGCCTTCTCTAGATTAACCAGGCAGTCTCTCCTCATAAGGGAGATGCTCCAGACCCCTTGTCTTTGTGGCCTCTGCTGGACCCTGTCCCTTAGCTCCTAGTCTCCCAGACTCCACCAGGCAATCTGTTGTAAAGAAGTTCTTCCCCATGTTCAGGTGGAATTGCCTGTGCATCAGTTTCTGCCTGTTGCCTTTGTCCTATTGCTTGGCACTGCCAAACACAGCCTGGTCCATCCCTCTTCAGATATTTACACACATTAATGAGGTCCCCTCTCAGTCATCTCAAGTTTGAACACACCCAACTCCCTCAGCCTTTCCTTGTAAGAGATACTCCAGTCCCCCAATCACCCTCATTGCCCTCTGGACCTGTGCTAGGAGCTCCATATCTCTCTTAATTAATCTCTCCTCATTTGCCCGTTTATACCCTGCCGTTTACACCCCCAAACCAGCCAGATGTGTTTCTGTGAGTTAACCTGAGCACAGGCCTCGTTTGTGCCCGTGGCTGAACAACTGAACACTGTCCTCTGCTGTCCCCCGGCCATATGGCTTGAACACCCACATGTGGCTGGAGTTTTCCTCTGGTGTCTTCTGTGAGCTGTTTATTATGGCAGCAGGTATTTTGCACTGCAGTGAAATCAGAAATTCACTTTCAAGGTAATAAATTTTTTTTCTACTGTCTGCAACAAACTGTTGAGAGAGTCAACATAATTTTCTACTATGTATGGATGGAATACTTTGATAATTCATTTTTATTTAGTGAAAGTATATTTGAACAACAAAAAATCAATCATGTTTTTGGGCTGATTTCAATAGGAACAAAGCCAAATTGATCTCCATGACATACAAATTCAGAAGTCTATAGAAGACCAAATAATAAAGATGTTACAAGTCATGCAAAAATTCATTTTGAGTTATTAGATTATTGAACTGCTGATGGCAGTTTTGCAAAACAAAATCCCCTGTGAAACTTCAGCCTGTCCTATGACAAGGAGGTGTAAATACAGGATGTCTGCCATCCACTGAAGCTCAGGTCAGCCTTCTTTTATCACAATTTGCTATGCTTAAAGGTTTATGCTTAAAAGTTATGCACTGCAGGTTTACTCATCGTACACAAATGGAAAAACAATGCACTTCATTTGAAACTGAGCAAAATTAGTACAGGGAACTAGATACCACAAACTTGCAGCAGACAAACATTTATTCATATTTCATTTTCTGAGCACTAGTGTTTAATAATGAGGGTTCTAAGAGTGGAAGTTCTTGTGAAGTTTTTCAGATAAGGAAGTCTTAATTCTCCGGGCCCAGAGAAAAAGGAACCTTCAAACTGTAGCAAAATGCCGGCCTTTGGAAATGAAAGTTCATATTGTTTCTCAACAATAGGAAGTGACAAATGGAGATTTCTCTCTTTGGGGAAGAAGGGAAGATGTTAAAGAAAAAGGTTGTCTTTGCTCACAGGTGCCATTAAGGACCTAATAAAATAACATAATGCACTGGTTAGTGGGGATTTCCATGATACATTAGTTCATTATTCTCTATTTCTGTAGCAGTTTTTTGATGCATTGCCAAAATATAATTGACAACCAGTAAATGCCAGAGTTGATTTTCATTTTTTAAAAATAATTTATTTTAGCATAGTTTTTGAACTAAAGTGATGCAGTCAATCACTCTGCAATGGTGCACCTAATCTGGAGAGAATTTAAAACCACAAACATTTTCAAATAGGAGGTGCAAGGATCAGCTAACAACAACATTACACCTGACAATGATTTGTCAAAATGCTGCTTGCAGGGAGCAGAGTGAATCAAACTAAGACACTGTGAGCTGCTCATTGAGATGTTTATGAGGTTTTTCTTCTTGCATTTTATTACTAGGAGGTCTGCAGTCTACCCTGGCCTTCTGTCTTTGGTATCAAAGGATGCTGAAAACTGCCATCTTTTGGTATTTCTTAAAATAACAATTATAAAATGCTTTCCTGAAACACTTTTCTGTAATTATTAATATATGTATAAAGTTATCTGTACTATAATTCTTTCTTTATGCTTTTATATAGTCACTTTAAATAATGCAACCTTCTGCAGCTGGTATGGTCTTATCTGGTGTAATTCCTTAGACTGTGGTGGAATGTGTAACTCTCTGTGTCTGGTTTCCCTTTCCACAGCGTGTCCCCCAAATTAACCTCCATAAAACTGAACACAGGATGGACAAGAGAATGTCAATTACAAAGACATAGTTAATATAATTCATTCCTAAAATCACTTAGGACCAACTTAGTGGTATTCCTACCCACACACATGGCACAGTAACTGCTCCCAAAGCAGTTGGTACTGCAGGTAAATACACCCAAACCTGGTCTGGAGACTGTAAACAGCACCAGAGATGGAAGGGACATGATACAAACAGCTTTATTCTTGGCTCTCTATCTGTTAATGCTGTGTGAAGCTGCAGAGAACAACAATTTTGCCAGGTAGTTTATGGTGACTAAAATGTATTTTTAACCAATGCAAACAAGTCTTAATTTGCACAATTCTGTCAGATTCTTTGTGGCTGTCATAAAGAACTTTTATAGCAAGGAACAGCAAGATAAAAATGTATTTTAACTTATTTCCAGGTCATCTAAAAACACTCCTACCACCTACGAAAGGATCAAGGGAGTCGCTACATTTTGAAGAACGTAAAAACTTCAGTTTTCAAGAATTTCTGAGTCTCATGTAAGAACTGTAGGGTTTAATTAGAAGCATAAGGAGTAATGAAATTCAACAGCCACAATTTCAGGTGTGTCTGCTGCTCCGGAGCTGATTAACATATTGATGTCAATTAAGTGTTTGCTCAAGGATAATGATGATGATAAAGACCCACATCCATGTCTTCTCTGATCATGGGGAGAGAGAAGGCAAAATGGAAGCTTGTTCCTCACAAAGCGAGGAGTGATGCACCCCTTTATGCAAAATGCTGTCTAGCTCTTCCCATAATGAACTTGGAAGCTGGACAATCATCCAGTATTTGGGTAGGAGAGCACTTGTAATTTCCAGGTATTCTGGGATGGAGGAGAGATAATTGAAAACAAGGCCTTACAAAGTAAAGATATGAATTTGTGATGAAGGATTTCAATATCAAAGAGAGAAAAGTTGGAGGCTGTGCTGCCCGAAAGAGATGGGTACATATTAATAGAAGATATGGGGTGCTGCTGTTTTATCTACAGCAGATCAATGCTTGGTTAAGTGATTGAGAAATATTATGTGTTCTTGAAAGAAACATAGGAAAAGCTTTCATAATATTTTAAAAAACTGAAAATAACCCAAACCTGGAGCATAAGATCTTCTAAAACCAAGAAGTGTTCAATGTTCCAATTATTATTCAAATGTTAAGTGCCAAAAATATATGTTGATTTGTCACTGAAAATTTACTATGAAATAAGGGGGATTCTTGTAGAAGAATACTCTCCAATTTATTGTCAAAAGAATTTATCTTCCACTTTTCTGAATGGTCTACACAGAATTCTGCATTTCAAATGCTGATCTTACACTTCAAACACATCAGAAGGCTCTCTCCTGTACCAAACATTTTTTCTTTAGATTTCAAATGTCTTCCCACAACAATATAAGCCTTAAAGAGTAAGTGTATGTCAACACACCTTAAATGTATGTATACATAAAACTTTATTGCCATAATTACAAGGATCTCTTGAACCCAATCTTTATGGCTGCTTCTGAAGAAGCATAGCAATTAATAATTTCCATAAAAATTCAGAAAAATATTTCAGTTATTTAGAACAGTTGCTCTTCTGTTTTTCCCCACTTAAAGATCAACAATGCCTGTATTCTCTACAGTGGTGAAGCTGATGAAAAGAGAACATTTTAAACAGTAACCCTTAAAATGTTGCTCCGTTCCATTCACAGATGTCGAGACAAATTAAAGTTCAACATATGGTTCACAGAGATACCCACATAAGGAAAATCAACAGCTTCAGCTACAGAAATTGCTATTTTTTTAGGTCACAATCATCATGACATTACAAAATCTCTATTTCATTGCTTGAAGATGCAATTCCAGCGGGTTGGTTTTTAATACTGAAAAAGACCTATAAAAATTGGAAAACTCTCTTCCACCTCTATTAATCTCAAATTTAAGGACATTAACAGCTCTTCATCAATATTGGATTGCAAAGGGCTATTTGATATACTGGACAGATGTAAGAACTCCCTTTAATGACCACGTAGCCTGCCCTGCCATTGTAGTGCAGAGCACAGGGATTGCCTGGGGCTGAACAGGATGGACACTCTTCTCTTCTCTCTGCTTAGTGCCAGTTTGCTGCCTACATTTGAATCTAAAAAGACCACGTGCTAGCAGGTTCTGTGGGATGCAGTGATGAAACAATCAACCCACAGCAAGCACAACCCCTGCCCCTCCGTGGAGAGGCCACTCGCAGGTGTTCCCTGCCTTGGCCAGAGGACCATTCACCCCCCACTCCGAGCACCACTCCCGAGTTTTATGCTGAAGTGGAATCTGCAAGGATCCCACCCCGGCATTTTAAAAGAGGCTGGAACAATAAACAAGCCCGCAGGACAGAAGCTTCGGGGTGACTGACTGTGAGGCGACAAAGGGCGCGTTGTTGAGGGGCTCAATCCTTCCATTCCTGGGCTGGAATCCCAGTGTGGCTGCGGCACCAGGCAGGGCAGGGCAGTGGCAAAGGGAAGGGCTCACACTGACCCCCGGTGGGACAGTCCCTGCAGGCTGGAGACAGGAGATGGTTTGTGGTAAGGGCGGGCAAATATCCAGGGGGCAAAGACTGTAAGGATGTCACCAAACCCACCATCAGAGATGTCACGAGCCTCTGTTTCTCAGTCTTAGTAAAGACACCAGAATTCTGTCTTAAATGGATTTTTCGGCTTTTCCCTCTTGTGGAGGGTTTTCG
>JAWWMO010000174.1:2448919-2493862 GCA_035047845.1 Dendrocincla fuliginosa | reverse complement strand
CCCCTAGTGGTATCCTCACCATGGACAGAGTCATCTACATCAGTGTAGAAGGCCTGAGTGGATCCATTAAAGTATTGAAAGCTTATTTCCAAATAAAATTTCTTAGGTACGTCAAAATCCCAATAGCAAAACAAAAGGCACAATTGGGACTAGACTGAATTAATCTCACAAAGTCACTGTGTGTGGTGAAATGCCAACAGCTTTCTGCTGGGACTCTCTGCTGGAATGCCCAGCTGCCACCAGATGTTGTTGGCTTGTCATTGGCTTTTCAGTCAGTGTATACTTTGCAGCATCCCTCACTGGAGCTGCTTCCAAGGATCACTCCTGACTCCTACACCCTCTGCTCCTCAAATACTTCCACTCCGAAAGCTCCCCTGGCATCACTTCCCAAATTCTTCCTTTCCAACATCCTCCCACATCTGACCCATGTTTCTTCCGACTTCCCACCTAGATGCCTCCTGTACAAACCATCACATATGTATGAGCATTCCCACATTATTCTTTTCCCCTAACATGAAGGGCCTCAAGTGCTCTTTCAGTCCTGCTCATGGGCTCTGCTGTTACTGCTGCTGCCCTCTACCCTTTGGGCATCACAGAGCTAAGGAAACCCAGCCAGAACTAAACACACACACAAAGGAAAAGGCTCAGTGGAACTTTGAAAAGACATACCCAGGGCAAAAGGGACAGGACATCCCTGAAATTTTGTTTGCTGTTTTCCCTGACTCACCATTTATTTTCTCCTTCGTAAATACCTCGTTCTCTGTATTTATTGCTGTATTCTTATAAGAAATCAAAAGAACTTTAAGGCAGGTTTCTCAGCTTTAGTTTCTGAAAATGAAACAGATTTGTTGGGTTATCTATGGGAGAGGCAAATACCAAATGCAAAGCAAGCGATTTTGATTGCTTAAGATACTTACCCACAAACTGCTGATAGTAGGAGCTGCTGTTCTCTCTTAAAAAGCTGTGTACATTCAGCTTCTTACCTTGCTTTTTTTCTTAAAAAAATAACCTTTGTAAATTATAGTTTGCATCTAGAACAGAGTACCAAAAGCTTCAGCTTCCACACCGCAACATTTTCTGCCTACCTGCTTCCCAAAGTGTTGTTTTGTTGAAAACAACAAACAACAATCAATTTCACGGGCAAATGACTCATTTTATACTCATCTTGGTTTGGGAAGCAGCTTATACGGCGAGCCATTAAAAAAAAATATTCCAGCCCTTCAGATTCACGTTTTTCTCCAACTATAGATCTTATGGACAATACTCACAGCATGGGATTCAGCCCTCTGTCTGAAGGAAAAACAGACACTATCCAGAGTCATTCATGGAAAAAACCAAACTAAAACTCCCTGGAATACCATTTCTTCCCATAGGTACACAGAAATGATATTCTAGTTCAGCAAGAAATAGAAGACATGAAAATGCTGGAGGTAAAACCCCCCTGAATCCCAGCAATATTCTCTCTCTTACCCCCACGCCTGGCTCCTCACTTGTCACAGCAGTTTAAGACCTGGCAGATACATCATGAAAATTAATTCAGAATATTTAGAACCCAGACCAACCAGACACGCTCAATTCATGCAATACAGTGGAAAGACAACCCCAAGCCCTAGAACTGTATTGCTTCATATTGCAAGCAGAAAATGTCGTCTAAATTGCCAATTTGTTTCCAACAATCTAACTTTTCAAGACTGCATATTTTAATAATAAATGACTAAGCATTATAAGGTTTTTGTTTAAAAAGTGTTTTCACTTTAATGGGTTTAGTTAATAACATCATGAATGGTACAAAACTGTCCTTTTTCACATTTCCATACATTGTATTATGGACCACCTGAAAATCTGGACTAAGAATGCATAAAGTGTCTCTTAATTAGCCCTAGCTTCATTTTTGCCATATGTAGAGCAGATATGCAGAAAAAACATGCATTTATTACCAATGACATGTTAGTATTAGCTTAAACAATAAAATATGGCAGAATGTGCATCGTGTAATGCACAGGTATGTCATAGGGTAAGAGAGACCAAATGTCAAGTGCTGGCAACAAAAGAAGAAATGGTTGATGACACACTGACATTTTGTGACCACAGTATTAGCTTTTCTGTTTTAAAATTGTTTTAAATAGTAGTAAATATTTAAATAATATTTAAAATATATTTCCTATGGAAATCATTTACTTGGAAGACAGCCTGTAAGATCTGACTTTTTAAAAAGTAGTATTTCATTTTGACAATATAAGAATACAACACATGCTACAGAACTTCAGAGATCCTAAAGTCCTTAGCTGTTCTCAGAAACACTTTCTCAATCCAATTTTGCCTGTTTTTTTGCTAGCAAAACTTTGGAAGTAGCATCACAAAGAAAACCTGCCCTTAAGAGAAATACTTTATTTGAATAAAACCAAACCCAATTAAAATGGGACGTCACACTTAAAGGAAAAAGTGGAATTAAACCCCAAATAATTAATGATGCAATTAATTTCATTCCTGTTTTACTAATTCATAGTCTAAGGAGGGCTTTGTTGCTTCCTAGTGCATCTTTTCTTGCAGTCAAATGAGTGCTAAATTCCCACTGTCAGATGTTAAAGGATGAATACCTCACTGTTACTTCAAGGGAAAAAAAGCTGAGGTGTGGGTGCAGAATTAGTTACCTACAATGCAACAAAACAAAGCAAAGTATTTGTGCAAAAAAGTAATTGGGACATTGACTTTTTTCCCTAAGTTTGCTTCAGTATAAAAGAAACCTCTTCAATCCCACTAAGAAAGCTTTATTCCCTTCACCACACTCGAGAGTTCCATGATTCTAACTTGGTAAATTAATAATCCAGCCACCATTTTTACAGCCCAAGTCAAAGATGGAAGCTCCATTATATTAATATTTAATAGTCTGGGGCAGTCAAGACAGGTTGTTCCTGTCTTCTACAGGCACAGTGCTTTTTTAACTGGCCTTGGGAATACAACAGCCAAAAATAAGCCAGGTCACCTTCTATGGCAGTGCAGAGCATCCTGGCCCATCCCCACCCCTTTTTTCTCTAATGGTTGTTGCTAAAACAACCTTTCTAACAATCTCTTTAAATAGGGACAAGGTACTCCAAAAGCCTCTCATTTCTTGTTTTTCAGCTTCTAAGAACTGAAAGCAGCTTCCTAAAGCTACTTCTAGATTCAAAATCCTAAAGAAAGGACACAGTAATCATTTAGAAAGCACAGAAATCTCTCTCCACGAGTTGCTTCATAGTCATTTAGGAAAGGGTGTGAGAGAGGCAAAGTCTGATGAGCTCTTTATTACACCATCAAGGAGCCAACCTAATTGTCACCTCAGTCTGTATCCTAATCATTGTTAAAAGTACAGACTAGGAATGCCCAGCCTGTGCTGTGCATATCACTGCAATGTAAGAACAGAACTCTGCCTGGGCAAGCAAACCCCTCTCCTGAATCTACACACACTGCCAGCCCCCCACCAGGAAGGGAATACACTGAGGGAACTTGGGAATCTCCAGTACTGATTAAAAGGTATACCAGGCACGTTTCTACTATACCTCCAGTGTGCATATTTACATTGAAATAACTTGATTGCTACCAAGGTTGGCTTGGTTTCCACTGTAGAAACTCCAGCTCCTCCCAGATTCAGCACAAGTGAAACTCTTCACCCCTGTGGTTACCCTTCTTTTCACCGTGGAAATTAATGAGCTCCATGATTGCTCTAAAAACCTGCACATTCTTCCTAAACCCAGACCCATCTCACTCTCCTTGGTAATTGCAGACGTAGCAGTAGCACAATGCATCTCATAACATGAAAGTGGCCTCCTTTTTTAAAGCAAAACTGCTACAAAGAGGCTTTAAAAAAGGCAAGGACACATACCCATTTCTGGTCATTGTAGTCTGCACACAAATTGTAAAGGAGAATTATTGCTTTTTAAGGATGAAAAGCTTTGGAAATGTGGTAAACATCCTACAAGGTTCTAAATCTAATCAGCTAAAATTCTGTACATACTTTAATATTCAAACCTCTATTTGCTTACTCAAGATCAAGTAATTTCATTTTCACATCTATTCATTAAACTCTTCATAGTTCTACGGTCTAATGAATATTTAACAACTAAATAGGATCAAATATGGGGAAAAGGTCACATGGCAATGAACATTATTTCATTTGGCCAATGAATAGTGAACCCTGCTTTCTTGGCTGAAATTAAGGCACTAAGTGGCAGTGAAAGGATAAAGGAATGAAGCTTTTTTTCCTACGTTATCTGAAAAAAGACCAACATGATTCTTGTTTTTTAGGACGCCAGTAGAGTACATATCCATTCTGAATGACTCAGTAAGGCATTCTGTTGGCAAATTTAAAGAAAACGTTCTCCTGATCAGAGCCCATACATTCATTGTCTGAGTGTGACTAGTGGCACTACTGTTAACAAACTGGAGGGGGAAAAAAGCTACAGAGATGTCTGAAGACTTGAAAGGCACCAAAAAGAGAACAGCTCTGCAACTGCCAGTTCTACAAACAATTATGTAAGCTGTGTTTAACACTGCATATAGTCTAGTCAATCAACAATCTTTGTTGACCAAGATAAAGTGTAGTAGCTCTTCATTTAAACTCTCAGTTAATCAAGTGCTAGTTTAGTAAGAAATTTATTTTCACGGTATCAGAAAATAATTGCAGTGTCTAACACAACTACACTTAAAGCAAAACTAGTCTAGTATGCATTATGCATTATTCTGGTTAACACTGAAGCAAACCTGTATAAACAAAAGGGTTACCTCGAGATACATAGTTTACAGTATGAAATCAACGTATAAATGAATAGGATTTACTGAAAACAATGGAAAGTGTATTACAAAGATACATGTAACAATTTTAACCACAATATTTCCTCTGTGAAAAATACAACTATTAGTGAGATAAAATGTACAATTGATTTTTTTTTTCCAAAAGAAAAAAAAAAACACAGTATAAAGGAAAATATTTTTTTCTTCAAAACAGGGAAAATAGTTAAGGTCATTGTCTTTCATTACAATATAATTTGACACAAAAGCAGTCATAGGATTGCACCAACTCCATGTTCAGTCTTCTGAACATGACAATAGTAAAAGGAGTCCATAAAGCATAATGAAATTTCTGGATTTTACGATGGCAATATACGTATGCAGAAACTGATGTCACTCCGGCTCTGTTCACAAAATGTACAAAACTCTAAATTTGGTGGCCAGACATGTAAAAATTAGGTCTCCCCAACGCTCGCTTTTCTCAAGCTTAGTCAGGGATGGAAAAATCTGTAGTATTTTAAGTGTTGTTATCTGTTGAGCAATAAAAAAAAAGAAAAAAAAAAGTATATGTAGTGCATGCTTTATCACTTGTCAAAAACATTTCTGAAAATAAAACTAAGTTATCCAATAGTTTACAAAATAGAAAATAACTCTTCAGGTTAAAAATGTGGTTAGGTTCATGTTTAGTTCCATCTTCAAAGGACTGATTTCCTTGGCAGCATCACTTTTCCTCAGCACGAGCCAAGGCACAGAGTTCCATAAAGAGAAATAAAAATGGCTACGAACAAGAACGCAGTTCTGGCATCGCCAAAGCAATCAGAGCCCCTCTCTGAGCCTTCTCTTCCATCAGGTTAGTGCCGTAGAAAAACGTGAGATCTGGGGTACACTTCTGTTAGGAGCATTTCTGCTGGACACGATTCAAAAGTTCACCAAACTTCTCAAAAAGATCCTCCACCCATTTTATGTTTTTCATGCACAGCTGCACAATCTCCTCCTGGCCTAGATCTGCACTCGTCTTCTGAACAGAAGAAATCTATTTAAAAAGAGAGGAGGAGATGCACACACGTTAGGCAGCAAGAGTGAGAATTTCCATTTTTATTAGTCTGCAGTTAAATATAAACCTATAAGCATTAAAAACAAGGGGAAAGACCCCCCAAAATGCATTTCTCAACAACTAAGCCAGAGCTCAACTCTTGTGTTTCTGCTACCTGATATATTTTCACAAAAGATTTGCAGAAAAAGTAAGGGGTTGGCATTCTAAGACAAAAAGTAAGCTTCTGAATCTGAGGAGTTACACACACTGACAAGATTTGGGCCTTTTATTTGGGATAACAGTGAAGGATCCTTCAGGGAATCACACAGACCTTGAAAACCTCATATGTGAATGTTCTGAGCAGTAGTGCCCATTAGGGGCAATGTATATGCTCAGTGTATCCCTCTGTTTGCCATAAAGAATTGATCAAAACAGGAGCCTCAGTCCATACTCATCTGCCAAGAAGATGAGAAGAGGCCCTGTCAGTGCCTGCAGTTGGACTCCATTCCCTCTATGCATGGAAAAGTGGCTCAGTGAGAACAATACTTACCTCTTCTTTGCATGTCAGATATATGTGATATTTGTAATGATGGAGTGAGTGATACAAAGAATACAGCTGTATTTTTTCTGGATCTACTGTAAACTCCTGCAAAAACAACAATTATTTCAGGTAAATTTACCAAGACATAATACAGATATTTTCTTCTATAAACAATTTTTTTCTACAATTCAGAAATCCCTTCAAATCATTATTTTGACATATTTTGGCAAACTGTAATTGATGCATAATTATCTCCTATGTCCACTTTCCACATTGTTTTATCGAAACCACGTTTGGGAATGCTTTTCCCACCATCCTGAATGCACTTTAAGTCCAAAACAGGCAAGACACCCCCTTCAAGAACTACTGCAAGAATTATCGAGGCTTAAATCATTTTCTACCAGATTGATGGGTATTACTGCAAAAAGCACATACTCTGTGCTTGAGAATGCTGACCTGCATTTCTCTAATATGTTACTTTGGCAAGAAATATGCGTGTGAGCTACATTTATAGGTCATTTGTTGAGCCATTATTTGCTGCTGGGAGGTAGGTCAGCCTACGTGAGCCAGTACCCAGCCAAAATCTAGTTAAGAGTGTTTCTCAGGAATCCTATGGAAATAAACAATGTGTACATCTCCAGTTTTTAACATGCTGCTTTTTAATTTCTTTTGGGTTTTTTTAAGATACACAGCTTCATTTTGCCACTGGAATGAGGAAAGGAGCAATACAGAACTCAAATTTTAACCTCAGGTCTTACAGGTCTTCACTTTTGATCTAGAAACCATTGTATCATTTAATTTGGAGATTTTGCAGCAAGTCTAAGAAACTGCTGTTATTATGATCTACACAGTGACTTCACCACAACTGCAATGTTAAAGGCAAAATGTTGCTGCTCCAGCAGCAGCTCAAAAGGATGACAAATTACTTTTCACTGATGAGTTAATAATTCAATGTTGGTTTTTAACATCCCCTTGTTACAGAAAAAGCACCTCACTCCACGATTTCATACTTTGATAAACCTACCTTCATACCTTGATAAAACCTAATTAAGCAGGATTTTATATAAATGTGGTTATCACATTACAAGGCAGATGGTGGCAGCAGCAAACCCTCTGAACACTCACCTGTGCTAACTTAGTGGTTGATTTTGAAGCCCTCAGTGTTTTCTTGTTGTAAGCTTTACCATTCATTTTGATCTTAGACACAGATGTCCCTCCACACTTTGTCTTGGAGTCCCGAGTGATCACTGTCAGTTCAGGGAAGTTTTCCAAAGCATTCTTTAACAGAGCATATAAACACAGAGGGTTATGAAAAGATCAAGAACGGCAGGATTGATGACAAACTGGCCATTTTTCTTTGGAAAGTTTAGAGTGCAGCCTACTGTGAAAAAAATTACTCATCCAGGAAGACCTGATAAAGCATCTTTATCAGACCATGCAACCATGTACAGTTTGGAAAGCATCACCACCTGGGCTTGATTACTCTAATTTTTCAAGACCAGATGATCTTTTCATTGTATCTCAGATTATTGTCTGTGATGCTCTCACTAGAAAGAGAAAGAAAAAAAGGATCTAGAGGACAATTTTTGCATATTAAACTGCTTTCCATTCCATTTCTACATGAGAATCTCCAAGGCCAAGTTACTTGCAGATCCCCAGGTATTTAACGCCAGTCAGGCAAGGGAAGTCTGCCAATCGTAACAGGGCTTGGATGCCTAAATATTTTCACAGTTTTTTGTCCCCTATTTTGCAAAGTGCAAACTAATTGTCTCTTATCAGTAAGGTAGAAAAGCTTATGCATAGTGCAGTAGAGGGCTAGTTCAGAAAATCCCAAGTTTCAGACATATTAACCCAGGGGACTGAACTGCACCTCTACCACTTTCAGTTCTACATTATTTGCATGAGTAAATTTGAATGCAACTTTGCTGTACAAATACAGCATTATATGAGCAGCTGCTTTGAAACAGTTCTGCTATGCTACATAAACTGGTCCTGAAAAAAATGTTTCAAGTTAAATGGACATCTTTGTATTATACTCCAGCACGAGGCACAAAAAGAGGCACAGAGAAAAAATTATCAATGCTGCAGCTTAAGGACCTGACTTGGACTATTGAGTTAAAATATGAAGTTGAATTGATTTTTGTATTTTATTTTAACAAACCACTAGAATGCAACAACCTCCCCTGCCTATAATTCATTAGCTCTTTATATATATTAGGCATTTTATACTTTAATAAACAAACCTCTCAGTAAAAGGCAGTAACCTTGACTAGCCAACCTGTCCCTGTCCAGGCTTCACTGCAATGCTTTCAAACTGCAACAACTTCAGCAGGTTTAAATTATTTAGTTTTTCTATCCACTGTAATAGCCTTTCTCAAGGTTGATTCGGAGTGTCAAGGGAGCTCTGGCCACATTTGCCTTCCTCTGGAGAATTCCTAAGAGCCAGAACAACTTACATGGCCATATCACTGACCTAAACCAGGCCAATTTAGACTGGAATGAAGAAAATACTGGTGATTTCTGCATATTTGAGAGCATGAGACACAAAAAGGTGATAATTATTTTCAAATGAAATTTACACAGTTCAGCTAAGATGCTTCACTTTCAGACCTTCAAGCTAAGGCAACAGTAAAATTTTCTAATTTTACTGCTAAGAATTATTACACACAGGATAAACTGTTAGAACTATAAAATATGTTACAGGCAAAAACTATCAAACACTGCTAACGTCAAGGTCTGGTTTGTGACACAGTGATAACATATTCCATATTAACTGGGTCCAGTGGAAAACAAGTATTAAATTTACCCATGCCTACCAATGCAGAATAGAAAAAATATTCATACTGAATGATAACTGAGAATGACAAATGGTACTTTTGGTTTATTGCTTTCTTCAGTGCCTCGTTCAGCTTTAATATCTGAATTAGTTACATGAGCAAAGGTAGAACAGAAACAGACCTTTCTGTATTAATCATCAAATCAACCCAAATCTTCAAAGAGCATCAAACACGTTTCTCTAACCAGCACAAACACTTATGATGACAAACAGGCACTTCATTTTTATCCAAAATACTGACCCAAGGATGGCACAACTTGGTACCTTCATACCAGAGAAACAACACAAAAGGTTTTTTAATTTGCAGATGACAACACAAGCAGATCCCTTCCTTACATTCATTAACTCCATTAAATTCTTGCAGCTCGTATGATGAAATACAGGCTTATGATAACCTTAGAGACATGAGACATAATCTGGTTCTAAGTGAACACAACGCAAACCTATTGCATTACTAAGAACTCCAACTGAATAAGCAGTTGTAATTACATGTTGGTATTATAAAAAATTAGACCAGCTTCTTCCCCTTAAACTGGGAAAAACCCATATATGGCTACCTCTCACTTTCTGTATTCTGTGAACATAACTAGAATTCCACTAATTTGGATCCTACTTTAACTGGCCTGTCTCCTTTACACAGACAGGTGAAAAAGAAGCAGCTATATTAATAGCTATTAACACAAAAGTCTTACCACAAAAGAAAAAGAGACATGGGGAGCTATAACACATGCTGCCTTCTCTGGAGCTCTGTGTATGGTTTGAAAACACACAGCCCTGCCCCTGCCTTCCTACTGTAAGGAGGAAACCACAGGAAATTCTGTTCCAGCAGGTACAAATTGTGCAGCTGTTAGGAAAACCATAACTAACACTAAAAAGTTCAAGAACTGTGTGAATTGCAGTTGTTTCCCTGGTTGATGAAGTTCTCATCCCTGAAACAAGGTCACTTTGTGTCACACAAGACTTACCGGGAATGGGCTGGGGGAAAAAAAAGGATCTCTCCAAGATTTCACGATGAAAAAGCACAACTTTCAAGTCTGTTATTATCTCCCTCACCACCTGGCTCTCAAAAGCAAGCTCCCAGCAGTACAAAGGCACCACAATTCTCCAGGTGTCCCTGTACTTTGGGCATAAGGGTACAGCAAAAGACAGGCAAAGGAACAAGTTTGCTCTGATGCATTTATAGACAAGTCTGCTTTACTGCTGTTGGTCTCAAAAGTGTTTCAAGAACAAATAATCAGTCTGATTATACACATAGAAAAAAGGGTGTTTTTTATTCCCAAGCAGAAGGATATGAGGAAGTGGCCTCAGGTTGTGCCAGGGAGGTTTAGATTGGATACCAGGAAAAATTTCTTCACCAAAAGGGTTATCAAGCACTGGCAAGGGGCTGCCCAGGGAAGTGGTAAGTTTAAATACCCTGGAGGTATTTAAAACACATGTAGATGTGGCACTTAGGCACAGGTTTTAGTGGTTGACTTAAGCAGTCCTGGTTTAATGGTTGGACTCGACCATCTTAAAGGTCTTTCCTAACCTAACTGATTCTGAGTGAAAATAACCTTCATTCACTTTACTGCCCTTGCAAAATGTGCACTGTTGCTTGGAGGGTGGGTGGGAACAGTGGGAACCCCAGTGATATCCTCCTGTTTACCTTCTCTCTACTGAGATGGTACGGCTTCTCTCTTCCCTGTCCACATCCAGACCTGTCTTTTTATTACCGCGGCAAATGGGCTTGTTATCCACACTGTTCTCAACCTTCCATGCTGAAGATACATGAAAGAGCACACAAATGAGTTGTTCTTGAGTCCCTCTGTCCTGGTTTTAAACTCCTCTGATCATGTTCTCTACTTCAAAGAAGTTCAGACATCTGCTCCACAGCACAGCTATTGCATGTAAAAGTTTATTTTTAGGCAGTACGGTCACTTAACCAAAAGCTCTAGAAGGACAGGAAACAGCTTTTCTTCTGGCAAACTAAAGAAGTTTAAAAGAAAAAATTGCTTGAGAATGAACCAGAAAGCACGGGGAGTAAAACCAGAACTTTACCTTTGCAGTATCAACTCCTCCATCAAAAACATTTCTCCAAATGCCACACAAGCACTAAATTTACAGCATCTCTTTCAAATCCATATTCACTTCTGGTAAAAATGTGCCTTCTGGGCTTTAAGTTGTGCCTGCACGGTATGCATTCAATGGCTTACTTAAAACATGACTTTTAAAATCCTAGACTGTGAAAGAGAATACCTTGAAAGCATGATCCAAGCGTAATTTGGGAAGCAGCCTTTTCCTATTGTCATTCAGCATACCATCAATTTTTCTCATGTGAGGCAAAAGCAGCTCATCTAAAAGACACATTAAAAACCCGCAGCAGTTGATTATTAAGAGACGCACAGCAATGAGATTCATCTTCCATCTATACTCTGACCCACTGATATAAAACATGGGAAGCAAAAAAAAAAAGCAATTGGCACATAAACTTTTATTTTCCAATGTGAGAGAAAAATCTGGGTTTTTTGATCAGCCCACTAAACAGGTCTAGATATTATGCAGTTTAATTGCTGACTGCATTCCTGCTCCTCTGACTTTTCTGTGCTTGAAGGAAAAATTAGGATAGAGCACTACAGAGCATTAATTTTAGAGACAATTTCACACCATTTCCTAGATAATCCTCTTCTGTGCAGCACAACTGGCAGTTTTATGAAGACGAGGATGTGGTTTTGACACGTGTTATTCCATTTTACAAGAGATGACCCTGCTGGTGTTTATAACAAAAGGAATTGAGGAAAGTGCTTACTGATAAAAGTTATCTGATAAACCACTGTGAACTGCACAGTGTACAGCTGAACATATGCATGTGGCCACAAATTAAAATGTACAGCTCAGTATGGAGCCTTTTAGCTATAAACTCAATTTCTTTGCTTTTAGTGGGACTACTGACACTAGCATGGGGCTGAAACCTTGAGGTAAGTGTGCACAGAGTAAACAGGAAAGAAGAACAGAATATATACAAAACAACAGCTTGCAACTAAATAATACATGAAGTAATTTCCCTTTTGGGACTTTTATCTTTATACATGAGGGTTTTCCTAAATTTTGAGAAACAGAAGTTTTGACTTGTACCCTTACAAGGGTAAGTAAGTCCAAATATTTTGTTCTCAAAGAAAAACTGTATTAATATCGTTTTCTTTGATCAGAATTTTAAGATTTCAGAGTCTGAAAAGCAGAATTTTTAAAAGTAGCAAGATTATAGTTACAAGCATATTTCTTCATAAGAAAGCAAACACTTCAAACTCAATTTTAAATGTTTGCTAAGGTTTAAAGCATTGCAAGAGCAGGAACAAAGCTCAGTTCTGACATTCACAGCATGAGTCTGACATAACAAAGCAGACAAAACAGTATTTACAAATTGATTATTCAAAGAAATAGTGCAAAAACATCCACACACAAATAATTGGTGTGGCATTCTTCAGATGAAGTTATGTCACCACAAGATTTGTAAGGTTGTGGTTTTTCTCTTTTTAAAAAACCCCAAACATTTGCTTTACTGATTAACAGTCTTGAAATCTAGTAAGAGCACACAAATGTTAAACATACTGTACCATTGCTCTTTTCCAAGGCTTGCATTGTGTCGGGATCCAAGGCAATGCTAACAAGCAACTCCATGTAGCTCTTAAAAGTCTCTTTCATAGCTCTTGTATTCAAAAAGCGAGTAACAAGGGGAGCTGGAGGTACAACCTCTGAAAATTAATCAGAATAGAAAGTATTTTTTTCCTTCCATATCCTGCAAGTGTCTGTGTTTTTCAAAACTGAAGGTTTCTCTCTTAAAACACAAGTGACCCCTACTGGTGCCCCAAGAGATTAAAACTCAATTGTAATGAACAACATGCCATGAACAGGGGCAGACACCAAAGATGCTACAAATCATTTAATTTTTAAAAACTACCAGCATTTAGATTATAATTTTACGGAAGTTAAACATTTTTTTTATTATTGTAGATGGAAGCCAAAAGAAAAAAAAAATTCAGTCAAGTGAAGTGCCCCAAGAGCAGATTTCATGTCAATGGAGCTACCTCCCAAACCTGCAAAATTTGAAGTTATCCAACAAGAAAAAAACCTTCCCGAGCACTGATATTACCTAAAAACCTGATTATCAATGAAGTCAATCCCACCTAATTTTTCAGCTCACAAAAAACATATAAAACAAATTTTAGCAGTGAAGCAACACAGGCATATTTGTGCTTGTTCTGAGGAAGCTTTTATTTTTTCATGGGCAGCAATTTTAGACATGCACATGGAGGAGTCATCAGTTCTAGTAAGCATTCTGGAGCTTTTTATAGGCTCCATGTCTGGCACCAGGGTTTTGCAGTAATTTAGCTAGCAAGGCTGCTAAACTTCCCCAGATACACCCATTTTTATAGGTGACTGTCATCACCAGGCCACTGGAGATTTTAAATATGGACAGTTGTACACGCCAGTGGTTACCTGAGCAAGTTTGCTTGAAAAATAATATTTTAAAGTTGCTGTCCTCACAGAGGCAGTGTTCCAGTTCACCACTGGGAGCTTGTCTATATTTAACAGTCACCGAGATGCTTTAGAAATGCAGCAATATAAAGCAGGAGTAATACATAGTTTGCTCCAAAATAATAAACCAAAAGCACCCTGCAACATGCACTGTCTATCTGCTACCACTGTAAATTAGAGAAATCCCTTTCTGTCCTGGAGAATTCCTGCAAACATCCAATCTCAATGGCCCATGAATATCTTAAATCTGCTCAGCAGGCTCCATTTGAACAGCTGGCATTCAGACAAGCAATGAAGCAGCCAAAAAGCCAACTGCTTTTTCTCTTTGGGTTTGGAAAAAACAATAGCAGTAGCTGTATTCTGCCCACATCTGCATGCAAACATTGCAGGAATGTTATTTTTGACATGACATGCAGATGCAATGGAAAATTAATATAGAATCTCATTCTTAAGATGTATTAAAACAATCAAATCAGCTTCTCCTTCTACAAGTGCACCCATCATAGAAAGCAAGTAGTAAAAAACATTTATCTAACTGATTAACTACATTTAAGAGAACTTCCATTATGCTCATGCAAAACAGCAAGGAAAAGGTTTTAAGAATGTCATTTTGCATGGCACTGTGAAATTTTAAATTTTCTTTCTGGGCTAGTACACAAAAATGGGCAAGATCAAAGAATGTAACTTTATAATACTCCTCTGAGTTAGGTTCCAGTGGGCCTGGAAGACAGCAATGGTATCTCGCTCACCATCCTCTTCGCTCTGAGCCTCGGGTGAAGAATCAGACTGGGAAGAGGAAAATTCTTCTTTCCACTTTTTCCTTTTCTTTGGTGGTGGTTCAGCCTTTACCTTTGGCTGTTTAGCTTTGGGTTTCACAGAAGAGACTTTTGTTGCTGTTGGTTTTGGTGTTGGTGGATCAGGGGGTTTGATGTTGCTGTTACTGGGTTTGCAGTGAATAGCCCTGCAATATTGAGAAGATGATCTTTATGAAAATAATTACCACACAAGTTTTGGCATTAATAAAACAGCAGATTATATTCCCCAATGATAAAATACACTTACTCATTGTCACCTTTAACTGGGAATGAGGTCATACATGCTATACTACTATATTTTCAATATAACACTTAACAATCATTCTCAGCTGCCTATGATTAAATAATATTCCAACTCTATAACTGGCTAAACAGGCCCAGAAATTTTAAATGGTCCAATGTTAGTAGAGTTTATAAGCCAGCAGAGATTGGAGCTAATATTGAAATTGATTATTTAATGAAAAAAATCAGACCTGACACACTTGAACAAATACTAGTAATCAATGAGATTTGGGGTTTGCTGACAAAGTGAATTTGGGATATTATGTCTTTGCAAAGATGGGAAAGAATATACACCAGGTAGAAATGAAGGCAATGCAGGATCTTGAGGACTAGAATAAGAAACCAGAAAACTCCTCTCCTTTCTCTTCCCACCACTCACAACAGGAAAACAAGCAGGAATGTTAAGATCATACATACAAAGTTATGTACTTTAGGACTAAAAATGCACCACAGTTTTGAGAGCATGACAGGGAATAAAATTAGGCAAGATTTCTGTCAAGATGGGAAAGTTCAAATGAGAAAGCAGTGAAATGTACAGCAGAAACATCAGTAAATCCTAGGTAGTTTTAAGTAGATCTTCATTATTTCATAGAATTGATTATAGATGGCACTGCTTTTTTTGACAGCAAACTAGACTTAAAACTCCAGTAAGTTTCCTGAATGAAGAGCAGAGTAATGAAGATCTGTTTTTAAATTAACTTTCCAGGATTGAGAAGAAAGTGTGGTGCTTCCAAGTATACTAGGACAGAATAGTCATTAAAGCAATCCAGGAAAACATACCTAATAGGAAAACAACATGGCAAAATGAAAAATAAATTGAAATAAAATACCTTGCTGACTGTACAGGCTTGATTCGTGGTTTTTTTGAGCATACTCTGACATATTCCTTTTTGTTTGCATTTTCAACGAACTTCACATATACTCGTTTGTATTTTGTTTTTGCATCGCCAAAATACCCAAGATACTACAAGAAAAAAAACAAACAAACCACAAGTGTTTCTGTTAAGTAAAATTAGTCAGTTTAACAATTAAAAATGTCAGTACTAGAGAAAAAAAATCAATTTAAAGAGCTTACATATAAAGGTATGCCTTTCAACAGCATCTATAATTTAAGAAAAATTCTCCATTGGATTTCCAGATAATATTTAAAATTAAGGAAAACATTTTCTCCCCTTATTACATTCTCCACATGTGTTATCCCAAGGGATTATCTGCCTGGCAAAAGGCTGCCTGTTGAAATTGGATCCTCCTGTATCATTCCTATTGCAGAAAGCAGTTTGTTCACAAGCCTCTTTTCCACTGCCTTTAATCTGGCTGGGAAAACTTGCTCCTTTCTGCAGCCTAAATGATATCAAAGAATCCACCCTGGGCACAAAAAATCTGCCCAGGAATATATTTAGAGACAATTTGAGTCGGAGGAAATCAGGAAACCAATTTTTTCCCCCTCCTGTGAAGGATGATTGCTAAGAATTACATTTATTATATTTAATTTTGTTTCCTAGACTTCCATTAAGGAAATCAGTTCCCATGGGGCTTCCCAGGGAATTTTTAAGACTCACACTATTAGTAGCAGCAAACTCTCTGTGTCCATCTCGCACTTCAGGAACAAACTTTTGCAGTAAAGCCTTCTGTACTTTCCAGATAGCTGGAGGCTCCTTTCCTGTTTGCAAAGCAACCTGTAAGAATATCAAAGTATTTGCTAAAAACAGTGCTTATTTTTCTTCCAGAAATGTGTTTGTGCATTGTAATTTTTGAGGAAGTTATCTGGGATAGAATTGAAATAAGTAATTTGAAATTTCAAACTCTTAGTCATTACATGCTGTTTGCATCAAGACAAGTTTGTAATTATTAGCCTTAATGAGAATTCTCTATATATCCTACAGAAAATTACTAATTCAAATAAACTCCTTCTGGAAAACATAGAGTCATATTGGTTACATTTGGTTACTTTTTCATGACTATTCAACTAACTTAAACCTAAAATTCAAAATATCTCCTAATATACTTTAACTGATTTTATAAGTGACAAGGGAATATTTAAAACCGTTAACACTTGTCTCATGTGACAAAACTACATGAATTAATTTAAAACTGCAGCTCACAAGAGGATGAACATATAGACAAGTAATCAAAAGCATTAGAAATTTCCTAGCAGTAAGAATATTGCTGGTTGTGATGGCCATGTAAGGAAAGGTGAACATGCAGAAGAATTTAAAATGGAGAGGCAACAAACCCAAACCAAACCAAGACATCAAAGACAAGGAAATTCATATTAACTCATGTAAAGAGCTGTACTGGTTGCTTATGGAAGCCATTTCTTGTTGCAATAAAAAAGAAAAAAAAAAAAGGAAGAAAATTCCAAAGTTCTAACAGAGGTTACCAGCATGCAGATTGGCTTTATTGTGTACGTAGCATAAAATGGGTCATGGACACTCAGAACACACAGGCAATCTGCACTAGAAAGGCACCTTTAAGGCATTTTGGCAGCAATCAGGGAATATTAGAATAGAAACAGAAAACTAATACGCAGCCTCTCCCCTGTTGGGAGTTTGTTGAGGCTAAATTCATACACAGGACTTTTTGTGATGTTTTTACCCCCCAGCAAATACTCAGATTACCTTTAGTGTCTCTATGTCTTCAATCTTCACCACAAATTCATCCCGCTCTCTGTACATGCCCTCCCCTCCACTGTCCATGTTCTCCTCGTCCGTACATCCTTCTATTGCCACAGTCCCCTGCGTTTTGGCCAGTTGTTCTGCAGCCACAGCATCCTGTTGAGCTGCTTTTAAGGGGTCAGCTGGATTCCCTTTCTCCTGCACGTTGCCTACAGGAGCAGCTGTCTGTGGAGATTCCTGTTTTATTACAGCAGTAGTGGTGGTGGCAGCAGCAGGAACAACAGCCACTTTTTCAGTTTCTGAAGGAAAGAAATCCCAATTTTAGTTAAACAAATTATCAAGGGCTAAAAGGTAAAATGAGAACTAGGTTTTTCTTCTTTTCTGTTACGATATATATTAAAAGCAACTATTCTAGGAAAAACACCTGTTCTAGGAGTTAAAATAGAAGCAGTGTCTTGGCCACAACTAAACCTTAAACAAAACCAAAATACTGTAGCTAAACACCTCTGTTTGTATTAAACTGGTGCATCTGTTGGCATCTGGGATTAACAAAGAGGAATGCTTAGAAAACAACTTGATAGTTACAGACACAATCCCCAGGAAATACTGTTGTACTTTGTGATGATAAGCAAGTACAACAGGAAAGGTTATAGCACTGACTCTTTCCAGTCTGCTGGTAAGTCAAGTCTTTTTTAAACTGGATTACAGAAATACACATGCAATAGGAAAACATTTTTGGAATGACTTTTGGACATTTATCATTTATATCTTGTGATAATGTAACTGGAAGTTCCAGATTAAGACTTTGGCAATATCTTAATGATTTTTAATATTAACAGAGGTGAGCAGTGAGAACTGATGATACAAAATAAACAAGGGAAAAACATTCTTCTCCTTCTCTATGCCAAAGAGCCAAAGGAAAGTCCCACCTGTCAAAATTATTATTCTTTCCCACCTGAAAAAAATTAGAATCCTTTTTAGATATTACTTTATAGCCTTCTGCACAGATTAGTTTTAACACCGACTTGCTGATCTAAAAGAATTCAAGTTATATTAGCTATAACACAATTACTAATATTACTTATAAAACCTAAAATAACCATTTTACAGTTTTGTTACAATCACTGCTAATTGTTGACTTCTTCAATTGAAAAATTATGAAAAAGGTAACATGTTCTAACAAAAGCAACTCCAAACAAAAGGCCTGAATGTCAAATTCATGTGGCAATACAAAAGCTATACACGAAATACGTGAAGATTCATTAAATCAATTCAGTAAAATTGTTAAGCCATGAAATATGTTCTTCCGGATATATCACATCACATTATTGCAAATATGCTGCGTTTCTTTGTTCAGTGAAAGCTCTGCCAGCTTTAATTAGACACAGCATTATTAGTTCCCCAAGTATAGTCACACATTCTTCAGAATACCAGATAAAGACACATATGCTATTTAATGCTATTAAAACATACTCTTTTGTTTATATGTCTTGCTGTACTTATTTGGAAAAACTGACATAAGAGGGAATTATTAGAAAACCTGCAAAACACCAGCAATAAGACAAATGTTATTACTAAGTATCTTGTACCATGTATGAACAGTCTTGTCTGTAACGTATCAGGAAGGTGAATTCAAGAAATCCGTGGTATAAATATTACATCCTTATGGATCATAAAGAAGATACACTAACATTGTAAAAGAAATCACTGCAAGTAAAACATTAATGAAAATGCCCACCCCACAAAAAACCCCTTTGCAATATTTCCTTTGGATGTTGTACACAGAAATGGCTTATTAAAATAAACAGACTTCAGCAAGAGGCTCACGCCATGGCACTGTCCACATTTGGACTTTTGGAGAAGAAAAACAGCCACTGATTTCTTGTTTAAAATACATATTCAACTGAGAGACACAGGAGGAACTTTAACTGCTGCAACAGACTTTCCAAAATGTACTAACTTAACAATTACATAAAAATATCCACAGAGGAATGCACAATAATTAATATAAAGTATTGCTTAGCATATCATGTATTCTGCAATATTTTCCCAGTATCTTAGGTCTGATTATTACAGCTGAAGGTCAGTTTTGCTAAGTATTTTTCAGTAAATCATATCACCCTTAGAGAAAAAAAAAATCTCCCTCTCTTCCTTGAAAAAGGAAACCATTACTTCATTCTATCTTGGGTCTAGATAGATTCTATCTATCACCCTATGGGTCACAGCTCCTGAGTGCTGAGGAGAGATAAAGGAATGTTTCATTTTCTCCCTGTCATTATTTTGGAAGGCAATGATATTTCTCTTGAATTAATACAGCTATGTGATTGACTGGATAGTTTCTAATTGCTTGCCAGAGGTAAAAAACCCCAAACCTTGACTGAAGAGGTCTGTCTAGGCAAAACCATGTTGTTGAAAATACCTCATACCAAAGCAGCAGCATCAGTTCAGAGCTCTGAACAGACAGACAGCACATGTGTAACACAAATGAAACTGCACAGTGTGTGGAATACAAACATCTACTGTCAGCAGTGGTTGCTGCCTGCCCCAATCCTTCCCACATTTTGTTCTTTTGCTAGCAATGTATCAACACGGTATTGCAACCCCCCTGATCAATAGAGCTGAAATCAAACTCCAATGACTCTCATCTTGGACAAGCCCAGCCAAACCAGTGCTCAGTGCAAAAGTTGTTTCACAAACACATTCTGTGCAGCTCCATCATCACAGAAAGTGCATGCTTAACTACCTAGAACGAACTTAATGCCTGCTGAGGGCAATTACTAATATGTTCACTTGCTAGAATTTTTTAAAAAATAGGTTTAGAACCTCTGATATGATGATTTATTGAGGTTTCCAGATGAAAATCATATTTTGCATTCTAAGCCAGAAATTAAGAGAACACACACATTATTCCAACTCTGGGCTAAAAGAAGTTTTTGGCATTAGAAGGGTCCTACTTAAGTAGCATGAAGTTTATTTACATATTTTCTAATTGTGGAGAACACTAGTTTATTCCATAGTAAATGCACCTTTTGAACAGATCTCTTAATTATGTCCAAACCCCAAAAAATCAAAACCTTTACCTGAAAACAGCTAAAATTCTTAATTTTTTTTACCCTTCAGCTACAAAAATCTCCTTCAACATATGCACTTTTAGTAACCATTTTACCTGATTTGATCTTTCTGTCAGATGTGTCATCTAAGGCTGATAATGCAGTAGAGATGCTCTTCTGAAGGTCATGGTTACCACCCACGGAGTCATCTTCATCAGAAGAAAACGAAGGCAACGTTTCTAAATTTTTCTTAAGTTCTTCATCAGCTTTTTTGGTTGGACTTTCTCCACTAACCTCAGGAGCTACAGGTGTTGCTGGTGCTGGCTGAGGCTTTGCAGAGGACTGTAGGCAAGGGGCACGAACTGTTTGGGTAACTGGTCGCCTAGTCCTGTTTGGCATTCGCACAGCTGGAGTGGAAAACTGTTGCCTGGGCCCGGACTTTAGAAAGTCTAAAAAAGATGCAATAAATCCTGTTTTGACTTCAGGCTGTTTTTCTTCAACTTCTTTAATTTTTTGCCTCATTCTTTCCTGATGTTGGTAAGTATCATAACAACTTTCAGAAACAGGGGAAGAGTATGTGAAACACGAGTCATTTCCTCTCGAATTTTGACGTTTACACTGACTGCTTCGTTTCACCTGTTTCTGAATCACACTGTCATCTTCCACAGCACTTTTGTTTTGGCTTTTTCCTTTGCTTTTTTTCTTCTGAAGGTTCCCTTGAGCTAAATCTTGGCATTCCTCTTCAGTTCTATTAATGGCTCCATCTCCGCTTTGGGGCACAGATAGTTGCTGCAATGGAACCTTTGACTGGTTACCTGCTACTGTACCATCATCACCACCCGCATTAAAATCATTCTCTGAAGCAGCACTTTCTTCACTCAGGCTCCTACCACTTGAAACAAACTCTGTGTCCCTTGCATTCACTGTACCATCAACAGAAGCATCATTGTCTTCTTCAGATTCATGACTGATGCTGGATTGTTTCTTAACCCGAACAGCCCCTTGTTCCTGCTCTTCTTGACCAGGACCAAGGGTGGGAGAGGTTATTCTTGTTGGTACGTTTGGATCAGACGCCTCAATGTGCTGCTGATCCAGGTTCACAGTTTTTGTCTGTACTGTTGACACTGGTGTAAGATTTAGAGTAATTTGTCCTCCATTCAGAGCAATATTATTTCTGCTTGCTGGCTTTCCAGCTACAGTAGGTGAGGCACTGAAAACAGAAGACACGTGTCTTACATCCAGTGATCGAAACTGTGCTTTAGACTCCTCACTATTTTCAACAGGCTGGATTTCTTCTTCATTAGAAGCTGATTTGGCAAAGTCAGACGGAGTCACTCCACAGGCTGCTGCTGTTGCTGCTAAGATGTCATCCACATTGGATAATATATTCCTCTCATCGCTGAGAAGGATAGATTCTGGGAAACATATTGAACTAAGAGAAACAAATTGATTTTTTGTATCATGTTGATTTGTCTGAGTAAAATGATCTTTTGCTGTCAAATGTTGCTGCAGTGGTTTTGAAGACTCAGAAACGTCCATTTTCATTACTTCTGAATTCTGACTGTGAAGTTGTTGCTGAGAATGGCCCCCATTACTCTGAATAATATGACCATCCATCTGAAGGAACGGATGCGTCACCTGCTGAGGACTCTGTATTCTTTGCACTTGTGGTGATGCCTTTGCTTGACCTAAACCCGACTGCAGTATTGACTGGTGAAGAATCTGCAAATCACAGGTTGACTCTAGAAGTACCTGTGCACTGGGCAGACACAGCTGATGGCCATGTCTTAAAGCGTGAGCCTGAACCTGCAACGGTGTACTAATCACCTGGCCTTGCTGTTCTTGGGTTTTACTTTCATGTACCTTATGCATAAGAGAATGTTGTTGGTTTAGCTCTTTAGCACTGCCAGCCACTTGTGCTGTTCGCATTAAATTAGCTGTCTTTTTCATGTCATGGCTTAGGCTCGTGATATGGCCAATGTGTTGGGAAAGCTGCTCCACAGAACTGACCATTCTTTCGTCTTTTTTTGTCCCTTGAAGAGTGAGTCCAACAACTTGATCTTCAAGACGAGAGTTACTTCTGATGACACTTTGAGAGTATCTGTCATTTGCTTTTGAGACCCTATATGTTGCATCCTGAGCATTGATCTCCTCCTCAGTTAGGCTTTGAGCAGAAGATTCAAGAGTAGCTTGCTGCTGCAATGCCTGCATCTCCTGCATTGATAACTCCTCCTCTTGTTTGGATGAGGCATACAGGTTAGAGTCAGACTTCCTTTTAACATAGGACTTTGTTTCCGAGGAAGGCCTGCTGTTCTGCAGCACCTGTGAATGGGCTGGGGATGCAAAAGGGGACTGGACAGATGGCAAAAACTTTTGAGACTGTGGAGAGGAGGAGTCTTGTGACTGAGAGTTCTGAGAAGAATGTAAAGAAATATAGCTTTGATTAGGACTCGAGGCTGGAAGAGTTTGTACCCGAGGAGAGGCATTAAAGGAAAGAGAAGGCGATGTCAATGTCAAAGACTGCCCTGAAGAGTAGCTTTCTGATGGACTAACAGCTGCTAAAACTTGTGATTGAGATGAAAAATTAACTTGGGACTGGGTAACTGGAGATAAACCCTGAGAGTGACTAGAAGAGTAGCTCTGAGACTGGCTAACTGAAGAAAGTTCCCTCATTTGCCCAGAGTAGTTCTCATTTGGAACGGAGGTCAGTACCTGTTCCTCTGAGGAGTAACTTAGAGTCTGACTATCAGAAGTAATAGTTTGGGATTGCCCAGAAAAAGTCAATGTTTTATACAGTGAGGGCAGCTTCTCAACCTTGCTGGATGAGAAATCCTGTGAGTGACTGACAGGTGGCACACTCTGAGCCTGGCATGAAACATAGTTTTGGGACTGACTGACTGACAGGAGGCTCGGGAGCTGTGCTGTAGAATAGATCTGTGCTTGGCCTGTAATGACAGAACTCTGATTTTGTGCAGTCTTGGCATAGCTTTGTGTCTGCACAGTGGGAGCTACACTTTGAGGTTTGGGGGTCTTTGTTGACCTTGGAGGCTGCTTCATGGAACAGTTTTTCACTTTTGCTGTGGAAGCAGGTGGAAAACCAGGTGAAGGAATTGCTGATGTGTATGACTGAGCAAGTTCCACCGTGACTTGAGAAGTCTTCTGCTGTGGTCCTCCATTGCTCACCTGAGTAACATCTCCAACTGGACTGCAGGATAATGCCGAGTGCCTGGACGTATCCTGAAAATTCACTCCACTTGTACTCGTTAAATAGCTGTGTAAGGAATGCTGTGAAACAGTCAGTTGAGGCTGAACAGACTGAGTGCTTGAAGGCCGCTGATGGTGTTTAATGACACTACATTCTCGCTGAAGTGCTCTGTCCATAGAAGCAGTGGAACCAGTAAAGACAGATGTGCTGTACGCCTGAGACACCTGCTGAGCTCCTCCAAGGGTTGAAGGCAACAAACTAAACTGAGGTTGCAAGAGGTGGGGTGCAGACTCTTGAGCAGAACGATACGTTGACGACTGGGGTGGTATGCTGGTACTTAAAACAGAACCGCCCAGGCGCTCGAATGTCAAAGCAGTGGGGACAGTGCCTTGTGATGTCTTAATCTGTAATAAAGGATCATGGGTAGTTAAGAGACCATTTGACGTAGCACTGAAAGTAGTATCTTGAAGAGTAAGAGAAGGGGTAGTAGCAAAGTTTCTACTGCTGAAAGTGTTGGGATGCTGATACGCTGATAAAGCAGATGTTGGTGGAAATGTTCCAGAGGTTGGCAAAGCTCCAGTAACAAATAGTTCTGTGGCTGTTGAGGAATGCATACCTGGAAAAAACAAAAACAAAACAAGAAGGAAAAAGAGCATAAGGGAGGTTTACGAGACACAACACTCTGAGTTTCGGTTAAGTCATTTCATTGTAAGCTCTTAGAGCATTTACAAATATAATGCTGTCTTGAATCACCACCCTTTAAATGATAAAAACATACAAAGGGAGGCACTTATTGTGGATAACTTTAAAAATGGAAGTGCAGGTTTTTCTAAGAATTCCAAATTCTATACCTGCAGTGAATTGCTGGGGGAAAACCCATATCCTTAAGGTGCAAACTGTTTATAAAAAAATTGTACAAGATTAATCCTGCTTTGAAACTGAAAGTTCTTTAATAGTTTATATTTCAGTTCAAGTTCGTAGTGAACTGATCAAAAGCCCTGAACACCCTCAATATACAGTAAGAAGGCAAAACTACACCTTACCAATTGTAATACATACACAGTTAAATGAGCAATCCCATCTCCTGCATTTACCCTCACCAATACCTGTATCTCACTTTATGGGAAACACTTTAGAGCTTACAGTGAAATGGCTAATACAAGCAATAAATATGATTTGTATGCTTTCTAAAGTGAGAGTCCAAAATATCCACAGACAGCAACTATCTGCACATGCAGTAGCAACCATCCAACTGAAAAGTATAATATTACCTATTTGCATCCAGCCATTGGAAATCTTAAACAAGATTTCTCAACAGAATATTCTACTCTGAATAAAACAGGAGTGTGAAATTCCCTTGCAAGCTTTCAGGCTTACACCAGTGATCCATATCATTCAGTGCTTTTCACTCTCTAACTTGCAGGTACTGGTGAAGTTTGTGTACTATTTCCAAAGTCTACAAAGAAAACGTGAAGAAGACAAGTTTATTCCCAGAGAGGCTTAAAATTCTTTGAAAGGAATCAAGTTCCACTTGGAAATTTAGCAGGGAATGCAAATCAGAAAAAATTAAAATCTCTGGTATAATTTGACCTTTTCCAATTCTTCTCCGACACTTAAACCAGTTTTTAGCTTTGGATCATTTGAGAATAAATAAAAAACTCTCAACAAACGAACCTTTTTTTGAAGCAAATACTTCAGTTAAAAAAAATTTCATTTTAGAATACTTTAAGTCCTCTTTAACTGGTTGCAACTTAATCATACAATTGCTTTTGAAGGTTCAGGTGAAGCTGAGAAATAAATTCTTTGTTTCTCCCTTTCAGTTCAAGACAACTGATATGAAGAGATGTGATAGTGAAGGAATGGCAAGGTATTTTTCATTACTTAACAATAAGGTCTTTCTGAGTAAGAAAGCATAAACAGTGTTTTAATGCACTTTCCCCCCCATTCTAAAAAACTGCAACATCCCGTACAACCGGGTTCTCTTTTACTGATCCCTACCACTAACACAAGGGTAGGGCCATCCAGAAGCATCAAAGAAGAGGAAGAATTTATACCTCTTTTAACTGCAGATAATTCCTCATCTAACCTCCATTTTCTCTTTCTCTTCCATAAATCAAGACCCTTCCTACTATGCAGGTGATTTCTTAAACCAGACGAGAACCAGCCACAAGAGCACTAATATGGCAGAACTGCTGGGTTTTTATTTTAGTTGAGGGCAGATAAAAGGTATGGCAAAGTAAGCTGTGTGCACAGACACAATACTACCCTAAGAAACCAGAACAGTGGTAACACAACCCACAGATCACTGGTGGGACAATGTAACACACTGTTCCTTCCTTTCCCCCAAAATCAACAGTTGCAGGGTTTGAAGAAAAACCCCGAAGTAAGAAACCCTTCTAAGGAAAGGTCACCTTGAAGAGGGAAGAGCTCTTGCTTTCCCTCATCAAAAAATGTTTGTAGAAGACAAAGCTCTCGGAAGGCATTTGGGGGGGATCCAGGGTTACAGAAAAGCAGCAAAAGTATTAAAGGACAACAGAAAGCTCAGAGAACTGGTAATATTGAAAAATGGGCTTACTGATGAGTTCTTAGTAATGAGTACTGAGAAGTCTCTCAATCACTGGTACCAACATCAAACCCGACCCACAGCATGTCTGCCCATTCTTCACAGTTCACTGTTAGCCAGGCTGCAATGGAGAAAATGCTAGGACGAAGAGAAAAAGAGGTTTCTTCCCAGCTGACATTCTGCTGTGAGGATGGGTCATCACAACTCTAAACACCACTGATTTATATTGAGATTTTTTTGAGAGATTAACAGTGTGCATGTTCATCTGTGCTCCCACATATCTGCTTTTGACAATGGTGAGTAAAAAGCCGCATTCTCTATTCTCAACTTTTTTGAGTAGCTCTTCACAGAATGCAGCTGCACATTCCACGTAGCAGAACGAGAGCAAACTGACAAAAGGACTGTGCCACCCTTCCTACCTTGTGCCTCCTCTCCAAATGAGAACTGCAATCATACAGCTGCACTGAGACACAGATCAGCTTGCTGATACAGAGGAAAACCATCCCACCAAAGGAAGAAAACCACTCAAACATTTTCTGTCAGATCAGTGAATAGACCCGATTCACTGAACAGCTGCACAATCACTCTGTAAGATTAACCATAACTTGAAGCTACCCACAGATGCAGTGGCAACTTATCTTGGTTTGACTGCCTAGAGTGAGCTCAAAACTGCAGTTTCCTGCTCTGCACAGAAGGCCTGACAGATGGGGGAGGTTTATAGAGGGCAGTCAGTCTGCCAAAAGAAATGGCACATTTGTTTAGCTGTAGATTAGATCACTTATTTCTGTGTGACATGCACCTCAGATTTTCTTTTTGAGAACACCTTGCTCATTACTTCTGTGTACAAAGGGGCCAAAGTTATCCACAGGCTTTTAGTAATAATATCACAGAAGAACTACCATAGGGAACAGAGTTTGAGAATGGAAGATCTGCTAGGAGGTACAGGTAGTCTACCTGAACATGCTTATGGTGATACTAATTCCAAACAAAGTTGGGAGAATAAATTTGACTTGCTAGACAAAACAATACCCTATGAATCTAAATTGCTTCTAAACAATCAGAACTTCTGCTCGTGTAATTCTTCTGCTAATACAATTTCATTGGTTTTGATACTCTTAAATATCGAGATGTAAAAGCGGTAGAAAACATGCAGCCTTTTCAGTTAGTCAGGACATTCTTGTTTCAAATTCTCCCAAACATTCAATATAGTAATGACAAAATGTTACTTCAAGAGAAAATTTTCACCTGTCTGCCAGGAAGGAGCCCTGAATTGTGGTAAAAGGGTAGATCCTGAAGAGACTGCTTGAGCAGTACGAGACTCAATAGCAGAGAGAAAATTCATAACTGAAGAAGTTTCTTTAGTGTTACTTCCAGCACTGTGCATACTGGTATCAAATATTCCTGAAAGACCTAGATGATGGTGGGGGGAAATGAAACAAAACAGAGAATTCAGATGAAATTCCAAGAAGCTCAATCAAATAACAGGGATATACATTCATAATTCACAAAGAAGAAAATACACTATCAAACATTAGTGTAGTTACTAAAGTACATTGATTTTTCTGTGTTTAACTCTTAAACAGTTACAAATGTAAATCTGAACTTCAGTATACATTTTAAAATCTATTATTAAATGCATGTCAAATATGATGCTTAAAACAATGTTTAGGTACACGAATAAAATTCTCCCTTCATCTGAAGACTCACTGTTCTATTTTCACATGAACTGGTTAAACACTCAGAATTCCTCCTGACATAGGTTCAACTTCTCTGTATCAACCTTTTCCCTCTTTGGGCAGGTTGCAGCAGTTTGGACATCTCTGCAGAACTGGCACATGAAAAGAAGTTTTGGTTGCATTTCACAAACACCTTTATGTGTTTCCCATTGCTCAGACCCTTCAATAGCAGGGAGCCCAACGGCAAGCTCTGGAGAGATGCAGAGTTGTGAGTAACTGAAGTTATGTCAGGACTACAGATCCTGATGCAGCTTAACCTACTACTATATTTACAATGAATTTTAACTTTCCCCCAGCACTGCCTTAGTTTGCACAGGTAAGTACCAGCAATAGCGTGTTGCAGCTCTCATTAGTTGTGCTGTTTGCTTTAGTCTAGGACTGGTGTAATTTCTGCTGCTGGCTTCGAGGCATGTTTAATGTTTGGCCCTTATGCATAGGCCCAACCCCGAAAAGCTGTGTTTTAAAGAATAAATGCAGTTTCTTCAACATCCAAGTTACTAAGTATAACTTCCCTCTTATATTTTTCTTACTACTTATGACATTCTCATAAAAGCTAACAACTGTTAAGTTTCTGCTACAAACTCAGGTTTTCTAATACCACTTGCTATAAAACTCATCAACTTGAATCTAAATTACTTAACAATTGTCTTTTTTTGATCTGCAGTGGTTTAAGCAGCATTCTCATGATATGGACAGTTACCAGTAGGATGTTGTGCAGCAGAGTATCCAGGAAGCTGATGAGAACCTGTGTATGTCTGTCTGTGAAGGTCTGTTTCTGAATGTGATGAATGTCCTCCTCCATAGCTTAAGCTAAGGAACAAATTAAACAGTATTAGCAAAAATATACAGCCATAGAAACAAAGAACAGTTATGAAATTCCAATCACAAGCCAAAAAGTTGCAGAAATAAAGAACACAAGCCTGAGATAAGACATAGATCAGATGTAGCTGTGCTATGATACCACTAAAAATGTTAAGCAGATAAAACAGGCACTATGAAATTTAACAAGTCAAAGGGGAGGGGGTGTGAGGGGAGAGAAAATAAACCCAAAAACCTTACAAAAATCAAAGCTGATCATGGAAAAGTTGATAAAGCACTAGGTCAAGAAGACAGAGGTCCTCCTAGTTCAAACTGTAAGAAACACTGGATAGACACTTTTTGTAATGATTTACTGACATAAAGTCTGCAAAGCAGATGACTATGAATACAAGCCCACTTTAACATTTCCATTTCTAATTCCATTAAAACTTAAACGACCTCATTTAATTCAAAGACTGAATGACTAGGAAGCTGCAGGAGCAATGTTTTTTTTCAAGATTTTGGTACTTTTGTGACAGTTCACCAAAACTGACAGTGAAAGCACTACAAAGTGACAAACCCATCTTCAGACTTCCTTGTGCTAAATGTAAGTTAATGATTCACAGCTTTTATTTAACATTTTGTAATGAGTCACCCAAATTAACATGATGTTTTAATCAGGCTTAATGGAAGCAAACTGAAAATATACAGTGTCAGGGTCCATGCAAAAGCAACAATGCAGAAAATAAATAAATGCGACCTAAACACCAAGCAACAACAGGAATTTGCCAAAAGTCCTAATGATTTCCAACTTAAAAAGCAGAAAAGAGAGAGGGAAGCAGAGCAAAATCCCAAAGCTTTCAAGGTTTCATAGACTCAGCTCTGCATAGCACCTGTCAAATGGAAAAAAAATGAAGGCCAGCACAACCAAGTGACCATTTATCTTCTTCTCTTCTTGCCTGTTGGACGTGAAGTTTATAGGTAGCTGCTACTTACTCCAGGGCACGCATGAGATTGCTTTAAGTTCAAAATTCAGTTGTAAACAAATGCCAAAATAACCCAAACGACGAAACCCACAGCCCTCCCTGCTGCTTGCTGTGAGGGAGATTTCCCTTATCCTCTTTCATCCCCTGGGATGAGGGGGCAGTCACTCTGCATAAGGGAAAAATGGAACAGTTGATGCCAGGAATCATGACATCATGGGAAACTTTTAAAGAAGACACCAAATAACACAAAAACTGGCAACACTACTGGATTTGCTTCATTTTCACGAAGATGACAAGAGGAGGTTGATGAGCCTCTAAGAGCATTGTGACCTCCACACATTCTGAACCAGTAAGAGCTTGCCTGAGCAGGACTACCCTGCCCGAGATGCACAAGCAGGGGGATGCATTTTCCACTTCAGCAATGCTCTACAGTCAGCACGCCAGGCTAAAGCACAAGCCTAAAGAATGAACCAAAATCCCTTGAAAAAACAAAGAACCTCAGCCTCTGCTTTTCTCAGTTGCACTCATTGTCCACCACTTTAACACCTTTCACAGCAATAACTGCAATTTAGAGAATTGCCAAACCTAAATTCCGAGTCAGCACATCCATGTGCTTATGCTGTGGAGGATGGATCTTTGTGCAGTTCAACACTGTGCATCAGCAACTGATTCCTATTATATGCTGACTGAAATCTAACAGTTTGCATCATTACTATGGACAATTGGCAGGCACGATTACATGACACTGTAGGTTATTTTTTCTATTTACAGCATTAAAAAATTTGAGTTACTTCCAGACAAGAAAGATTGCAGTGGTGTTCTGCATATAAAATGTTATGCATGTAACAAAGCCAATTTAAATGCAAGTATTTTCACATGAAAAAAATTCAAGTTAAGGTGGTTTGGGGTTTTTGAACAAACTTGCATAGCTAGGAAAAAACCCAAAAGGTTTCGGAGACATGACGTTTTCTTCAGGTTTTTTTAATAAATAAAAACACACTGCATGAGAAAATAAGTTTCTAAACTGAAGCACGGTAGTGCATGCATTGTTAGCAAGAATTATCTTCACCAAAACAAATTCTGATCTTGCCAAAACTCTCCCTGTGCAACACAAATAGGTTTTACTTCGTTTTTCTTTCAAGTTCTCTTAAAGCATTTATGTATATAAGAGTATGTGATGCTGACTTCTCTTTCACACACGTTTTAAAGGCAGATTGACGTTCTGCTCCACCCATCACTCACCCCTTCCTTTTCCCATTGGGGTATTTTCAGGCCAAGAGGCACAGCTGGCACTGCAGGGGGGTACCAGGCAACTGGACCTACACTGCAGCAAAAATCCTGCCAGATGAGGCGAGAGCCCAAAAAAACAGTACAGATTACATGAAGTAATATTGCATCATCCCTCCTCTTACACTGTAACAACAGAAGTTCATGAGGAGAATGGTGGATTAACCCCGAAAACTGGGGAAAATGAAAAATTTATTTGTTGTTCTGTTTTGTTGGTTTGTTTGGGGTGGGGGTTTTTTGGCGGGGGGGGGGGGGGGGGGTTTTTTTTTTTTTTTTTTTTTTTTTTTGGGTTTTTTTTTTTTAAATTTTTAATTATTCTGGTTGTTTGGTGAAGATTGTGATTCATTTCTCCCTCTTCACTCCCCTACAATCAGGGCAGGTACAGCACACACAAAGACCACAGAACAGCCTAACACACACAAGCCTGAAGACCAGAGGCAGAACGCTCAGAATGATAAAAGTAACTTCTAAAAGACACTTGGACAAAGGCTTTGTAAACAAGGACGACTCAGGAATTAACACTGGGATACAAAATAACCTCTACTCTTGGGCGCTAAGAAACATTGTTAATTACTAGAGCCTCAAAATTCTAGTTCTGATGAGCATCTCAAGAACACTCAAAGTGTATGATGGCTTTTTTTTTTTTTAAACAAAACTCCATAGTTAATGCAACCGCAACCTCAAAAATGAATCTGTCTTTCAATAAAAACTTTGTATTTATTTGAACAGTTAATTGTTTATTGTATAATTACCGGTTGCTGGAATGTAGATTCTTATCTCAAAAAGCCTTGCATATATGACTTCAGTTTACATAAGCTTATCCTAAACAAGCACGGTAATCTGAAAGATTAGTGCCTTAGGGTTTCTTTTTATAAAATTTAGCTTTTAGACAGATGAACTTATACACCATGTAATTTGCATATCAAAAATACATTCAGCATGGCAAATAACTTTATGGTTACTGAGCCCTTTGTACTCATGTTTCGAAGTTTGCTAGAATTCCACGAGTCCTCCCTTGTATTGAAATGCCACATTAGTTACTGAAGAGGCATTCACATTACTCAGCACTTTGTTATTTGTTATCATTATTTGCTATATACAGTGTTCCAAAAACACTTGGCCCTTATCACTGATTATCACGGTGATTTCCCACTTCTATTGTCACAGTTAACCGCACAATGGAGTGATTAACGCCAGAAAATAATACTAATTTGGCACACAAAGTTAGAAAATAGTTCCCCTCTGAAATATTTTTCATTGAGAAGATCCGTTCAATTTTAATCCAATATTTAAGTGTCCTCTAGAGATGTTCCATAAAGAATCATCGTTGTTTGTCATTGCTTTAATGATGCAATTTAAAAAAAAAAACACAACCAACCAAACTCAGGACAATGAAAGTGAAATGACTCAAGTACTAACCTGTTTTTTTCAGCTACATTAGTTGGGCTAATAGAAGACTGTTACCTCTCCAGTAAATTTCTGGGAAAAAATGTATGGTCACTGCACTTCATTGTTACTAAGATACCTCAACCTTGATTTACAAGGTTTTGTTAGCCCAGATTAAGTCATCCCAGAATCCACTCTTCAAGTATCTGTTTGTATTGCTGTTCTCAGGATAATTTATATTCAAAGCATTCTTCAATCTAACAATTTCATACGAATTCAGGTCTCCATCTGCAAAAGGTTATTGGATTCACTGCACTCACCACCCTCCTCACCTGCCAAGACAATTATCAGGTTTGCACTTCACCCGAGCCATGGATGCATTTCTCACCCTCAAACTCAGATGGAAGTATCATTTTTACACGGAAACAAAATTTAGCTGCAAAAAACACTGGATTTAGCCGCAATAAACACTGGACATAGCATTAAGTATTTTATTTATTTTACTTTCTTCAAATAACCTTGCTCTCCTAGGCATCTGTATGGAATGAAACACAGAAACAAATCCACTTAAAAACAAATATTTTTGTTCACTTAATACTCAATATAAAAAGTATCATTACATGGAAAGGGGGCATTTTCATCTTTCTTTTATTTTCTGGATAATTCCTCATTACAGCTTAGCAGTTTTTAAGGTTTTTGACTGATTGTTAATTTGTTTTTGTGGGTTTGGGGTTTTTATGTTTTTGTTGTTGTTTTGGTTTGTCAGGTTTATTTTATGTTTAGCAACAGCAATTATTCAAGTTCCAGAGAAACTTAAAATGTTTACATGAAAAACAGACCAGAACTCTTAAGGAGCAAAGGATACTTCTGGGTGCAATACCTCGTTGTAGCTTCTGCCTCTTATATAAAGGAAAATCGCAAAAGAAAACCCCACATTAAATCCCAGAGTGCTTTCCAAGTATTCAAAGGCTGTGCTCAGAGTGAAACTGGACACCTCCAAGACAAGCAGTTGCACAGGAAACTCCCGACCCCAGGAGATCCGAGAGTCGCTCCCACCACCTGAGAAGGCAACTCAGTGCCCCAACACTGGGCTAACAAGTCTGAGACCAAAACACCCAAGCCCATCAAAACCAAAAGGCAACAACCCAGCATGCTCACGAGTGATCAGATTTGAGGGAGACCAGGCAATCTGATCTCGTTTTTCGGCTCCTGTTCTGCCTCACTGAGAACAAGAGCTCTTGTGAGATGATGACTTGGTGTGTACAACCCCCTTCTAATTAAATCACCAAACAGGAGGTTAAATAGAACAGTGATAGCTTCACGCTGGCAGGGAAGTACCTTAAAACTCACACTTTGCATTTTATCTTACTTGAGATATATATGGAATAGGGGAGTTACTCAAATTTCCCTCTCTATCCAAAAGCTCAGATACTTGGCAAAGGAGTCTCTCTTCAACCAGCTACTTTGCTGTGCAATACCAAGTTCCAGTCAGAGACCAAAAGCAAAGCCACAAAACCAACAATTGCACTTCTAAATATTAAAAATGTCATTCTAAATATAAGATACAGAAACTGATATGCAGCTTACATTTCTTTTTGTCCACTGTATTTGATTTTAAACATGTAAAATGCAGTTCCAGCTTGTATTCCGTGCTGGCAGGTTTGTAGCTATAATTATTTTAGTATTGGATATATTTACTATTTCGTTTCAATACTTATTTTTATTAATTTGCATTTATTCAAGCATCTAGTGAAGAAAGAATGGATGAGTATTACTCAGAAACATTATTTAAATTTAATACAGATGACATGGAGGGTAAATGGCCCTTCAGCTACCCATTATAACAGCAAGAGTTCACTGTTTGCTACAGCGGTACGAGAATGTAAGTGAGCATCCAGGGTTCATCTGCAGCTCAGAATAAAACTAAAACTCAAAAGCAAAGTTTACATAGGCAACTTAATCCAAAAATGGGTTTGTTCTTGTATTTTAAAAAAAGCCATCACTCTAAAAAGCAGAAACTTAAAGGACAGAGAGAGTTGGCCAGGAAGAAAGTTGCTGCTTAAGTAAGTTCAATACTGTCAGTAACACCAAACCACTCCTGGTCAACACACTTCGGGAAGTTTAAAAGCAAGCCCTTGAAGAGAACGGAAAATGTTTGAGAAAATGATTCCAAAGAAAAAGAATGGAAAACAACCTCCTCAATCCAGAGACTCGTTTCATTGCAAAATATTTTTTAAATGTATACAATATGTGATTTCACCTTTATTTCCCAGCCACAGACATACTGAGGGAGGAGGGGGAAGATACTGCAAGAACAAATTTTATTTGAAGCTTCAAAATGTTGGCAGTTTCAGGAAAAATAGGAAACTAGCCTACTCTCTGCATCTAATTCTCCTGATCCTCACATTAGATTATACAAGACAAAACAAACCATAACATTTGAAGATTCAATTTACATTTGCACAAAGAGAAAGAATATTTAACAGTCTAGAACAGTAACAGTGTCCATGAGATGGAAGAAAAAGTAATTTGCTACTTAAAAATAAAGTCCACCACCAAGAAATTGGAAGAAAAGCATTTCTAAAATGAATACATCTCAAAAGGTACACAGAAGCACTCTTTTAAGAACAGCATACATATTCACATTTGCCTAGCCTGTTTTTCAATTATAACAAGAAATAGATGTCAATATTTTCAAGTATTATGAGCTATCTAATAATGTTATTCTTCAGGAGAGGTGACTTTTGGAAAGATGGAATATATAGAATCAGACTCCACCACTGAGGTATCTCAGTAAAACAGACAAGAGTAGCATTTTATCAACAATCTCAACTGCCTGTTGGTTGTGTCACATTCTTCCCTTTTAATGCAATTACACACCACATATCCAGGGTAGAACACATCACATTGTAGCATATCAAAGGCAATCACCCTTCACTCTTTCATTAAAGATGAAGCTATAATATCAATTTCCCACTTCAATTCAAATGCAGAGCCACCAAGAGCGGGGCTGAGCCCCACCACAATGTGGACTGAAGATTGCCTGGAGGTCCTTGTGACAGGAAACACTCATTACTTCCTTGCTTTCTAGGAGTTGAGATAAGGAGCTTCTAAGAAATTGATTTTGAGGTAGAAAATTACATGCAGGGAACTGCCTGAGTGAGCAAAAGATCATGCTGTTCCTGTGATTCTCCACCTGAATACATGTCACATCTTAAGGGAGTAAAGAGATTTTGTGGCAAAAAAGGTCCATCGCTCTTTCATTCCCATGTTAATGTGTCTGAACTCCTTATGCTTTATCCTTTTAAAATAAAAAGCCCAAAACAGCTTCAGGAAAGCTAAAATAATCTTACTGGTACTTCAATACCTGTGTGCAAGTGCTGGCTTGTCCGATTAAGTAACCCGTAGAGTTCTTAATAACAAAGACAATATAATTCTGTTTTCAAAAAAATCAGTTAAACTCTGTCTTGAAACCATGTCTGTGAAAACTAATATTCAGATAGAACTGAGCTATTTATAAACTTCAAGTTCAGTTACTTGGAGGGACTGGACAAACTACTTTATGTTCTTATTTTTTAAGGTATACACTCTAGCCCAGCTTTCTGATGAGGTCATCTGTGGCTAAAATGCACAGTACATTTAATAAAATCATCTTTTTTATCTCTTTTTTTTTTTCCCCTAAATCAGAATTGGCAAATACTGCTACCACTTCTCTTGGCTTTGACAAAAAATCTTGGACACTTAACCAAAGCAACTTTCTAACAGCAATTTTGCAGCTTACAAAAACTGAGTAAAACTAAACTATTCTGCAGTAATGCCAGTTTTGAGCCCCTGATGCAATTTTGAAGATTTCAAGGTCTGGAGAGGAGCTTTCAGTATTCCTGCTCTGAACACTGAAGTCTAACTGGCGTCCTTATTAACTCAGCTTCGTTATTCTCCACATCTAAACAGACACTGATATGTCCACGTAACCTCCCCATTTATATTATAATGCAGTGTCAGAAATAATTTTAAGACATTTGTTTGCCAAGCAATATTTTGGGGATTCTTACATTTTCCCTGACAGCTTCTGTTCCATCACTCCCTGAAGAAAAACAAGTACCCATTATGGTCTATGTAGCTTACACCACAAAGATCTGCAACCTTATTTTCTTGCCTTTTGAGACACTGGATTATTTTGTCACTACATTTACTTATCCTCTTCTTTTACCTTTCCTCTATGAAAGATCTTTTTCTTTACCCAGCACAGAGAGAATAGCTGTGATTTTTTTAAATTAGCAATACTTCTCTCCTAGACCTTTACTCACAATTTCAAAGCATTTTTGTAACAGACAGTAATGGAAATCTAGCACTTTTTCTCCAATATGTGATGCTATTCTGCAGTCAAAAGCATACTTGGGAGATATTCAAAACCCTTCTCAAGATCATTCCAGAATTAATGGCTGAGCACACAGCGTAATCCTCTATTACAGTTGGCTGAGATACACACAAAAAGATTTCATTATTTTTAATAACAAAATTTTATTTCAAAATATAAAAATCATCAGAGCATTATCTCAAGATGTGGCTTAGCCACATCAGTGTCTTATTAAAAATACAATTCATTTCAGCTATTGAAATGCTTCTCAATCCTCACCCTCCCACAGTTATTACAGCATCGTATTTTGTGGCAAGCCCGAGTCTTACCTTTAGGGTAGTATAGGAATACTAGATATCCCATTTCCTAATAAGCCCTTTGTTTTCCATTTTTATGGAAAAAAACAATGCTGAAGTTGAGAATTTCACCACAAAAGAGGTAACAAGTGCAAATGCATATGTGCTGTATACCTAGAGTCATCTTTGGCAACACCTCTTTTCATTACCAAATCCCAAGCGCTTTAGAGTGACATAACCCATGAAATATCTTCTCCTTTAATCCAGGGAAACTAAGGCACAAACACTAACACACTCAGATTTTCAGTCCTCACCAGCGAGTTTCAAACACTCAGTACTGAAGTAAGAGTCAGTTTCTCAAGGTTTTGTGAAGTCAAACGTTCTAAGAGCTCAGGACACAACCTACTGGACCCCTGTGAAGATCAGTGGCTTTGTGGCCCACAGTCAGAAACTGGCACAGAACTGAGACATCTATTCCCTGCCCACATCTGAGACCACAGACCTCGCTATCCTCAATCATTCATACAACCAAAAATTCAAAGCCATTTAACAGGCTCTAAGCCTCCCAGCACGTCTATATGTTCCAGTAGAGTGTCCTCCCCACCCCACAACACCCTACAAGGCCTAAGCAGCTCATATGAGCTCCTTTAGATTCAAAAAAGAAGCATCCCTATGACTAATACCACTACTATCCCAATATAGGAGGTGTGCCCAGAAAAGAGCCAACGTATTAACAACACACAGATCATCATAAAATGCTGCAAAGAGTCCTTTGCATTAAAGGAAACATCACAGGGCATTATTACCTAATTTTATAAGGAAAATTAGCAAGGCCCTTGAATTTAGCTCTTAATCCTAAAACAGGTTTAAATTTACATTCCTGACCTTGCAAAGAGGACCCAGGCTGCCACGTTGTCACCAGTCACTATTTAGCTCAGAATACTATGTGAACACAGTTGCTTGTGAATGTTTCAACTAGAAAAAGCATACTGCTCAAAACTGTAGAAAAATAGTTACAGCTACACGGAATTCTTTGAGTTGGGAAAAACTTCACTATATGAAACAAATTCCTTGAATATGCCCCAGATATTAAGATTTCCTGATGATCATGCAGATGTCTAAAAAAACCCAAGTATTAATGGAGATCAAAACAGTATACACACAGACACGAACTAAAAAAACACCCTTTAATTAGTGAAAAACCTGCGTTCCCTTAAAAAGAATAACAGGGAGCTTTTTGGAGCGGAAAAGATGAAAATCCCATCTCTCTCCAGTGGTGCTGAGTATCAGTAACCTCCAGGTCACCAGTGCCAGCAACTGAAGGTACTTAACACACTATTGAGAGTTGGCTTATGAGGCACTTGGCTTCCTATGATCACTCTCTGCACATCAAATGAGCAAATGCTCACATTCAAGAAAAAACTTATTAGAAATCCTGTTCTTGGCAGACTCAGTAGAGAATAATGAAATGGGAGGAACGCAGGGATTGAAGGATTATTCACTGTCTAGCACTGGAATTTTTGACACGAAGACGAGAGAAAGTAAACAGGATGTGGTGTGAAGCACTAAGCTGCCATATTTCTGAAAGGGATTTCCTGGTCAGAAAAAAGTGCAACATGGAACGTGCAGCACACACTGGTACGTTCAGCATCACCACAGAACACACACACTGCACAGGCGCAGTGGCCCTGGCTCTGGCACGTTCTGCATGTCCAAAAGCTTTCAGAACAAGCTGCCAGACATCTGGAAACGCTAGACTAAGGGCTAGGGCCCTCCATCTCTTCTCACACAACACTGCCAGGTGAAAAAAGAGGGCTATCTTCAAGGAAATCTAGATGTATGACAGCCTCGAGTATAATTCCTACAGGGTTATTAAGGAATAAATGTTCCTTTGTATCCTCCTATGTAAACACTATTACTCTAAGATAAGGATGCCTAAGGGTGCCTTCTTCCTGCGGAGAGCAATTGGTTACACTTCTACAAGCAACACAGGTAGGCATGTAGAAGGAAGATGAGAAAGAAGAAAAGCAATATGGGCAAATAAAAGCTTGTCTAAACATATGTACGTTCTTGCTGAATTGTTTTGGAATAAGAAACTTCTAAGTATGCAGAGATCCAGGAACAAGAGCTCCTAGCCACTATTTATTGTAGCTCATGGTCAGAAAGGTTCTGAGGATGTAAGAGTCTGTTCATCCTCAGGTCTGTCCAGAGCAATGAAACAAAGGAAGTGACATAACAGGAGGTGAGAGAATAGCAGAAGTAAGACCAAAACCTATGAAATCTGCCCAGTGAGACAACTAAATCTAGTATTTAATAACCAGTGTTCTGCCCTCTCTGAGGACATTTCGCTTTGGTTAAAAATTCTATGAATTCTCCTCTCTCTGTCACTTGCACGATACAGCAAGAAATGCCATGCTGGAAAGGCTGAACTCTGCATGCTGCTCAAAGTTATTTTTGTCACACTTTAGGCTGCTAAGAAAGGTCTGAAGTGAGACTATTAATGTGCTGCCTGTTAACTGGTTTTTGCTTTGTTTTTTTTTCTTTGTTTCATGTACGAAATAGGCGCTCACTATACAAGGTAACTTTTTGACATGCAAATCTGTGAATGCTTTGACAAGATACAACAAACAAAAATATCCAAGCAAATACTATAAGAGCCCTACTATTGTTTAGAATCAACGTAGCTCAGTCATAGGTGCTTTTTTCCTGACAGGAACAAAGATTTTTCTAAAAACAACCTCCTTCCTATGACAGCATTATGTCAGAATCAACAGTATCTCCAAATAAAAATAAAAGGTGGGCAAAAGTACAGAAGAAACAAAGGGGTATAAGGTAAACACAGTTAAAGTTAACAGGATGAAACATAAAATACACCTATGGGACTGACACACTTTTTGCATAGGTGGGAATACAACCCCTTCTTTCTTACAGAGCAAGATATTCAGTAAGCTGTGTTGAAGTTGTTGGCCCTGTGGGAAAGGACTCACATCCAAAATATCATTCCAGGTTATCTCAAGGAAGGTCTAGCACTCGGCTAGACCAAGTGCTCCAGGTAGTACAATTTGGGTGGAATATTCACTGAAAACAGTGATATGGCAAGACTGAGCCCACCTGAAACCTGCCCAGGACTGCTGGGAAGAATCTCTGCCAAGGCCACACAGCTCACTCCTTCCAGCTCTGCTCCCTGCTCATCCCCTGGTGCCACCTCTGGATTCCAGTCTGACAGCACAGCTACACCAGCGCAGCTCTCCGCTCAAGCCATTCACCATTTTGGCCAGGATAGTTTTCTCAAATCAGACCAGCTCCCTTTGCAGTTGCACAAACAGCAGAGCCAACACCAGGGAGGAGGAAGGGAGCCCCTTTCAGCAGCAGTGAGCCCGAGCAGCCAGTGCAGCCATCTCATGTAACTGCACCCTCAGACTAAGTTTCAGCTCATTCCTTCTGCACACTGTTCTGTCACCACTGCTCACTGCAGCACAGTGACAAACACTGCTTGAAACATCTCATGTAAAGCTGGCATTAAATCTTAGACAAGTGAGCAGGAGGTAATTCCAAACAAGCCTGTCTGGCTCACTTAGAAACTTTAGCAAAGATTTTGCAAGATGACCATACATGTGTACCTGGGAAAAGCTATGGGACATATAGCAAGAAAGCTTTCAGCCTCTGGTCAGTCTTTGACCTTCTCACAGCTGTGATTTCAGTGGGTGCTGAATGCACTTTAAAAGAAATGAAAAAAGAAAAGGAAAAGGAGACCAACAAAAGCTAACAGGTCCCTGTAAGGTATCTGTGCTACACCAGACTACTGGTGTTTATTTTGCAATAAATGTTTTAGACATAAACTATGACAGCAAGTTTGGTAAGACTTGAAACTGACCTACCTTTCCATAAGTTTATCTAATCCTTCTGTGCCTTTTGTTAGCAAATGTTCTAAGTATAGTCCCAGATTATGAGCCTTCCTTTCAACATTTGAAATACTATGCCATAAGGAACTTCTTGTAGGATGTGCATTTAACTACAAACATTGGTTTCACCTCTCAGAACAATTTCATTTGATGAAAGAAAATGTTCTGTTCTTTTCTGAAACATGCTCTCTGCACTTTTAGAGTTTCTACAGCTATGCAAAAATCCATTAAAATTTAAAATCAAGCCCTGACTAAATCACAATTATCATACAGCTGTTACAATAAGCATTAGTTTGACAGCTATGCAAAACTGAGTTAAAAACCCATCATAACAGTTTATCATAGAAGTCCCCCATTTATATTACTTTGCATATGGACTATCACTGTAACTAACTCATTACCTTAGATTTGCTGTTAAAAACACAGACCACACTAACTAAATGTCAGTACCACCTATTGCAAAGAATCGTCTTGAATTAAATTACATAAACCCCCCCTTGTCTAGGTAGGGCAGAAATGGATATAGACTACTAGACATAAAGAAACATCCAAGATCACAGCAGTTACCCTAAAATTTACAACACCAGCACAATAATTGTGACTGACAATCACATATAGCAGAAGATTTGAGTCTTAGAGCTGTGGTAAAAACTGAACAAGAACAGTGAGATGACTCCACTAGTAAAAATCCTTTTCTGAATGAAAACCCAAGTCAGACATAAACTCAACCAGAAACCTCATCTATTATCACGTGTTTCTATTTCTCTTTCCAAGCAATTACAAGTCTTCCAAACCATTACACATTCACCTGTTTTCTGAATACCACGTTTTTCTTGAGCCAATAACAAGTAAGCATGACATATCTGCTATTCAATAGCTTTAGACTGTGCCATGAAAAGACAGTTTCAGCACAGAAGTAAGGTTTCCTAACAGCTACAGTAAAAGGTCAGAAGTGGCAGTGTGCCCATCAAAGCATCAGAAATTCCATGAGGATGCTGACAGCCGGTGTAAGAGGGCTGGGGGGGAAGGGGAATGCAGAGGGGAGGAGCACCCAGTCAGCCCCCTGCTACGTGGCTGTGTGGCTGCACTGCCCCAAAATGCTCCTCCAGCAGGAGGGATCTCTGCTCAGTTAACACAGTCATTCAGGTGATTTCCATCAGCTTCCATCCCCAATTCACTATCTTCTATTCCATGGGAAGGGTTATGTCACAGCAGGCCTGGTAGCAATGTCCTTATAACACTTCACCACACATTTCCTTTCAGTTGATAAGAATAATGCCATTGCACAGACAAAACAGTGCCTGCAAGAAATAAGGAGCAGGATAAAAACCAGATGGCTGAAGTGAAGCGCAGGAAGACAGGAGCAACGCTTGTAGGGAGGAGAAATCATTTTGATGAGCTGAGACTGTGAACATGGCTCTCCACACAAAGGGAACATAGCCTGCCACGACACAGCCTGCAACAGCATAAATATGAAATGAAATTTGAATGAAATATTGTTATCTATATCACCTAAAGGCTGAATTCTTTTCAAGCAAGTACCAGATGAACATGACACACATTTTTTAATTTAACATCAGGCTAATGCAGCTTCAGCTGTCTAGATGACTACCTGTCAACCACAATCAAAAACACCGTTTTGAAAAATGTGAAGTGATCTGTAACACAAGTTGAGAACACGGACAGCATATTCCCTTACAATACATCTATGCTTTCACAATTTCCTTCCAGGCTGGTGCAAGCCTTGGCAGGGATAGGAATCACTCTTACATCCCAATACCCCAGCAACTGGCTCCATCCATACAAAGACAAATGTTACCAGTTACAAACACCTATGCAAGCCCAGGCTCTATTAAACACTGTGTCCAGCAGGGTATATTAATTCTTATTAAAATGACATGAGCTCCAACAACCCAGGAGAACTTCAAGCACAAAAATATGATTTGTACTATTTTCCCTGTTCTTCTACAGTTAAAAAAATGTTCAAATGTTTCAGTCAACACCACATACTTGCGTCATTCATCACCATGTGCAAAGTCTGGAGATGAAATTTCAAAGAATTAAAACAAGGTCTTCTTGATATTGTTTCCTGAAGCATAGCATAAATATTGTCATATCATACATGGATGTAGTAATATTAATTTGATTGGTATAGGTAGCAGGCATTGATCCAATGAGCTTCTGCATGGTACTTGTCTTGGGACTTTTCTCCATGCCATTTCAATTAAGGAATTCCCAAAATATACAATTTAAACTGCATTAATATATCAGCTATTAAAAAGATTAAAGGTATGTTTTTAAACCAGGGTGTTTTTTTTTTAATATAGAAAAAAATCATCAAGCAATAATGTTTCTTCTAAGATCCCTGAGAAATCCACTTTTGCTTCTGCACTACATGTTCTTAAATGACCTGGAAAATCCAAACCTTCCTCATGGAATAGATGGCATGCTCTTCAATGGATGATAAGAACTGGCAAAAGCAACACAGAAAGGACATGACACTCACTTCCACCAAAAACAACGCAGCAACATGACCAAAAGGAGTTCAACATTTAGGAAGAAAAATTGGAAAGGATAGGAGACCCTACTTTGCCATGTAGTCAATTCTGCAGAGACACTGCCTAAACAGGTACCTGGAGCAAGAGTTTGGCCAAAAAACTACCTGTCCCTGCAATTCTCTATGAAACAGGGAATCTAGACGCTCCAGGGAGGTCTTGTGATATTCTTACTCAACACTGACTTCATTACTTCTCAAATGCAACGTCCACAATTCAGGGAGCGTGACAATAAATTGGCGAAAACTGAGAGAAAAACTAAAATAGCAAAAAAAAAAAAGTCTCTGGTAACAAACTTCAACATTATATTCTTATTTTTAAGAAAAGTAACTAAAGCAAGGAGTTAATCAAAATTAGTAAGAATTCTTACTCAGGAAAACATGATATAAAATGGGATTTTCAGTGTCAACAGGCTGTAAGTAAGATTCAGTGGCCAGAAACCAAAGGTAGCCCTCTTCAGATCAGAAATAAAATACAGAACAGCCACTTGCAAACTACCAAGAAACGTGCTGAATTTTGCCTCATTCGAAAATTTCAACTGCACCTTCTAAAACGTAAACTCTAGTTTCAAAAACAGATTTGAGGGGGGGGGGGAAAGTCCTATGGCCTGCACTATGAAGAGGTCAGACTAGATGATTGCAACAGTCCTTCTGACTTGATAATCTATTAATCTTATCAGACATGCCTGACCACTTTCAGAACCAAATGCAGAGTCATCCATCTATAAGCGCATCTATTTTGACGGGATATTTTTAGCCTGGGACTCTTTTACCTTTAAACGCTCGTCGAGATGGGAACTGCAGATAAACCAAGCCAAGAGGCACAAAAACCCATGCGACGACGAAAACCTCATCGCCCAGAAAAAAACCCAAAACACTCGCCTTTTTTAAGCTGGCAAGAGTTATACAACCAAAAAAGCAACCCGAAGCCAATGAGATATCCCCGCAACTTCCCGGAACTTTGCAGAACTCTCGGTGGGACTGAGCGGCTCCAGAGAAGTTTCGGCTGGTGGGAGGCTCGGCGGGGCAGGGGTTCCCGGGGGATGGCGATGGTGGTGATGATGGTGATGATGCTGCGGCGGGCAGCATTGTGCCCGCGGCCCCGCTGCCCTCCGGCAGCCGCGCAGGGACGCCTGAACTCTTGAACCCGGCGGGAGCCTCCGGGGCGGGGGGAACAGCGGGGGGACAGGGAGGGAACCGGGGGGGACACCGAGGGGAGACACCAGGGGGATCGGGGGGACAGCGGGGCGGCAGTGAGGGAACCGGCGGGGGGACAGCGGGCAGACACCAGGGGGACCGAGCGGGGACAGCGAGAGGACCAGGAGGGGACAACAGGGGGACAGCGCCGCCACCCCCCGTGGGGACGCGGCCTCCCCGCCCCGCCCGGCTCGGCCCGGTCCGGCCCCGGGCCCCGCTCGCCCCCCG
>JAWWMO010000174.1:2414284-2442771 GCA_035047845.1 Dendrocincla fuliginosa | reverse complement strand
ATTTTCTAAATTTGAAGGAGAGGGATTATTACTTGGCTGATATAGATATCTTAGTTCTTCCTGGAACTAAGACACCATCCCACAGGGCCTGCCCCAACCCAGGTGCAGCACCAGCACTTGGCCTTGTTAAACCTCATGGGATTCCCATGGGTCACTTCTCGAGCTTGTCCAGGTCCCTCTGGATGGTATCCCTCCTTCAGGTGTGTCAGCTCCACCCTGAAGGACAGGATGTACAAGACTAGCTGGGCAGAAGCCAGAACATGGTATATTACAGCTTTAATGGTACCATGGGTTTTTCCAGTGTCACTCTCTCCCCATATGCCCTCTTTCATGGAGAGCACCGCTACTGTCCTTTGCCCTGCCATAACAGGTGATGCCTGGTTTTGGTCTTGTTCTGGGTCTTCTTTTGTGTTTAAGTGCCAAATATAATTTTTTTCTTACTTTTAAGAGCTTTTCAGCTAAGACTGTAAATTGGGCTTTGCAGCAAAATTCTTAGTGTTCTTCAGGGCAGTTTTTGATGGGCTGAAAATCATGGAAGAATAGTCAGATGGACATGCTGGCTCAGCAGCTTCAGCTGTTGTTGATGGAAGAGAGTAGTTAAAGGCAGAGCATGCAGTTAATGGTGCAAGTCTGAGATTAAAGCTTGGTTGTTGAAAGTGGACAAAAAGGATTGTGTTTCAGTTCATAATAGTACTTTATTTTGGAACTATCACAATATCACAAATAGTTTGCTAACATACACAAACATCTTAGTGATTGTATTTCAGTGGCTAACCATTTGTCAACAAAAGCTCCAGAAATAAGCTTAGCAAATAACCTTGTGCTGAGAGAATGAATCTTCAGAATTCTTTGGAAATAGCTTTTTGGAGACTTGAGGACATTCTTTTTAGTAAACTAATGTTTCAAAGATAAAACAGTCGGATAACTTGAACGTGTCTAATCAGATGAAGTTTGAAGAAGTTCAGGCCAAAGCTGAGCTGGTTCTGATGTGTTAACAAATTCTGAAAAGTGCACAAAATGAAATTCCTTCAGTGCCTGTCTCAGTTGACCACTGATGGACGGTAGACATCTGCTTACAGATGGTGGATGCAGCACCTTTGTGCAGACTCTGTCTGTGCTGCCAGGCTGTGGTGTGCTCTGTGAGCAGGAATGGGTAAGTACATCAGATAGGCAGTAATAACATGAGGTTTGGTTAGGCCTGTTATTAATCACTGACTGTGTTGTTTGTTGTAATTGTGATTCTGACCAAAGCAGAAAATTGCAGTTGCTTAACAGATTAGATTTTGCATTTAATTTGGCACTTAGCCTCTTTAAACACAAAGCTACACATTAAGGAATGTGTAAATAGGGAAGAAGGTGCTGCCTTTCAAAGATTACACATGATCTTGGAGCCTCACAGCAAACACTCTTTCTTTGCATTTCTTTACTTATGTTACTTATTTATTTGATAAGTATATGTACAAACAAGTGAAGCAAAATCTTCAGGATTCATTCTATTGAACTTAAGTTGATCTCTGAAATCGTGCCACTTCTGACATGACGAGAGATGACTGAGCTGGTAGAAAGCTCACTGCAGCAATGAGTTGGAAGGCCTTATTTCCTTCACATCCCCAATCCTCTTATTGGTCCTATGGTTTCACACACTGGCAGTTGCGTTGTCTCAACTCACCCACTCTTGAGAAAACTGGCTGTGTTTTTGCTGGATGGTTTATGAAGGGATCTAATAAGCACCAGAACTGGTTTAAGGTGAGCAGGAGAAATGTGCAGTCACATAGGAAAAAGAAAATTTAAAGAAAACCTTTGCTCTTGAACAAACCCATAGTTTTAACAGGGAGTATTTTAACTCATACTAGATATTTTCCTTTGTATCATATCCATGCTGGATATTTCACTATAAACACTGGATGTTTATGTATTTGGTGCTTAGTAGTTGCGGGTCTTTAGAGAAATTAAACTGAAGCTGCTGGAACTACTGGAGCTATCACAGGTGTTTCTTATTTCCTAAATGAAGTAGGCACCGTATCGGAAATTTAAAACCTGTTATAAGGCCATTTCAGACTTATGTTTAACTGTACCTGTTTCTACACTGAAATATTGTTCCTGCTGCTTTGAACTCTGACTGCTCCCTTTAAAGTGTGAGCTTCTGGAGGCTCACAGAATGTAGGCAGCAAAATACCTGCATCTGATGGTCCCTTTTGTTTCTGTGTTTCATTAGTCAGGGTGCTATGGAACAAAAACAGGAGTGGAAGAAGGAACTGTTTTCTCAAGATGTCTAAGGAGAATGAAGCGTCTATCCCAGCAGCTGCATTTCAATTATCAGTTCAGTTGACTGATTAAAAAGCTTTGTTGGATGTTCAAATGTAGGAGTTGATTCTGGTATTCTGTGGGGAGTTTAAACCAGCTAGCTCAGCTCATCTTGTGTGGTTGGGAGAAAGCATCACTCTTACTATTATTTTCCAGAGGGCAAATCAAGAGTGGCTTAATTTAATGTAATTTATTGTGCTCCAGTATTTGCTCTGTCCAGTTGCCCTCATCTATCCCTCCTGCCTGTCTGTAGAAGTTCATTCTCATTGCACCATGTGTACCTCCCATTTCACATTGAAATCACCATGACCAAACAAGGAACTCCTGCCTCATGCCTTGCTTTTGCTTGCCTGTTTTGCTGCCCACTGGAGTCATCCTGCTCCCTTCACTAACCCTGGGAAAGTGGTGTTTTTCAGCCACACTGTTGTGTTCAATCTTCTCACTAAAGGCCTCACAAAAGTCTAGGAATATGGAAGGGTAAAACACCTGGTTGAGTTGGCTTCTTTGTCTTGAAGACTTCATCTTCAGTGACTGCAGTTCACGGTTCAGAACCTCAGATGTTTAAATGAACTAGAGCACTGGAGCAGGAAGCTTCTGCCTGGAGCAGAAATTGCTGATGTTAAAGAAAACAAACCATGGCCCTTTTTCTCTGCTGATAAATCCTATATGGTGCGAAGAATCGTAGAATAGTCGAATGGTTTTGGTTGGAAGAGACCTTTAAAGGTCATCCCGTTCCAACCCCCTGCCACGGGCAGGGACATCTTCAACTAGACCAGATTGTTCAGAGCCCCATCCAACCTGGCCTTGAATGTTTCCAGGGGTGAGGCCTTTACCACCTTTCTGCGCAACTTGTGCCAGTGTTTCAGCACCCTCATGGTAAAAAAATTCCCTTATATCTAGTCTACATCTACCCTCTTTTAGTTTAAAACCATTACCACTTGTCCTGTCACAACAGGCCCTGCTAATAAGTTTGTCCGCTTCTTTCTTGTAAGCCCCTTTAAGTACTCCAAGAAGAGCGCATGTTGTTACCAACTCCATTAAAAAAAAATCAAAAGGGTTGTCAGCGGGACTTTTTTATTTCTTGTCATAGGCTAAATTAGCATTTTCTCTTTTGCTGTGATTAACTTGTGTAAATGTTTATTTGGAAATTGTTTTACAGAATAATAAAGAGACTGGCAGAGTTTAAAATGTTGCTGCCCCTCACCCAACAAAATGACAGCACTTAACATCAAAGTGAGAATTAAATATAACCAGTGACAAGTGCATTCAAAAGGTTCTTACAGATGAGTAGAAGGAAATATGTTCATAAGATTAATTAACACCTGTTTATACAGTTCAGGAATGACTGGCAACAGTCAAAAATTACCACCTGAATAAAGAGCAGGGTTTTTGGGAAGATCTGCATAAGATTTCTGAGGAGAAAATACATCCAAGTTCTTGATTATGGAACTGATAGTGATAAATTTGTATCTGATAGGAATTAATTGAAAGACATTTGCAGTATAGAAAGAGCATGCTTGAAGTGTTTGAAAGACGGTTTTTAAACCTGGAATTTCCTTCCTGTTCTCTGCACCACGTGGAACAAGCGAGGATATCAGCAGTAAAACTCTTGATGGCAGATGAGACTGTGGATAGACAAGTTTGTTTTGTTGCTGGTGTTCTGCTTTTTATTACCTTGATGGTTCATTAAAAGCTTTAAACAGTGTTGCTAATAACCTACAGGTAATGAATGCATCTTATTCACAGCTGGTAATCTGAGGAATGATAAGGAATTTCCCTATGCTTTCCAAATTTCCAATACAACTTTTAAGGGCAGATCAGTCTCAAACATTCTAGTTAATGTAAGCAGGCATCCTTGTAACAATAGACTACTTTAAATTTGGTTTGGCAACAACATTGTGGTAAATAATTTGGCAGAGTATTATACTTTTTATTACCGGAAGTGATCAGTTGTTTTTGATCCAATCCCAGCAGCTGAAGCCAATGAAAAGCTTCATACAGGACCTGAATCAAATGCTTCTTTACTCACATTTTCATGAACTGTGGTGAGGAACTTCACTTCCATGTAGTACTTTGGTTTTGATGTTGTAATGAATTCACAAAAACCCCAGCAAAACTCCCCCCAAAACCTATACATGCCTAATGCTTGTAATACTATTCATCAGAGGATTTGATAAATCAAATATCCGGCCTTCTTATTGCAGCAATCAAAGGGTTCAGTAGACTTATTTTTCAGGTGACAGAGTCAGAGATCACTTTTCTGACCCTCAGTTATTTGCTCTAATTAATAAACTGTCCTAATTTATAAAAAGTTGCATGCTGTAATCTCATATGATCTAAAAGGGCTAAGTTTGGGAAAATTGTGCAAGGTTCTGGCTAACAGCTTTTAGTGTGACATGTTTAAACCTACCCTGAGAGACAAAGAATACCAGTGTTTTGTTTAGGCATTTCTGTTTTCAACTGTCATGGTAGATCTCTGTTAATTCACATAAAATCCACTGTCTTTCCTAATGATCCTTGAGAGCAAGTCCAAAATCAAATTAAACTTGCTGCTGCTTGGCTCCTCAAAGTCTATGTCCTTCTCTTCCTACTGAATCATAGAGTGGTGTGGGTTGGGAGGAACCCTGAAAGATCATCCCGTTCCAACCCCCCCTGCCGTGGGCAGGGACACCTTTCACTAGACCAGGTTGCTCAGAGCCCCATCCAGCCTGGCCTGGGAGACTGTCAGGGATTGGGCATCCACAGCTTTTCTGGGCAACCTGTTCAGTGCCCCACCACCCTCAGAGCAAAGAACCTCCTCCTAGTATCTAATCTAACCCTGCCTTCTGTCAGTTTAAAGCCATTCCCCCTGGTCCTACTACGTGCCCTCGTAAAGGCTGCTTAAGGACAGTTATTTGCTGCTTCATATATTCTAATGGCAACATTTTCAAAAGAAACTGCGTGTAAAATTGGAAAGTGTGTCAACACTTCTAAATTCACAAATCACTGTAACATACCTCTTGCTGATTTTTCTCACTGCTAACCCTGTTGAATCACAAGTTCTACAAAGAGACAAGATACCAGGTAAGGGTCTCGGGCCAGGAGTCAGTGTACGAAAGGGGAAAACCAAACTCAACCCAAACAACTGCTGTTCAAAGGGATCTTCTCCCTCTACAATGAGAGGTAAGTTTATATTGTATTGAACTACATTTTGAACTTTGCTCCTTATTTATAATAGGCAGAATGTGTGCTGCAAATTGTCATGTTACATGCAGCCAGTATTTGAATGTCAATCACCGCATTTTTTCTGTATCTTCAGGGTCTAAAGTGCAGACTCTTTGAGTAAATTGGAGTAGTTTACTCTACTGAAGGTGCAGTTTAGTCACTAAAGCACTACAGTGTTAATGTTTGAGTTATGCCATCTTAAGGTTTTCTATTAATTAGGATGGACAAGATTTTTGCTCATATTGTGTGGAATCAATTGTAAATGATTTGTAGGAATAGTAGAAAAATGAAATTTCCAGTGATTAAATCAGATTCTGCACAATTTCTATAGTGTATTGAAAATGTGATTTTGCCAGATGAATATATATAACTGTAGTAACATTAAAGAATCGCTGAACTCTTGCAAGCCCCAAGAAATCCCTTTCCTTGAAAATGTTCCTGTCAGTTCCATTAAATTAGTAGTTTTTGAGTCCCAGGAAAAAATCTAGAGAGAAGTGTGCTCTAGAGCTCAAAATTCACATTGAAATTTAAAAATTGTTAGCTAAATTAAAAGGAAATATGGGAGAATGTTTTTGCAAGCTTGTCATTCCATAGCTCCATCATAACCTTGTATTTTGGTTATCAAGCCTGAGTGACCTCACACAATTCAGTGATTTCAATCTTACAGAACAGTAATCTCCAAGAACTTCAGAATGCTTTTACAGATAGGGCAGAATTGAGTTGGAGCATCCTAACTCTGGGATTCCCCCATGTCTCAACAAGAAAGGAGCTGCAAAGATATTTGTGACTTGCCAAAAGCTAAATCTGCTACTTTTAAATGTTACATATTTAACCATATTTATATAAAATCCACTTTAGGCACCAAATTAAAATACAATTTGCTGCTGATATCATTGATCCAATGTGGGGGGGGGAAATGGGGATTTGTGTCTTGTTAAAGAAGTTCATTGCTTGTGTGTAACTGTGTAGCCACTGTTAAATAAGACAACACCAGCCCTGATATGGCTGCCTGGGGTGAGGAGATGGAGGGACACAAGTGCTGGTCAGCAACTTGCTCAGCCAGATCTGTAGGCCATATAATGCTGGGGGCTTGGTATTTTAGTAAGATGCAAAATTACTGGTGCCTACAGCTGTAGATATAGGAATTGTTTTGATAGCTACCAAATAACTCCCTGAAGTCCTTGATTGGTGCTCCATGGATACTGGTTATTGATCTAATACCATGTTTTGTTCCACTTAGAGATATTTTGTCATCCCAGTAGCATAATAAATACTTCTCAGCGTGCTTCTGTGGAGTAGTTTGGCCTTTGATTCAAAAATAAAATGCATTTTTCAACGTTTTTAAGCTATGAAAGAAACATTAGCTGTGAGACCTGGGTAGTTTTTTAAGAAGGGACAAATCTCTAGCTCTTTGCTTAACATCCCCTGACCCACAGTACTCCACTGAGTTCTCTCTGACCTGGTATTTACTGTTGAACATCAAAACCATTTGATGCAAGTATGTTTTGTCTGAACTGGTACTGTGCCATGTAATTAATGGTTCCTCTTGATCCAAAATTATAGCACAAAAATACAGCAAATTAAGTCATGTGACCAGCAATGTCTGAAACAAACCAGTATAATCCAGAAGCAGGACTATATATATGTCTGTATTTGAAAGATCAAGTCACGAAATAATTTTCACGCAGCAAGGAAGTGAATGTATCAAACAACAAAGTAGACCTTTTAGGGTGGTTTAAAGTACTGAATCACAAAAAATGGTTGGTGTCAATAAGAGCAATTAAAATACTGTTCTTCTGAAGAAAAAAGGCAAAACTACTAATGAAACATCAGTAGTTTGATGAGATGGCTCAAAGTGCATATGGAAGAGGGCAGCAGTACCAGACTTGCTCTTTATGCATTCCCCCCTCTTAGCACAGTGACTTTGTGCAAAGAACAGTCCTGCAGCCTTTGCAACAGGGGACCTCTTTTCCCAAATGGGAACTTCACTTGTTCCTGGTTGTCCTAAAGATCTTTCACATTTTTGTAAGTCATCTTGCAATATGCAAGGTAGCATCCACTTTTCCAAAAGTATGTTATGCTTCAGTAATCCCTCCTCAGCCCAGAAGGAGGTTTGTGGGGGTAGGAAGTGACATGGACTTTCTGAACAGCCATGCCCCTCTTGGGGGCCCTGGGTAAGGGGGTGGTGGCACATTATGTTGTCCATCTGAAGAAACTGCTTGCTCATAAGTGGGGAGTCCTGAATCTTCAGTTCTGGGAGGAAGTGGGTTTAGAGAAAATTCTTCATGCCTTCTGAAGATGTTAGTTGAACTACGTCTTCTGCTTCTTGTGTAATCCAAGTACCTGAACAAAGGTAATAGCATATTAAATGGTAACTTCTGTTTTAAAGAGAAGAAAGAATAAAAAGTCTGAATCATAAAATAAACAAAAACCAAACCAAAAATGTCCCCACCAAAAACCCACAACAGAGAGAAACATGCCTTCAATGATCATGAACACCAGAAGCCAAATACTCTCTCCAAACCACAGGATAAGAATAGCTCAGTAACGTGAAATTTATAAGGAAGGGGAAGCACAGAATCCTCTTGCATTCCTTTTGAGTTTAGGATAAAGAAAAGCCAGAATAGAAAACTGGTAAAGAAGCTTTTCCTCCAAACTAGTTCGTCTCCCATCTGAGGTAGACTACATGCCTTGAAGAGCATACAGCCTGCTTTAAAGAGTGAACAAAACACCTTAGACTTTCCACTGCAGGCCCTAACCTAGTAAAATGATTCCATCTTTTTAGTAAGAATATTTTGGAACCAAGAACACATGCCCCCCCCCACACACACACAGAAAAAAAAAGCAAACAAAAAAGCAAACCCAAAGGTTTGGGTCTGCAAGTGGTTTTTATGTTCTTGTGTTATTAACTTCAGCATAACTACTGCTAGTGCTCACCTAATTTTGCTTCCAGGCAAGCACAAACTAGAACTCCCATTGGATTCTCTGAGAATACAGTGAGAGGTGATTTTTAAAGTCCGCTCTTAAGCAAGCATCTGTTTTGGTGTGTGTTTGTGTTTTGGGGTTTGGCTTTTTGTTTGTTTGGGTTTTTTAGCAGTGAAATTCCTTACCCTGGTGGTTGCCTTGATTTGCATCTACTTTTGCAGCAGTAGAAGACAATCAGTGCAATTATAACCAACAACACTCCAGCAGCAACTAGACTGATGAGAAGTCCTGTAACATTGATCTTTTGCAGTGTCTCATCACCTGAAGATAAAACATGGGTTATTTTCATTATGCATTTTTTCCATCTACACAATACGCAGTTTACACTGTAAAATACTACTTTTGCTGTGTTATAAGGCTGTTCCTTCCACAAATGTCTAGCTTGCTGTGAACAGCCATAATATCTGTGAACACGACCCAGGAGTGTCATTCACAGTCAGCTTAATGCAAAAATGAGTAGATATTCCCTTTTCTATACATAAAACTGTCAGTCTTCTAATGCCTTCCAAGTATTACTTCATGTACTTTTGACCTTGATCAGGCTGTAGATTTTTCCTCAAGTCATACTGACCAGTTTTTTATTAAACATCTGGCATCACACTACACTGAGCCTCATTCAGACTGTTATATTATTGTTATAGAAATGGGGGGAGAACCAAAAAAAACCCACAGAAAGCACCCTCAGAATTATTGCCAAGTTTACCAATTGCGTAATAAAGAAATGGCCAAGAAAATTATATTATTTTTACCTACAGACTAAGACCAATTCTAAGGTGCTTCTCTATGTTTTATTATATCAGATAATGAAATATACTTTCACAGTTCATAGTGATCTTCAGGAAAAAAATCAGATTTTGCTAACTGAGTATGGTATATTAAGAATGTTCTATTGTAACAAACAGAAAATATTGCAATATAAGAAAAAAAATAAGATGACTTACCAATTTTTATTTTAGGGCCTTTAGATGAATAGTCTTTCCAAAAATCCATCTGTAAAAACCCAAAAAGAACAAGATTTTTAATTGACAGGCCTATTGACTTTGTCTTTAATATGGTACCTTGGACAAAGTTTAACAATGGCATAAGCAGAAGCAACTCCTGCTGAAGGATTTGTACTTGCCCATCCCACAATACTTTTCCTGGACATTCAAGTTTGCATTAAAATTTCACAGTTGGTGAAAAAATATATTAAATTGTCCAATGTTGCACTGTATTTCTGCCTGATTACAGTAGGAGTTAGCATATATCCTGACCCTAAAAAATGCTCAGTTAATCTTTGTAAATCCTTACAAGAGAGTAAAGTTCTTAAGAATCTGACATCTGCATGAACAGTATTTGAATTCATATGAGCTAAGAAAAAAAATGGGATTCATTTAAGAGAAAAACTTTTATGTTGAACGTGTTTAGATGTAATTTCCACTTTTGCTACCCAGCAAGATTCCAGTAAGATTCCAGTTTAACGTGCACCTTTTTCTTAGGAAAATGCTAGAAATGGCACACTCACATTTCCACACTGAGAACAGGAGTGATTCCTGCTCTTTCTGCAGCTTAGTGCAGAGCACACCTACAATCACAGATTCTTCCTGCTGGTGGCAAGGGCCAGTCTTCACACACTCCTCACATTCCCTTATTGGGATGAAGAGTTTCTTACGTTTTTCTGTTTTTCTTACCAGGTTTCTTCCCAGCTACATAGAGATTTGGAAGATAATGCTATAGGAATACTCAGCAATAGCTGAATTGCAGATTTGCTCCATACTGGTCTCTTCCAAAACACTTCTGTGGCATGACACAAAGATGGGATCAGCCAATTAATACAGAGAGCATGTGAAACACATTTAAAAAAAAAAAGTCTGAAAAACCCAGGAATTCCTACAAGTGGGACTTCTCAAGCTTCATTTGTATTTGCAGAATTGGAGCCCTTATCTAAAATCTTTAAGACAATAGTACATTTTCAAGTGCATTCACTGTGTATCTAGAGCAATACCCCCATCTAACTGGGTCATCTACTTTTAGGGCAAAAGAAGCAGGCATTTCTAAGTGCTGTGGCAGAGGGGCTACAGTATTTGGGTACAGTCATGACTTAGTCAATAACCTCCCTCACTATATTAAATTCAGTTTGAACTGCTACCGTTTTATCGGGGTCTTCAAAGACTTCTCTTGCTTCTTCATAATTGCACAGTTCTTCATAGCATTCCCTTTCCAGGTTATCTGCTGTGAATGCTTCAAAATCGAATCTGTTGTTCAGAAGGTGTCGTCCGATGAATAAATTGGCCTCTTTTTCAGATGTGAACACTAATTGAAAAAAAAAAAAATCAAGCTGATTTAAAACAAGTTAGGAAAGCTAAATTGCATATTTTTAAGAATGGTTAAGGTCCTAAAGGAGAACTCTCTTCTTCCCCAAGCATCTCTCAGCTACAGACAAGAAAAAGAAATGTCAAGGTCTCCTCTTAAATATCTTTTTCACTGCTGTATTTCTTAACTGTGTAATGTAAAATAAATATATTTTCCTTTTTCAGAAAACATTTCAGCTATTCCTTATACTGGCCATGAGAACTGGATTGTCCTGAGAGCTGTTGGTCAAGTTTTAGTGTTATCCCTTGTGGGATGTGGGTATCAGTTTTTACTGGAGCTCTTCAGAGCAAAGTTATAGTCACATAAGGCAGAAATTCAGTCAGAACCAAACCAAGTAAACCTGCTGCAGGAAGGAGACAAGGGATTAGCTGGGGTGGGGGAAGGAAAAAACCCATAAACTCTTCCTTCTAAAGAATCCTCAATGTGCATTTGTCAATAGTTGGGTATCTGTGAGTACCAAATTCTGTTTATGGAATTTGGTTTTTAAATCATGGCAGCAGAGTCCTATTCATCTTACATTTGTTCTCTTCACAATCGTGGCATCAAGTTTTAATGTAATGGTTGCCATATTGCCAGGTTTATTTGTTTTAAATTAGTCCATGATATGAGTTTGACTGACAACAGGCATTTCTGAAGACATTTAATTCTTCTTTTGTGCATATTACAGGCTTCATGAGGCCTCATGGAGTAAGTTGTGAGGTGAGATTCCGGAACAGTGAGTGAAATTGTAGAAGGTTTTGGAGTACAGGAATGTATTTCATCACCAGGCATTTTCCACAGTCAAGTTTTAGCCTGCTCTTGCTACAGTTTCTTAAGGGGAAAAAAAAAAAATCTTTATAGGTCAAAACTAGTTTTCTGGCTTGGTTTTCAGTGAAAGTGTAATCTGGATCCAAGAAATTCAGACTATTTGGGTGAGCAAAGTGACTAGAGGATTATTTTTGCAAGTGTAATGCAGAAGCAGCATTGTTACATCCCAAGCCAGACGACTGAAAAAGGAGATGAGATTCAGCTACAAATTAGCTTTGTGTTCTTGTTAGCCTGTTTGGCTAGATTATCCCATCGTTCAGGAATTCTTACCCTAATTGTTACTGTTAGATCTTGCAATGGTATCTCAAAATGCTTTGCTCTCTGAAAACTGAGAAAACTGCAGCATGACTTGCATATCAGTTGTTTATGTCTTATATAAAAGGAATATTACAGCATTTTTAAATATTACAGATTTTATATAATTTACATACTATTATATGTTGAAGGAGCCACATGTACACATGTATTTGTGTAGGAAAGGAAATCTGTTATTCTAAAGTAATTGCAAGAAAATCTGAGCTTAAAAATATTTATACTATGCCTAAAAAGAAGGACTTAATAAAAACCAAACCAAACCCAAACCAGAACAATCCCAAACCCACAAGCAGAAAGGGAAAATACTTATGTGGAGAAAACATATTATCAATATTCTTCGTTCAGTGCAAATCACAAAAATAACTTCAGTCTTCTGCAACAGAGATGTTCTGTTTTGCTGAGCAGCCTTTCGTTTCTTACCATGCAAGTAGTATTATCTATACTTCAGAATTAACTTAGATAATTGATGCATTTGAACTAAAATGGAATACATAGGCAAATCTAGGATCCAAATTTCCAGGGATACATGGATCCTTTTCTCTTTTCAAGATTTTTTTATCAATTTATCTGCACTATTTCCCCCTTTGTCATATACTCAGGATACACTTATCTCTATCTCCAATTTACTTGCAACCTGGTATTGGTACTGTGAACAGTATTTGGAGAGTGAAACAGATGGATTTGAATTCTCTCCTAAAAGTGAGGAACCTGAAAAGGCCAGTAAAGTAACTCTGTTGGTAAAATACGTTCAGAAAATGCTGAAGGGAGAGCCTCTCAATCCCCATACACTTGGCAACTGTTCTACTTGCTAAATTACTGGATAAAGAGTTGGGCCTTTTCTCTGTCCAGCTCCCTCTCTAAAGGAGGAGTGGTCTGGGCCTGTTTTCACGTTCTGTGCCATGAACTCGTGGGAAAGAGGCAGCCTGATGTTTTATGCCCAGAGCAGTATGGATTTTAACAAATAATCTGTCTCAAGCATTTTTCTGCTAGCCATGTTTTCTGCTCCACATCCTTCCCTGAAGGAGCCTCCTCCTCAGTGTGATAACTTTTTCAAGTCCATCTTAAGGTTTCAACACTCCTTATGCACTGAGAAGGCTGGACAGCTAAGTTACAAATTCCTTTTTGAAGCCCTGATGCTTAAAGTGTTGAGCATCACATGGTTTAGCATCGTGGTGCTTGAGTCCTTCTGGGGAACTTCATTTGTTCCTACATCAGTTCCTCTTCACTTCTGTCCCTCCAAACTGAGGAACTGCAACAGCAGCACTATGCTTGTCTTTCCAGATGTTGTAAAGGGATAGGGTATTGAGAAAATATATCTGTTTCAAAAAACAACCAAATAAACCCTTTCAAACACAAAGCAATTTCAGACAGACAAATATATAACTGTGATGTGCTCAAATACTACCAAAGCTATACTATCTTAATACAGATTTAAAACTTTTTCAACGTTGATGTTACTTAAACAATTCTGGTTATATCAATGACAATAATCCTGAAAACTTAAAGAAAGCTGTGTTGTCCCAATCTCCACTTGTTACTGGATCTGATAAATAATTAATATCGACACCCAAGTCAATTATAAATCATTTCAGCAAAAGATATGCAAATATCCTAAAATTAAGCACAAAACAGATTTTTTTAATAAAGTAAAAAACAACAACAACAACAAACCAACCAACAAAGCAAAGTCAGAGACAATTTTGGACAGGGTAAAGTCATGTTAAAACTAAGTTACCATCTTTCCATTCAGGTTGCTTCAAGTTATTGAATCTCCCTGGGCAGTGAGGGAACGCAACCACCACCACATGCAGTTGACACAGCACTGCCAAAAACGCGAACATGGCCGGGATCTGTCAGACAGAAACTAACGTGAGTGTAAAAAACAATGACAACGCAATCTTCTGAAGCGTCCGCGATGAACCCTGAGCGAATCCCAGTAAATGAAGTCATCTAGCGCAAGCCCCTACACGCAGCTGAGGGTAATGGGTCCCTGGAGGAGAGGCACCGATCCGAACTGGTCCTGCCTGTCTCGTTGTGTAACATCCACACAAGTCACCGGGGCCGCTCTCGCCGCCTCCTGCGCTCCTCTCCCGGCCAGAGCCCGCGGCAGCCCCGTCCGCTGGCCAATTCCCGCAAAGATCCCCCGCAAGGTGCCCCAGGTGCGCTCCGAAACTGCGGGGCGCTACGCCTTTGCCGCGGGAGCGGGTTACTAAAGCTTCCCGACGGGAACAGGTGCAAACTCCACTTCGGCAGGAGGAAAAGCCGCTGCCAGCCTCGGGCGGCTGTGGGAATCAGGAGTGAAATAAACCCCTAACTCTTCGCGGACTCAAACACGACCGCCGCCCCAGGGCTCCGAGGGGCACCCCCAGCCCGGGCAGGCTCCGGGGCAGGCGGGTGGTCCCGAGCAGCGCCCCCGAAATTCCCACAATTCCCGAATTCCCGCAGTTCCTTACCTGCCCCGGGGCGGCCCGAGCAGAGCGGCTGGAGGGGCAGCGTCGCCTCCTGCCCGGGGCGGGGATGGGGATGGGGCCGGGAACGCCCCTGGAGCCCGCGGGGAAAGGGGACACCGCAGAGGCAGCGGGGCGGCGGTGCCCCGGCTCTCCCTGGGCTTTGCTGACGAACACCTGTCTGTCTCCTGAGCCCCCGCCCAGAGCTCCCTGAGGGGAAGGCAGCCGCTCCTCTGGCCTTCTGCGAGCCCTTTTTGCTGTCAAACCCGGCCTTTTGCTCCCTGGTGCGGAGGAGCTGCCTTGTCCCCGCTCCCCCAAAGACAGGCGCTGGGTGCGATGGCAGGGGCAGGAGAGGGGTAGGATCAGGGGCAGGAGTCGGGAAGGGGAAGTGCAGGGACAGGACAAGGAGCAGGGCAGGGTGTGCCTGCCCAGCCGGGCGGGGCGGCGATCCGAAGGTAACTCCTTACCCAACAGCACCTGTAGGGGTTTGTCAACACCGAACTTTCCTAGCCCGGCAGCTAACCACGGGGTTTTCACACGCGCAAATAACTATCGGTGGGTTTGTTTGGGGGGTTTTTATCAGTGAAGGCAGACCTTAGCCTTAAAGGCTGGAGAGGGGCCGAGGTGTTTCCCTGAAATGCGTGAGGCCGGTCTGCAGCAGCACACGCCCGCCCCAGGGGCTCCCTTCGCCCTCCTCCCCAGTGCACAGGAGCAGCCCGGCACGGAGCCCAGGCTGAGCACAGGGATCTGTGGCTGTTTTGACTTCTCCAAAGGGCAAGAGAGAAGCAGTTAAGTACTTCACATCTGCTGTAAGAATTTGTTTAAGACTGTGTGCTGGGAACATTAAATATCTGAAAAATTCTGGGGTAGGCTGGGTTGGGTTTAAAGCTGCACACCAAAAAAACTCTGGAGACACGTGAGCGGAATAATTTTGCTACCAGGAAATCCAGGGACTGGCTGTGATTTGTCTCTGTGCCTGCATATCTTCGGTAGTGACTCTTGATTGTATTCTTTATTTAAGTGCTGGAGTGACTTGTATATACAGAAGCAGGAAAGAGTAGAATGAGAGGGTATTGGGTAACACTAGTGGAAGTGATCAGATATTCCCTAGAGAAAACCAGAAACTTCTGATGTGTGAAATATGGAGAACTGTTTGGAGGAATGATGACTGTAGTTAAATATTTACTTTATGACATCAACACACTGCAGTTAAGAGGTGCTTGATGAATATGTAACTTAAAAGCTGGGATGGCCCTAATGCTTTTTAGCTGGTGGAGATGTCAACAGCAAATTCTGTAGTATGATTAGGTATGTGCTTATAACACAGTGGAAGACTAAGATTACTATTTTATAAGAAAAGCGCAGTACAGATTGTTTATTATCTAGATTGTTTATTATCTATTAAGGAGACAAGAATACTTAGTTGCTACCTGTTGGAAAACATGACAAACTGCCATTACTTTGTAAAGGACCTTACAACTTTCTCCCATGCCCCTCTTACTCAGCTCTCACCCAAAGTTCCTACCTGACTGTCTCAGTGAGGGTGGTGTCAACCAGCAAAATAGCTGCTGACAGGTACAGTGCAAGGACATGAATGCACAGGAACTCTGTGGTGCATTTAAGTGTGAGTAAAATGCCTGCATGCATAGGTGGGAACATTTTATGTGTCATAATAACTTTGTATGAGGAACCTCTTGTACAAGCAGCAGGTGAATCTCCATTGTGTTATGCCATCACTGTATATCCTTATTAATAGGAAAGGAAAAAGATTTTGGAATTGCTTATGTATGCTGTCTGGGGAGTGGATGTGCCCAGCACTGCCTCTATCAGAGGAGAAAGCTCCAGGTGTGGACTGAGAGATGGATCAGCTCCATCCCGTCTCTCTGCTGGACCTCACCCCTGATCTGAAGGTGGAGGAGTGATGCTGTGGAACTCTGGTGGGAGAGACCCTCAGAGCTTTAGCACTCACCAAAGATTGCTCAAATGTTTTGATTGTGCAAGTTTTAGCAAAAAATTTGTATCTTCTGTCTCTGTGTGCATGGATGCTTGTGCAGGTGTGGTGGAGGCTTTTCAAAAACATACCACAGAAAACATAAGCAGGATAGATTATTTATTATTGAGATGTAACAAGAAAATATTAAATTGTTATACACTGCAAAACACACCAGAGTAGCCTTTGCTTTGGAAAAGACTGTGACTTTCTCCTGTGTGTCACTCTGAGCTCAGCCTGTGCTGCAGTCTCTGTGATCTTGAGGACTGTCAGTGAAATCCTCACTGAAAGTGACCGTAACAGGTAAATGGATGTGTGAAAACTCTGTAACATGTTTATATGTTTGTCTCTACAGTAAAGTGAGTGAGAAGCTTGTTACAGTAAGAACTAATAAGTATGCATGAGTCCTCTAGCTCCTTCTTGTATCAATGGGGGAAACCTTTCCTGTGCTATGCGGTCACTACACATCCTTATTGAGACACAACAGCAAAGAAAGGCTCAATATGGTTTATCCCTGCCCACCCACCAGGTGTACATTGATTCTCGTATCCCCAGTGCAGGAGCCCCCCTTGTCTCTAAACTATATCTGAATTTTTGCTGTTCCAGCCCTAAGACTCAAGTTTGCTGTTTAAAGCAGCATTATTACAGCAGGAATGAAGACAACAGTGAACACAGCCCAAGTTAATTATTACATAAGGAAATACTAAAATGTTAGGGTTATGCTATAGGTAATGACTAAAAGTGTGCTCATGCTCTCATTTGTTTTAGAGATCATGGAAAAGATAAATCTAAGTAAAAAAGGGTGCAGCCAGGGCTTAGGGTAAATGGAGTATTTCCTGTGTATATGCAGTTTTTAGCATGGCAGAATATTAAGTATCTTTTGCATGTTATTTTCCTACTTGTGAAGTATTTTTTCAGGTGAAAGAGCCTTGATTAGCAAGCTATGTGATGAAGTTTAGCAAGATGGAACCATCATTAAAGATGTTATTTTCATCAACTTTTTCAGATAAATACTGACATACAGTATAGATATATACTATCTACATATAGTAGATAGGTAATTAGAGATAGTCTGAGTGAGGAGAATAGGAAATTAATTTATATCACTTGCTTTTAACACTGGGAGAATATATAATTCATATTTCTAAAAAATATCTCTAATTTATTGGCCATATTAGCTAGCATGCTTATTTATCTGTATTTTAAAACTTCACTTGGAACTGTGTCTATCTGGTTCATTCTTTGTAATGGCTTATTTGACTTCCTGGATCATAAGGTACAGATTTGTCCTTTATTCAAAACTACTTAAAGTTCTTATGTTTGTTAACTAAATTTTTCTCCAGGTGGGTTGATTTAGGAGCAGTGCTTTTTTACTGGAGGTGATTGAGCATAACAGATTTTAATTATTGATTTTGTACATTTCACATCACTATCTTATTCAGCAGTAAACATGTCAACAGGAAAGTGAACCATATCAGTATCTTAGACAAAGCTGTTACCCTGTTCCACACAGGACATGCTGTAGAGAAGGGTTTTTCTAGGCCAGGCCATACTTGAAAAAGAGTTTCTTTTTGAGGTGTTCCTTGGTGTCCCTTACACCTTCCGGTAGAAATGCCTGATTTTCCAGCTATATTGTTTGGTCTAATAAAAGACATGATAAATTATGTTATGCTCTTCCAAATATACACAGGGTAAAAAAAAAATCATGTCAAAGCCTTCTAGCAGTGTGATGAAAATCTGTTCCTGGCTTTTCTTGGTGCAGTTTTGGTGAGCTACTTTTTGATTAGTGAAATGAGCCTGTTTGGGTTTGGTAATTAAGGTCACTGGGCAAGAATTAAAGTTCTTGGCCACAAGGGATGGGACAATCTCATCGATGAAGGGAGGATGTAAAGGAGATGGGTCCAGGCTCTCTTCAGTGGTGCCCAGTCGCAGAACAAGATGCAGCAGTACAAACTGGTCTGCAGGAGGTTCCTCCTGAATGTAAGGAAACTCTTTTGTGCTGAGGAGATGACCGAGGACTGGCACAGCTTGCCCAGAGAGGTTGTGGAATCTCTGTCCTTGGAGATATTCAAAGCTGGCAGTAGGTGTCCCTGCTCTGGGGGGGGGTTGAGGACTAGATGATTGGCCTCCAGAGGTCCCTTCCAACCTCAGCCATCCTCTGACTCTGTGAGACTGTCTTCTTGTAGAGCAAAAGCCCTGATGTTTCCGCCTGATCCCATCTTCCTGGGATCTGGGGCTCCTATTTATCTCCTGAGTGTTCCTTTTTTGGCTCAGTTGAGACCTCGCACTGAACCGATTTCCCGTCCCTGCCCACACTAGAGGGAGCTCCGTGGCGGCCCTCCAGCTTTCTCCTACAGCTCTGCTGCCATTTGTCATTCTGAGCGTTCCCGCCCAGGATCTGTGATCAAAGGAGACGAGGCAGAGCGATGTTTTTCGAACAAAACGGAGCGTTTGAGTTGTTTGTAGGTGGAGTAATGTAAGAGCAGATTGACAGGTTTGTCTGTGTTTTAATTTTGCTCAGCTGCAGCAGCGAGGCAGGATTCTGACGAGCATTAATGCATAAGATATTGATATTTCTGTTATGCTTGGCACTTGTTTTGGTAGCTGGGCAGATGTATTTGTAAACTTTGCATTTGTTGCTGTGATACAGGCAGTTTCTATTTGGTATGTATTTGGTCCATCTGCAAGCAACTTGTTTATGATTGTGAGAGGGTTGTTTAAAGACTGAAGGTGAGAAAGGGATTTTTAAGTTTTCTTTAGAAGTGTAATCTTAAAAATTCAACTTGTTTTCATTAGTGAGTAGAAGCCAGCTTCAACTGTGACAGGTGTTTGTTTTAGGTGCTTTTATCCAGGCAGATGTAACGGTTGTTAGGGTTGATAATAGATCACAATTTTACTGTGTTTGATATTTATTGATTTAAGAGACAGTGGCATTAACCTGTATTTTCCCCCTGCATGTTATGATGTTGTGCTGTTCTTTTTATATTGATTTATATTGATTACAGTTTCTGGACAATGGCCTAGGCCATTACACCCAGATAAAGAGCACAGTGAATATTGTTGAATTTGAGGAAGCAATCAGTGAGAGTTTTGGGGTTTTAGTCCAAATGAGAACATGCCACATGTGTGAGGTGAAGCCAGCACAGCTCTGTTGAGGATGCAGTCATTCTTTGTTGTGGTCTAAAAGCTGATTCTAAAAACACTTATAGACTAGACTGAAGTTTTTCTGAAAAATGTTATTAAGATCATGGATGACAAGCTGCCTAAATAGTTTCTGTGCCTAAGAAAATATGCAGAAAATTTAGGTGAGCAATCTCCCCACAGTCCAGACCTGTCCAGCAAGGAGTACTGGTACAAATCCTTCTATTTCTTCTTGACTTATAGATCCCACTTTGTTTCCAACAGAATAGTTTTAGTGACAGCATTCAGGTGTATATACAATTCTTGACTTTATATCAAAGGCAAAATATTACAGAGTGGATGCCAAACTCTAATGCTTGGGGGAGTGTTTCATCTCAGGGACATAATCTGTATTGCTCTAGGCAGGTAAGCAAGCAATTACTTGCCTTCTGCTTTAGCTCAGGAAAAAGAACATTGGTGAAAAATTTGGCTAGGAAGAAACTGTTGGATAAATGAAACCAGATCCCTTGAATCAATGCAGTGGCTGACAAAGACCAGGTAGGAGGCTGTGTGGCCACTGTGGCACCTGTAACAGTGGTGCCATTACTGAAGGGGAAGTTCATGTGATGAAGAAGGAACCAGATGGGTTTGGATCAGAAGTCTGGTCGCTGGTCTTGTGTTCTAAATATTCACAGCATTCCTATGATGCCATTCTCAGCTGACTAATGGGTGTGCAATGTGCACAGTGGCAGGGATAAAAACCAGAGTCTTATGTTGTCCCATTTACGCAAAGCTATTGTTGTGCATTGGAAAAGGTCACTGAGCCTTGGCACAAAATGGTTCAAGGATGCTTTCTATTAAATTATTTATTTTATTTTGTTAGCTTTTTGGTTTTTTTTAGTGTGGAGATTGTAGAGTTAGATATGAAAAGTCTTCTGGAGTTTCCTTCTTGATCTTGCAGAGCATTTTTTTTTTAAATTTAAAAAAAATCCTGTGAGAAAGAAATAATGTGGTGGGTTGTTGGACATGTGACAGAAGTTTGTTTCACATTGAGGATTACAGGGCCTTCAACAATCTTCTTCATGAATGCATGAGGCAGTTAAAACAGCAATATTGGTAAAAGCCTATATCAGACTTCAAATTTTTATTAAACCACTGGAAGGGGCTTCCACAACAGAAATTGCCATTTTAATTATGGTGTGGATCATAGATTTTCTTCTCTAAGGAAGAGGGGTTTTGGTGACGCTTTCTTTGATTATTTCACCATTGACTCATTTCCTCAGGTAGTTGAGATCTTGTCTACTCCTTAATTTTTATACAGACCTCCTTTTGTTCTGCTTCTTTCTGTTCCCCTAAAGAGGAGTTAGCATCGAAGTTTGGTTTTACATCTCTATGCATTAATGTTAAATTGTTTTCTAGACAAAGAAGCCACTTTATTTTGTCTTTGTAATTTATTACGAACATATTCACAAAGATACTGTGTGGACTCAGATTTTTTTCTTAACAAGCTACTAATCAAGCAATAAGTTACATAAGCAAGTGAAGAACTTGTTCTGCCTCTTCCTCTGGGTTGCATTTTGCAACTCTATTGTCGGCAGTTTCGAAAGAGAAGAGCTATGCCAGTGGAATGGATTAGGCAAGTAGGTTGAATCATGGTGTGTGAATGCTTTTGAGACAATCTTGCTTTTGTTCAACATAAATCTTGCATATGTAATTCCTCTCTGTGTCCACAACTAAGATGTTTGTTTTACTAAACAAACATGAACTTCTTATTAACATCTATTAAGGAGGTCAGCTGTAACTCCCCCCCTCCCCTATTTAATTGCTTACTGTATTCCACTTTCTCTTCTCTTACAATTAGTTTGGGTTTATGGTAACTGCAGTGCAATTTCAGAAATAAATGTCTTCTGATTTATTTCTTAGATTTTCTTTAAGGAAAGAATAGTATGGTAAGTCATGTGAAAGATGCTAGAAATTGAAAAATTGGCCATTTGGGTTTAAAAACTAAAAAAAAGAGATGAAATTAAAATAAGCTGTGTCTCTACTGATACAGTCTGGGCCATGTTTATGTATTTGTGCGGGGATGCAGAGGCTCCATGAAATAGTAGGGACTTTTAATTGTCATTAGGCTCAGGATGAGAAGTTCTGTTCCCTGTTGAATGCATTTGAGGTACACAAGGAACGTCAAGTTGGAGGATTTTGTTATGAATCTGATATGAATTTTCTTACTCTTTTGAGCCTCTAGGACAAAAGTTCATGAAGGATTTGATGGTTCTAAAGGCCTGACAAATCTGACTTTCTTTGTGTTATAAGCTCTTGGATTCCACTGTGGTGGAATCACTATTGCCATCAGTAGTTCTTTTTTTCCAGTGCTGAAGTGTCCAAGTTCTCTAAAAAAATGCTTGTGACTAATTTTTTGGGGTAAGAAAGATGTTACTTAAAATGGTTATACTGTTTATGCAAGAGAAGGCTAAATAAAAAATCCTACAGGCATAAGCTCACTTTGCGTTTGCTGATTTTGTATAAAAGAGTGCTAAAGAAGAAAAATACAAAAATAGCATGATGCAATGGTGGATGTACCCCATATGAAATGGATTTACAATACAAATAGATATAAAAACTGTGAAGGCATAGGAAGTAAAGTGAGTAACTTTTGGATGCTTTGTAAATTCCTCGAAGTACCAATACACACATGATGATACCCAGACACCTCAAGGTACTTTGCTTCATTCTCCAAGCTAAGTGGATGGTACTTTTAAAAACTGTGGTTTCTTGCTAGAACAATCAAAGTACATTTGTTTTGATGCATCTATCTGCATGTATGAAGACAGAGACACTTAGGTGCACAATGCAAGCTGCAAGAATACAGGTACAAAAATAATAGGAAGATTAAACAATATGCTATTTAATGCAGCTAAAATGACTCCCTAAAGACTATTTTCAGATACTTAGATACCTTTTTCTCTAGACAGCTTTATTTCATCGGGTTTATAAGATCTGTTTCTTCAGTTTTTTTATAACATCACAAAGTGAAACAACAACAAAAAAATCCCACGTGCTACCAAACTGCTTTGAAAATGTCTGTTTAGGATTAATTTAGAGAATTCTTTCAACCAAAAAGTATGTGTATATATTTATCACTTTAATAAAGATATATTCAATTAATTTTGAAAACCAGAGTAGAAAATTAATTTCCCTCCCACAGTCTTAATGAAGAAATAAAGAAACTAATTTCCCATTGCTGTTAGAGGGGTAATGCACTCCTTCACATATTAAGAAATTAATGTAACGCATCCAGTGAGCCAAAGAGTCTCTGATCCTTCCCCTCCCCCCAGTCTCTTACACCATCTTATTTTGTGCAACACAATTAAGAAAAACAAAAGTGAGAGAATCTTTTTAAGTTTTTCAGATTTCAGGATGCAATAATTTGAGGTCTGATGCTGTTTTCCATAAAAGCATCTGTTGAATTTGGTAGTATTTATTAGTTTTATTTCTTGTTTGAAAAAAAAAAAAGCCACTAAAACTAATAAATATCCTACACCCATTTTTTTTAAAAATGCCAGAAAAATGTTTAAGAAGAATTGCAACTGACTTTATATTATATACGTTTGTGGGGTTTTATGTGATCAAGAAGTCATCCTTTTTATTTGAGCTAATTACAGAAGAAATATATTTTCTTACCTTTGTTTAATTTTATTTTAATCTGATACCATTTTGTAATGCTAGGAATATCTCTGAGCAGAGTGTTATAACTGAAAAACAGGTCAACATGTTATTTTAAGGTATTGGAAATGGCTACTTGGGAGATGTTCAGAATTACAGTACTAGAAATTATGTTAAGACAGACTTTATTTCACAAACATGAGCAGCTTTATTTATTTGTTTATTCCATGACACTCCCTGCACAAGTGACACACTAGCTGACAGTGTGAGTGCAGTTTGTCCTTAATGCAACAACACTATGAGATTATGTTGATGTTCCTTTAAGGAGGCAGTTTACATTAAAAAAACCCAACTTTATTTTGAAACTTGTCACTTGTAACAGACATTTTTGGGGGCTAATCTTTTTTTGATGGTGAGTGCTCAGCCAAGCAGTTCATTGTGTAAGTAACTTGTGAATAGCGTCTTTGATAACAAAAAGCTACAGGGGAAGTATGCATTTAATTGATTTCTTGATCAGGAATGCTGCTGCAACAGGCAGAACAATGGAGCTTTATGACCCATCACTGGTTGGTTCGTTGGTTGGTTCGCTGGTTGTTTGATGTGAATGTGACCTATTTCAGAAAATGAGATGTCCAGAGGAAGAAACAATGAAAATCCAGCTGCTCTAAGATCATCTAACACATAAAGCTTTTTGGAAAAACTTGAGACTATAGAAACTGAAAGGATGTTATAATCAAAGATAGGAGTCCATGAACATTTTTTTGGTATGCAGGTATGATGAGAAGAAATTAATTTCCCTCCTTTGTGTCCCTTTTCCCACACCCTTGTTTGAGCAAAAGTAACCAAAACAGTGTAGCAAGACCTACAGACCCATTTAACATGGGAGGAGGAGCAGTGGGACTCTGGTGCTGAGCTCAGCAGAACCCAGGAGTCCCAAATTTCTGCAAGGCAGGAGCCCCAGCACCACACAGGGGTCTGGCTCAGAGCAGGCCAGGCTGTCCCCCTGCCCAGGGCAGGCACTGCTGTTTGGGGGGCAGCATCTCTGTGCTCCCCCTGCCCCTGTGCCCAGCAACCCCGGCCAGCCCTTGTGCAGCTGTGAGAGGGGCAGTTTCTGAGGAAACCACTTGGTTTGGGGTGTCTGGCCATAGGTACCTCTGCACTCCTTCAGGGGTCCCAAATAGTGCATTTTCCCATGCTGCTGGTGTGCCGTGAGAGTAACAGTCAGTCTGTCTGCAAAAATGAATTTGCCATGGTGAAAGAGTAAAGCAGAGGGAAAACAGCTACACAAAGGTCCATTGCACCAGACTAAGGTGTGCCTAGGCTGTAATACACTAATTTTATTCGACTGGGCTGTCGTGAATGTGAAGGGGTACTGCAGGGGAGTAGCTGTGGTACCTGCAGACACAGCCTGTTCTGCAGAGGCAAAATGAGAAGAAAGGCCAAAGTCAATCCCCTCTGGTAAATTCTCAACAAGTAATTCCCTCCCTGGGTGCCAAACCAAAGGAAGACAAGACTTTTTGAATCTTACTTTCCTCTTCCAAGTATTTATTGCCTCCATTAAGTGAATGTTTTCTTTAATTTTGCTTCCATAGCACGTGCAACATAATGTCTCAGCAGTTATCTTTAAGTATCTACAAGAACCATTGATTTCAACAGGAGTGCTCTATGAGAAGAGCATCGTATCTTTCAGGAATGTATTCCTGGATTTTCTCTTTTCTTTTGATACTTGTATGCAGTTGTATTAATTATTTCCAAAAATGAATCCCACTCATCAGTTCTTTTAATGTGTCTGGTAGAGCTTGTTCACAGTATTTCAGTCTTTCAGTGTTTTGATATTTTCTTCTATAGATATATTTCTTGTAAACTCATCTTACTTTAAAACTATCACACAAAGACTGATGCTGAATTAAGAAGCAGCAGTTTAAACTCAATAGTTGATAACTTGAAAGAACAAATTAAAACTGTTTGGGGACAAATGCTCTGTTGGGCTCTGAGAGCTTGACCCAAAAAAAAGAAGGTGAAAGGCTGAAGAACACTCCATGTGCTGCAGTCCATCTGGAATGGAATTTGCCTTCCAGATGCGTTGGTCTGATCATATTAAAGAGTTACAGCAAAATTATTATGAATGGAACAATAAAGTTTTGTAAACAAAAGCTAAATAGGAGGACTGTTCCCATTTTCTCTCTTGGGCATCTTTACCATTTGACCAATTGCATACACCAGTGGAATTTTCTGTAAGAATTTGTGGTTCCATGCTCTCATAACCTAAAATGAAAACATGAAGTTAATGTTTTCCTTTTGTGTACTATGTTCAAATTACAAAGGTATAAGGATAAGTTTGTACATTAGGAATTTTAAATCAAACAAACTCAACCAGTGTAACACAAATGGATATAACTGCAAACATTACTGTCTAAAAATATGATTTGATGGATTCCAAAATTGCTACATAAATGTCACATTACTATTTTATTAAATATCTCATGTTAACAATGATATTGTCAGGTTTAAATCTAAATTAACTGAATATGGGTCAAATTTAGCAATAGCATTTGCTGGGAAAGAAAAGGCATTTATTGAAACATTGCATTTGATTGGTATGTTTCTTTATCAAGTATACACAGTGGTTAAAAAATGGGCACATGATCTAAAGCAGGTATTTACAATAGATGGATGCAGTTTTGAGATGACATCTGAAGATTTTAAAATTAACGTGTTTTTTCATCAAAAAGGGATTATTTTTTTAAGTATACATTCACATGATTAACATTTAGAATTCCTGGTGAAAATCATTAGAGCAGTGGTACAGGCTTGCTTAATATGTTAATCTACTGAGGCTGCCAAATGTACTTCTAGGATTGGAGTGCTGTGCTGGATCACAGACATCAGTGTTTCCAACAGCAGCCGTGGCCAATATTGCTGATCTGTTTTCATTTGTAGCACTGTCTGTAAACTCCAGCATGAAGGTCAGCCCTCCACTCTGTTCCTTTCTCAGCTTCCAGCTGTGGCTTTGGCAGGAGTAAGTCTCGTGTTACTGGTGACAGTCCAAATTATGTCCCCGTCTCATAGATCTAGATTATCTATTTCAAAACTTCAGCAGAAGAATGCCTTCTGACTTGTACTTTGGAAAATATTACATTTTCAGGTATCGTTGTTTCAAAACAAAAAGTTTGCCAAGTAAATAATTGGATTTCAGGGGGGAAAAAGGCAACTCATTCCACAGTGACTATGTTATCTTTCCATAAAATGAGATTTATTTGTAACACTAAATATACATAACCATTTGCTAGGAACTCTACTGAAAACACAGACACTATACAACTTACAGAAACGATGCCTTCATGGAAGTTCATGCTGTTATTGAAGGCAGTAATCCAGGTGAAATACAAACAATGGAGTTAAAAACAAATAACTTTTTTGTGCTTTTATATTTGAATGATAGCATAGAGAGGAAGATAAAAGGGTTGTTTTACTGTCTTCAAATTTGTGTTTCATTTTCTTCAAAGATCAGACACACATTTCTGCAAGTCAGTTCTATTCCCTATTGTCCAGGAAATTAAATAATTACTGGAAATCCATTTATTTCTCATGTTCTTTATCCCGTTTATTTTTGCCTCTTTCAAGTTTGATGAAGCGAAAGTAACGGGGCCTTCAGCTCACATTCCAAGTTAAGTGTAAACCCTTGATAAAGGAGTTCCTGTGTACCTTTTCATTAGAGCACTTATTTGCACATTATACTCCTATTATGCCTTGCCTGACTTGTATGACTTTGTATCCCCTTTCTTCCTCTTATATCTAGGCCTTCTTCCATGCAGCACTTCACTATTGATTTATTAATGATATGAAGACAATTATAAAAATGAATGTTAAGTTTGGCAGAGAACTATTTATTTGGTAAAATCATAAGATAACACCATGGTTGCTATGTAAGAACTAACAGCATAAAGTTTTGAAACTGTCCTTAGTGAAATTTTAAAATGTTATGGTGGTTTTTTATATAGTATTTCCAGTTTTAATTCTCTTAGCACTTTCTGTAAATACTGCAAAGTGGGACAAACCATTTTGTATCATCTGATCTTAAAATAATCCAGTTGTATTTAATGTGCTGAGCTTGTGTTATCTGGCTCTTTTTATCTTGAAGTCAGTGGGAAAGCAGGATTGAGTTCTGATTCTGCAGCTGAAGGTCCAACTAGGTACTTGTGTAAATAAAAGGTCAGTTTCATGGAAAACCGAAAATTCACTGGCAGATCATCCTGAACAGATAATATATTCCAGTCGTATATTTCCACCAGTCATCCAGTAATACTGAAAACAGCCACGACCTCTGGGGAAAACACATTCTCAACCAACTCACTGCTCTGCTTTGTGTGTGTTAGCTGAGGATTTTTGCTGCAATACATCTGTAAAGGTCCATTTGTGACAGGGAAACCCTGGGACTCCAGCTCATGAGCATGACCACTGTGGTGCCTGCTGAGGCTAATGAGGACTAATATGAACTGTATTATTACGTATTATTGTGTATTGGAAAGGACATCCAGTGTTATGAAGGCCCAGGGAGTGCTCTGGAGGGTTTCTGGCATTACAGAACAAGGTGCCTTGAGAATATTCCTTCTCCTCAGTGTTGTGTGTGCTCCTAGTAGCCATAAAATCAAATCATGTCATTATGGTTTAGAGTGGAAATCAAGTACACAGATTAATTGTGCCAAAACAAACAAACAAAAGAAGTTGAAACAGCACAACCAAACCTCTGGGGAAAAGCAGTACAAAGCTTATGGTAAAATACTCATACACTGTGAACTGCACAGGGGGACATACGAGCTGAGAAAAAAACAGTGCCTGGTATGTCTTAAAAAACAAATTGTCTTCGGGGTTCCTTTCACTTTAAAATGAATTTACGGGGTGTCACCAGAGGGTGAAGGGTTAACTCTATTTCCGTACTTTGATACATTATGAGGCTGCCCAGCACAAAGCCCTTCTGCTCTAAGTGTGTCAGCCCCAGCCCTTCTCCCCTCACGGTGTCTGCCCCGAGCCTTTCCACCCTCCGGGTTCCATCCCCGAGCCTTTCCACCCTCCGGGTTCCATCCCCGAGCCTTTCCACCCTCAGGGTCCCATCCCCGAGCCTTTCCACCCTCAGGGTCCCATCCCCGAGCCTTTCCACCCTCAGAGTTCCATCCCCAAGCCTTTCCATCCCCAAGATTTTCCACCCTCCACATTCCATCCCCGAGCCTTTCCACCCTCAGGGTTCCATCCCCGAGCCTTTCCATCCCCCAGCCCTTCTCCCCTCACTGGTCCCTCCCCGA
>JAWWMO010000174.1:2336184-2413443 GCA_035047845.1 Dendrocincla fuliginosa | reverse complement strand
CCCAAGATTTTCCACCTTCAGGGTCCCATCCCCGAGCCTTTCCACCCTCAGGGTCCCATCCCCGAGCCTTTCCATCCTCAGGGTTCCATCCCGAGCCTTTCCACCCTCAGGGTCCCATCCCCAAGATTTTCCATCCTCAGGGTTCCATCCCGAGCCTTTCCACCCTCAGGGTTCCATCCCCAATCCTTTCCACCCTCAGGTTTCCATCCCCAATCCTCCCTCCCCTCAGGGCGCCCCGGCCGTGAGGGCGGCCACATTCGGGCCCGGGAAGGGGGCAGCGGGCTTGGAAACACAGCTCGTTTCCCGTGAGGTTGACGCTCCAGATAGGAAAGGGTGAAGTGTTGTGGTGTTGAAGTGAAATCAAATGTGTTTGCAGAGGTGTGCTGCCTGAGGCCGCCCCCGAGGGAGCACGGAGCGGGTGAGGGCACAGTGCTGTGCCTGCCGGGAATAAATAACCCTCTTCTGATCCCCTGGAACTGGGGAAAGCAAGGTGTGTGTGTGGTTTTGTTTGTTTTGTAAAAAAGGGAGTTTTCCTGCTGGGCCTGGGGGGCCCACAGAGCTCTTGGGCCTGTGCTGGAGAGGGCAGGGTCTTTCCTTATTTTTAATATGTAGGGCTTAGTCTCTTGCTCTTCACGTGGACTGTTTATGCAATGCCCCGTCCAAAGCCTGGAAATGCTTGTTTAATCCATCCAGGCTGTTTGCTTTGTGGCATATGAACAGTTTCGTCCCGCGACAGGTCTGTGAGGAAACCACATTAACATCTCCCGTCAGTGCCTGTTCCAAGCCTGTTCTGAATCCAAACAGACCAGAAAGCACGGGAGGGTTTCTCCTCCTTTCCCTGTGTGCCTCTCCTGGCGTCTGTATCCTCACACAGTTCATGTGATGCTCATTGCATTGCTTGTGTCTGATTTCCCCTGTTTCAGCCTTTCAGGGAACTGCAGAGGAGCATTTCTGGTTTGAAACCCTGGTGTCCTTTCTGGTTTGGTTTCCTTGGATGCCCCAGTGCCAGCTGCCAGTTGCTATAACCATGGCAAGATATTTTTTTGCTGAAAAAAATAGCTAAATATGTAGCCAACAGTGGAGTGCTTCAAGCTGCAAAATTTTTCTCAGTAGGGAAGTTTAAATTTATCATTCACTGAGTATTTTGTGTTAGATGTCAGTAATGTGTCTCATGTTCATGGTAAAGCCTAACAGGTAAATAAAGCTCTAAAATACTGTGTTTAGTATGTTTGTGTCATCTTAAAAGTGTTGCTATTTTTTGATTTCTTAGGTCTTTTAAATTGGAGTTTTTTATCACTGTGCCTTGTAATTATGGTATTCTAATGCATCTTTACAGAAAGCTCATGCATCCATCCTGTGTTCTGTCCTGCAAAAGTCCTATATCTGTTGATCATGTGTTAGACTGAGCACTCAAAGAGGGAGGAGAAGCCCTGCCTGCTTTCTGCAGTCTCTGCTGTGCTGGAGTTTTGGGGTGCTGTGGCACGGGGAGGAGACCTAAAACTGTTCTGGTTACAAGGCTGCTCCTTGCCTTCTCCTGTCGTTCCTGACCTCCTGTGGGAGCTGTTCCAAGCATGGTGCTGCAGAGTTGTCCTGACTCAGAACAACAGCTAGATGCACGTATATGGAATTAGTATATTGTTCCTATGCTGAGGATTTTTTTGGTTACTAATATTAATATTACCTATGATGCTCAGTCAGCAAATAAACAATTTTCATGCATTATGCCCCACTGAGATAATAATTTAATCCCTTTTGGGTAATAACTTAGTTCCTTTTGAAGCTTTACTATAGGGATACCAAAATATTTAATAGTAATGTTCTTGTAAGTTGTGTTGAGGAGTGATTTGTAGAGGAAAAAGTGGTTTTTCTTGACAGACACCTTTAAAGAAAGAGGGAAGGAAAAAAAAAAGGAAACAAACCAGCCTTCAGGGAAATCAGCTCTTTCTGGATACTTCCAAAATGTTGGAAATAGGTTAAATATCAGTCATGACTGAACTTGCTGACACAGGAGATTGTTTGCTCCTCCTGCTGCCGTGTCCCTAATCTTTTGGATTAGATTTAGCCAAGAGAACAATTTATTCCCCTTAATGAGACTGTCATGTAAACAGCCCTCCACAGCTCAGTGTGGTTCTGAATGATGCAGTCAGACTCCCTTAACTGATGAAACTCAATTTCACAGGTCTTTGGATTTCTTCCCCATCCATGGGGATGGTTTTCTTCAATACATTCCTCAGTGAAAATATTTTTAATCTTCATATTATGTTTTTTGGACTGATTCCTTACTTGATGGTATTGAGTCTAATTATTTGCTTGTTTTACACTTGGTGTAGGTGTTCATAAGTATAACTTATATGACAAGTATAACAAGTAAATAGCAGCTACCACATGGGAATGCTACCTGAGTACATCCACTCTCTTTGCAATGAGTGACATGTGAAGGAGCATTTTGTGCTGACAGAGTACTACTACTGGACAGGGAAGTTAATTGGGGCTCTCATTGCTTCTGACACCTTAGTCCTTGCACAAACGTGTGTTTGGGAAGTGGTTTGATTTTTATTGCATAGCTTTAGTTGCGATCACGGTGCATCGAGGACAGCACAGTTCAGTAGGTTGTCGACTAGGTGGCAGCATGGTGTTTAAAACGGACGTAAACCTGCTTTTTACCTCGCTAAAACCCCTCTAGCTTTTTCTGTGCCTGTAAAATTTGGATAAATCTGGATTCTATTAATCCCTTTAACAGCTAATGCCTCTATACTAATAGCTAGCAGGGTGTTGACTAAATATTGAAAAATATTAGGATTGAAAGGTTAGGGAGAAGGAGAATTTAATCCCATGTAGAAAGATGTTACAAGTAGGGAACACTTTTACAGTCTTAATTAGAGTGTAACTGTCTTACGGCTTCCTCTTTTAATTTGAGCTGAAATGAGTCGATATCTTTTTTGCTAGTTTCTTAATAATATTTTTACTTGTGGTTGTAAAAACCTTCAGTTATTATCTGTGGTCTTAACATAGTATTGTCCTGTAAAAGATGGAAACAATATAATACGTAATTATTTTTGATTACAGAAAGTAGGGCTCCTGATAATGTATTTCTGGGTTAACCCTACTAACCAACTTATATGATATGAAAATTTTAAATCACATGTTTTTGGAACATGTCTGGGCTGGCTAGCTTGTGAAAGATTATATATTTTCATCAAAAGAATTCAAATTACTGAAGGCAACCTCTTGTAGTGGTGGGGAAAATTGATATTCCAAACAATGCAGTACTTGGACAAGCAGCTCCAATTTCTTAAGTTGCATCCAGAATTCAGCTGGTGGCTCATACAGAGTAACTGACAAAACATGCTTAAAAATTTTACTCTTCAAGTTATGTTTACTATAGCTCTGTATTGGATGGGAGTGATTTTTACTGGATCTAAAATGCTGAATTGGAGCACTGCAATAATTGCTTGAAACATCTACTATCACATCAAAATGAAGTATTGCTGATTGAATAAAAAAGGCTCTCAGAGGGACTTTCCCATATGCTTTCTGGGTCATCAGTTTGGTCTTCTCAGGAATGTGTTGTTCAGCTTTCCTTCTTTTTTTTTTTTTTTTTAATGTCATCATATGAGGAGTGTCCATGCAGCATGCTTAGTTAGTGTATTTAGCTGGGTTTGAAACACAGATGGAGATGTTAACCATAATCTTAATGCTTTTTATAATAATTCACTTACCTGTACTCCCTACCAGTACCTTCATTGACATGTTGAAACAGAGTTGGAAACATGAAGAAGAAAAAAAAAAATAAAAGAAAGAGAGGAAAAAACCCACCTAAAACCTTCTAGGCAAACCAGAAAACCAAAAAAACAACCAAGACAAAGACTTGCTTCTTGACACAGAAAACCAGAGGGTTCTGACAGTTGAGAGTTCTTTATCCAATACTTTTCCCACGATTTTATTAAACTCTGGAACTTTGGAAAGCGATATATCACCAACCAGATTGTTTCAGATTACTGGTTACTAATGATGGTTTTGTCAGCATAGATTTTAATGTATTTTTTTAAGGGCAATTGTTGTGCTCTCTTATGGAGGTAATATTGGTTCCCCACCTGGACAGGACATGATACTCTCCTAGACTTTGACAAAGGTAACTTTAGAATAAGAGTACAGCTTCCACAATTAAAAAATGTTAAACAAATGCCATTGAATTTAGGCCAGAAACTGCTGGTACCACAGATAAGGACAGTTTGATATGACTATTTTGTCTTTGGAAAATAAGAAACATTTGCTTGTTCACAAGTCTCTTCCTTGGCTAAGAGGTGCTGAAGTGTAGGATGTGTACTATGAGGAATGAGTCTGATATTTTAAGTCTTCAGCTGTTAGAGTGGCAAATAACAACATGTGTGCTTTCTTTAGTAACAGGCTTTATATTTTATGCCCTGTCTTTTTCAGAATTCCTGCCCTGAGTCCTTTAGGAAATTCTGTCCGTGTTGCTAAGGTAAGCTAATAAAAGTGTAACCTCAAACTTTGGCAAAGAACATGAAAAAGGTAGATAGAGTTACTTATTGAAAGAGTAGGTACAGCAAAGTGTTATTAATCCATTAGTAAAGGGTTGGAGAATGTTCTCCAACATTCCTTGAAAAACCTTGAAGAAACAGTCTGGTTCTGTGAATCTTCAAACGTGTGTTGTCCAAACATAAATTGCAGGCTGATGGTAAGGTTGGACTTGACTCCTACAGTATGAAAAGTAACACATGATCCAAATTTGTGCTCTGGGCTAATTGAAAAATCCTGTAATTACAAGGTCAAGGAGAAGAATTGCTGTTAATTTGAATTCAGTCGGAGAGAATTATAACTGAGTTTTTATTTGTTATTGATGAATAGAGAGGTAGAAGGACCTTTTGCCCCACCTGGGACAGTTGTTCTTATATTGTGTATGCTTATGTAATGTATGAATAAAAGAAGATTCTATGGAACTTTAGTATAAATCAACATTTATTTAGAATGAAAATTAGTATAAAATGGTCCTTTAAAATAAGTATTTTGCATTGACAGTACTACCTGATTTACTGTAAGATTTCAGTAAATAATAACATTTTCTGCTATTCAAAAACCACGTCTGTCTCATCCCTCCTCCAACTGATTTTTGATTTAACATCACATGACTACAAAAATACAAATATTAGATTTTTATTGTCTTCTGGTTTTGAGTCTTTTTAGAGACCCCACATCTTGATACTCTATTTTGAGGAAGAACATATTTGTTTGTAAATGAAAACCAATATATTGGTATATTAATCTTAGATTTTAGAAAGAAATTGTCTTACAAGGTTGGCAATACATTTTGGAAAACTGAGAAGTTTGGAATTTTTTGAAAACTGGTTAACTTCCAGAGTTTTTGCAGACTCTGAAGATAATATTTTCTTTTTCTTACATCATGATATAATGATCTGTAGATCATCATGGTAGCAGATGACAACGAGTAGACAGTGATATTTTTAACAAAATTGTGGAGGAACACCTTTGAAATGTGAGCTGCATGGTGGATTCCCTTCTAGGAAGAAAATATTTTTGTTAAATAGCTCCCTGCTGTATAAAGATAGATAATTCCTAGAATTGCCAGAGGTAGTGCCACCTTTCCCAGAACCTGCAATCCTGGGAGGTGTTTAGGTTGTTTGCTTTGGTTTGCGTGTGTGAACGGAGCCATTCTTGGCTAAAACCCCAAACAATTGTTGAGAGACGTGTAACCTAAAAGGAAACAAAACAGAGAATTAGACCAACACCACTCATAGCTGTTTTTTCTAGAAAAAGACAGTATAATTCTTGTTGGAAGATGTGGGATGGAGGAGAAACTGAGAAATAAATCACCCTACCTACAGAAGATCTGAATCTAATGTAGGGAAGAAAAAAAGCCAGTTGTGATAGGGAGAGTCCTGTCTTCAAAGATTAATTTATTTTTTTTTAATCAAATGATCCCAAGAAATTTAAGACCCAGTAAAATATGTGTCAGGCCACCTAAACCTTTATATATGGGTTCTTAGCAAGTGAGTGGTTCTTAAAAAAATGTACATTATTCTAGCCTTCTTTTCCCTAGTTATCTTTATATGGGCAATGTACCAAGTTGTCTTACTGTCTGTGATCTATGACACTGTTCCAGTAGGTTTTCTAACCATGCAGGAATCCCACGTGGCTTTTGCAGCCAAGGTGTGAGACAGACATGATGTGTGGAATCTGGAAAATGATGAACACCTGCCTTTGCTTTCAGAGTTCTTTCTGGTGAGCTCTTCCTGGCAGAATCATGGAGTCTTTTAGACTCATTTGGTAGAACTGGCTGCTTGTTTTCCAATTCTTAAACTTATATGTAAGCTGTAGCTTCAGAAACTTGTAATGGAACTTAAGGATTTATCTCATCTTTATGTTTTAAGGTAGCAATGGGTTCTAGTCAAATCTGGTTTTAGTTTTCACCAATAAAAGAAAATGTTTGAACAGTAAAAAAAGAAGACATTTCCTTGGAAAGTGAAAATGGATGAGACTTATTGTCTTGCTTTTTATGAACCAGGCAGTGACTCTAAATATATTTTGGTCTTTAGTGGTCATCAAGGTAACCTTATCCAGTGTAGGGTGATAATTTATTTATAATACTACTGAAATTTGTATCAAATTCAGGCATACTATGCCATTTTTTGTATAAATATATTTAAAAATGATTTTATTTAAAAGCAAACTGTTCTATACTCTTTAGCTTAACATAACAAAAGTATGGAGTATACTTGCTAAACTGTAATCTGACTTGATGGTTCCAGGGCAGCACTAACAGCTTGAAAACAGAGCAACTCATGATATTTAGATATAAATTCCAGCTCTTGACTGGACACAACTGTGTCTAGGGTATATTAGGTGCCCTGTGTACCTGGATGAATTTATTGCAGTTGCATACACTTTTGCACTGTTTTTCACAACTAGCCAAAGAAATGTTTCTCACAGCTCAGAAACCAGTTTTAATGGGCTGCATCTGAAATACAGAGGTGACAGAGCTCATTCTTATGACATCTGTATCTGCATCTGATGGGGATAGACATATTTTTGTGGCCATTCCTTTGAGCAGAAGTTACTAGACTTAAGCAGGTAAAGTTTGTCCAATAATATTTTCATTCCTGAGTTTCACCAAGCACAGATTTAATCCTTCTGCTTCAGCGTAATTTTGGTGGAGGGCAGCATTTGCAAACAACTTAGATTATTTTAGGGCAGATGTTTTGTCTCCTTTTTGTGTGTATGCAAGTACTGATAAACAAACAAATGCAGATCAGCAATTACTTCCCAAGGTTTGGTACATGCTTAAAAGCTGGTTCAGCCTATGCTGAAATGCCATAAATTACCCTGTTTCTAAAAAGAAACTCAGGGTGTTGCAAAAATGTACCTGAAGGGGGTTTTGTAGAGAAATATGACCGAATTCTGCACACATGCAATATTCGAAGGTGTGAAGTTAAATAGCAGGGGGAATGTATTTCAAAATAGTTTTTTTAAGATATTGCTCTCAGTTGCACTTCTGGCGCCTCAATGTCTTAGTTAATATCAAAACCTGTGGTTGTTATTGTGGTAAAATGATAGTGTGAAATTGATGCTGTTATACTATAACAATAAGGACGTGACTCATGTATTTTATGTACACATGCATTCAACTGTAGTGACAAATGGCTTCATGCTGTGTGATTAAATGCATATTAGCATTTGCCCTAGGCATTTGATTATTACCATCTTTACTTCATTACATTACCACACTGTATGGCCATATAATTTATAAGATAATACAGACATCACTTTGTTGCTGATAGGAATTATTCTGTTTTATGGATGGTGTCCTTTAATTTTGCCTTTCATGGATTATAAAATTGGTTAATATCTGCTGAAGTGAATCACTGGAGAAGCAAATAAAGATGTTGGCCTCAGGTCACAGTGTCATTTGTGATACTGGCAAAATCTTACAGCCTCATTTATCCCTGTACATGATTGATAACACCATGGGTTAAATGGAGAAAGCTTTGCTTCCATTAAAGGATCATCATGAATGAAGACCTCCCACTTAAAAGTCAGGCATGATGAGAAGACAAGAGACTATCTACAGGTCAAATTAAATAACTTAAATAATTTAAGTGGAATGACAGTGTAATTTGTTCATTCTGTGTTATTACCCTGACCCCTATCAGGCTTACAGGCTAACTTACTTTCTAGTGTAGGGTATTTAAGATGTAATTTTTAATAAGTGTTTTTCAAAGATACAAAGCCCTTTATAACACTTAAAAATGTGTTAAAATGGATTTTTAATGTGCTTTTTCACAAGTATTTTTTTTCTTATTTTGTTAAACACAGAGCAAGTAAAAGGAAAGCAAATACAGTAAAAGCTTCAAAATAGAAACTTCAGTCTTTCACTTTTAGACTGTTTTCACATGTATGCATTAGATTTATTTTTTTTAAATTACTTCACAGGTATTCTGACAAATACCAGTTGCTAAAGTAAAAATGCATCTATTTTGAAATATCTTTGGTTACACAAGAATTGTTTTTGTATTTTCCTTGGGGAAGGGCATCGATTATTTATTATGTATCTCTGTGGTAGCTGTACATGGTTGTATTAATGCCTGATATCAAAAGTAGGTATTTTATCAGTATGGTAGATAAAGTATTTTGTAACCTCATTATTATATTTTGTGTATTTTTATTTCTAGTCAAGCATAGTGTAAACTATTGGCAGATAACTGAGTTGTTTGATCTCCCAGTGGTGAAAGAGACCACAGAAGTGTCTCTCACTGCGTTCTGAGGAGAGCAGAGAGGAGTGTGCATAACACACCCTGTGCCTTGCAGATTCCAGCAGCAGGCTGGGAAGCATTTTGTTGCCGTTTTGGAAAAGCAGCCCGAGTACAAATTGCCCGTGAGAAAACAGGACTGTCACAATGAAGGGATGGGCAAAGACTCAGTGAGCTTCACTCAGGAAAGTGTTTATCCTCACTCACTGCGTTAGGGAGGGCAAGTCTTGTTTGTCAAGTGCTCCTGCTGAGATCACTGAGCTGAGAGAAAGCCCAGGGATGCCTGAGGCCCTTTTGCTTCTGTCCCTTAAGAGTATAGCATTGGTTTGAAAATATCCCCTTGAGAAAATAATTCTCAGATTGCTTCTGTGATGGGAAGGAAAATCACAAGCCCCAGTGTGTATCAGTTAATGCACATTTGTCTACTGGCTGACCTGAGTAGAAATTATTTCATAAGTGCAGTTCACTTCTTCAAATGCACCTGCCTATGTGGGCTGAATCCTTTTTCTGAGAAAAGTTTTTCACAGGCACTCTTATTTTTTCCCTTACTAGCACAGGTTACCAGGATTCTCCACTTGGTACCCACACTGTCTTGTAGAATTGTATCACTTTAGGATTGCCCAAATCTAACCTTGTAATGTCAGCTGACAGCAATGGAATTAGAGCACGAATCATGTCTTAACATGATGTTTGCAAAATCTTCAGATCATAATATTTCCTGATTGAAAGTGAAATCAAGTAGCTCTGTGCCTAATCTATTGTGCACAATATTGGCATTTTTATTAGATTTGTAGCTATGATCATCTCTCAATACTTGGTATCAAAAGTTTGTTTGTGGTAGTTCTTCACAAGTTATTGGTACAACATCTATCAGAAAGGAAACAGTTTTGAATGGGGTGAGAAAAATTTTTAATGTGCTCTTGGAAGAGTTTGACTTCATCAATTCTAAATTCTTTGGATTGAATATAAGTAGTGGGCTTTTATCCTAATGTTTTACTTAAAAAAAAACCCCAACCAAACAGCCTCGTCCTAAAATGTATGCAGATTGCCTGCACAGTGCTTGATTCATGTTGGCACATTGACACAACAGATTTGTTGCCTGAAGTGGTACGTGTTTATACATGGTTCTTACTCACACTTTATTTGCTGCCTCTTCAAAAGCCCTTCAAACGTACACATTTTGACACTGACAAAAGAAATTATATATTTTGTATTGAGCAGTTTAGTATTAGTCATATGTTTTAAAATGAAAGGCAAAAATGAGCCCGATTTGTCTGGTTTTAGCAAAACCATTGTTTCACTAACAGAATAACTTTTGTGGTGGGGCAGCTAAGCAAGGAGTCAATCTGTTATCCATGACCAAGCAGCTTAAATGTGATCTATGTTAGGGGTTTATTTAGACAACAGCAGAAAAAGTGGTGAGCCCTGATTTGTAGTTGTTATGGCCCCCATGATACAGAGCAGGTCTCTGTTCTTCCTGCAGGAATTCCTTCCAAGAGGTTCTGTGGCAGCAGCCAGGTCAGTCATAACTCCTGTGCTCTACCTCACCTCTGTAATTCTGAGTGCAGAGGCACACACAGGGTGTCCCTGGGAGGGGTGGTGTCGTGTATTCTGGTGAACTGGTGGAAATTCAGTCTCAAATATAAAAAAAATATAATCTGGAAAGCACAGATGAAATATGTACAGTTGTTATGTTTCTGTGAATAAAGAGCAGAGTGTTGTGGTCACCTCTGAGGTCACTAACAAACACACTTTGTCCTTACGGAGGCCCCTGGCTCTCGTGTTAGCATAACTCCTTGCTTGACAACAGTTGATGTGGCTGGCTTACAGTACAATATTTTGATGCTTGATCTTGTAGGAACTGAATCAAAAAGTTTTCTTGTTAAAATTCAGAAGAGGCTGTGAATAATTACCTTGAGTTACTAATTTCAGGCCAGTCTGAAGGTTTCCTTCAAAATTGAGCATTGCCTTGTGATTTTTGAAATCTTGAAGGTAGACAGTTGCTCATTCATGGCCTGATGTGTTAGTTACAGTACCTTCATGCCAGTGCAGGGCTGTAGATCTGGGAAAAAAACCCTGTACTACTTCTTTCTGCTCATCACAGTCTTTGCCTAAAACTCATAGCAAGCCAAAAAATAAAGGGGAGAATGAAAGGAATATTGCGAATTACTGATAAAGCTGTTTGTTTTCTTTTACAATATTGCACACTAATTTAAAATGGAAATATTGATAATTGCATAATGGCCGTAGTTAGTAGTTTTACTCTTTTCAAAAAGAATTCACTTCCATACTTGCAAGTTTTGCAGTTTGAATATTCTCTTAAAGATAAACTGGAGAGGAAATGCATATCTTTATTTTGCAGAAACAACTTTGAAGAATGGATGAAGACTTTAAAGCACAGGCACTTGACTCTGTTCTTCAGAGTCCATCAGAGACATTACTTTCCATTCGACTGCTGGACTTTAAAACGAGTTTATTGGAGACAATAGAAGAACTGCGGATTAGAAGGGTAAATTTGTTTATATTGGTTTTGGTGTCCTTGTCTTATTGTCTCCCTGTATGTAATCACTGAAATTGCTGCATAAGTGTGGCTAAACCCCATGCTGTATTTTAAGTAATTCACCAACCAGGGTTTTGTTTAAATATATAATAGGTTTAGGTAGTGTCTGTATGACAGATTTCTTTGTAGACAGCACAAAGACAGCAGAGTTGTATGGGAACAAATATGGCTTTCCTGTGCTGATGTGCAAAGTTGATAGTTGATGACCACACTATTGTCAAAATTATCTACGTTAAAGTTTTGTATTTCGTGGTAGTTCTTCTCTGTAAGAACAGACTTTGATATGAAAAGAAAGAATCCAAGTAATTGCCAAGTCTCTAAGTCTTTCTCATTTCATAATTGATTTGACACTTGGCAGAAAAGCAATGATTTTGCCTTATTTTTGTCTGTTTACTTGTGCTTTTCAGAATTACCTAAGAGGGCAAAGAGCTACTGTGATAACTCTATTTCTCCATTTTTAAATTGCTAGAGTATTAAGCTAGATCTCTACAACAATAGTGCACTGAGTATTGGGGTGTTTTGTTTTTGAAATATGAGTTGAGTCATCTTGCAAGGGAAGATGAAGAGTCTGATTATTATTATTATTATTACTACTACCTTGGTAAGAACCAAGGTAAAATTGGTTCTGCACTGGTGAAGGCAGCTGTGTTTTCCTGTGGTTAATTTTGCAGCTGTATTTTTCTGTTGTTACTTTTTCAGCTGTGGGTATGTAAACATTTTGTTTCTATTTCCCCTCCTTAGTGTTTCTGAACTGTTGTGTATATTGAAAGACCTGAAGTGTATCTTTCTTCATTTGATGAATTTGACCTGTTCAAAATATGTGTATTATTACTTTTAAAATATTAGTATTGATGACATGCTTGATTTATGCTTATTTTGATGTAAGTTAAATGCTATAATCCTCTCTTTAAAAACCATAAACAAAAGAATGACTGCCATAAAAAAGTAGAAAAAAGCTACATGAAATCCACCATGGCCTGATCCCCAGACCTGTGTTACAATGGTAGTGTTTAGTCCAATCTATTTTTTGTATTAAAAAGTAAAGGCTGAATAATTTAACTTTATTCTAATAATTGGAGTATGCTTTTTTTAATAAGATCTGTTATCTGTATTCCATTTACATTTTTAATTTAACATTGCATTTTTAATGCACTTGGTCAGAGCCTGAAATGTTTATAGAATGCTAGTGAGCTTCATCTTCTGGGATTTTTGGGGGGTTTTGTTGTCCCTTTTGTGTCTGCTGTACATGATTCTGTGACTGATTTTATAAAAGTTGCCTCATGAGGGTAAGTAATTTTTTGTCTTAAAGGTATTTTTAGTTTCAAAATTGATGCAAATGCCAAGAGTCAATTCCACAGTTAAGACATGGCCCAAAATTTCTAACATTACTGTGCTTTCCTTTATCCTAAATATATATATGTATATTTACCTATTTAGGCAGAAATTTAGGTAAAAAAATGATTAAGCATTTTACAGACAGCCAATTTGAAATCTTAATGTATCCATGAAGGCGTTTTGTTTTGATTTAACAATCAATTCAGTATGTTTGAAGTTTGGAACATAAAGCATTAATATTTTGAACAAGCAAGAGTAACAGAATAATATGGCTGTGCCTGGTGCCATTCATTTTCATATTTTTATGTAAAAATTTTTATGGATGTTTGTGCTGAAAAAAAAACCCCTACAAAATCCTCTTCTGATTTTAGATATTAATCTTTCACAAATTCAACCAGCATGAGATTATTCTGTAAATTTCTAATCAGCCCTGGGAAAAGGGTAGTGCATAGACCAAAATACAGGGATGACTCAGAGAATTACAGTGCTTGTCTTGCACCGTTCTAAGTTTTCCATGGGCAAGAATGAAACACACTAAAACTGTGTACGAAAGTGAAGGAAAAGTTAAAGTTCTGCAGGTTTCTCGCTACTTTTGCCATTTCCTTCCCAGGTTCTTGGGAGGGTCACTGGACTGGCAGCCTGAGGGAGGCAGCAGAGCCAGTACAGTGGATTTTACTCTCAGTTTTGTCTTTGACCTGTGGCTTGACCTGAAATGAGATTATTTGACCTCTGTTTGCTTCTGGTTTTCTTCCCATTGTTGGTCTTCCTTGTCACTTAGGAACTCTTCAGGACAGGAACTTGTGTGCATTTTGAGTTTAATAAACTGCCTTGGTTGGTTGCAGTATAAATTCAGATTAATAAAAATAAATTTACTGTTGAAATTACCTGTGTGAAGCTAGACAGATGAAAATCAGACTCTTAAATATGAAAATAGTCTGAGAGACTTGATGCAATTCTTACTTGATGTCATCAGATACTATTTTAAAGTAGAAATATCTTTTTTCTGAATATGCTTATTTAAATACATTCATGGACTTACTTCAAAGCATCTGTTTTTCACCTTTTTACTTAAATGTATAGTTGTAGTTAAACTCTCAAAAATAGTTCAGAGGAGTTTCTCACAATAAGTGACTGTTCATCTGTTGCATCTTACAAATGAAATCCCAGTCACTGATAGCTGGGCATGTTTATTCTAAAGAACACACTGCTTAAATGGTTATACTTGATACAGCTTCACTTTATTCCTTTGGTTGTTCATAGGGTCTTTGTTCTTACTATGAATTGACATCGTATGAATATGTATGCAATTAAAATCTTCAAAAAAAACTGTATTTCTCTTTCACCTTTCCCCCAGGGATTACTTCACACTCCAATAATTTGAATGGCCTTCTATTTTTTTTGCCAGTTTATCTTTCCCACTGCTCAAGCACTTATCAGCCCAGTGATTCTTCTGTGGTGGATATCCCATTCACTTTGTTCCAAGTTTGTCAGCCTTGCTCCAAAGTCAACTGAGTGCATTTTCTTGGGATATAAGAGATGATCCTTTTCTTAAGGGATAAAGATATTCAATTTTGGCAGTATAAAGTTGTGGAGTAGTAGGTCAAATTGGAAGTCTTTAATGCTTTCTGAAGTATAATACATGTAGAACAACTGACATTAGGTTTTAAAAAATTTGTTTGCAAGACAAGAAAGAAGATATATTGTGTTATTTTCTTTCTTGACCTAGATATCAAAAAAACATTTTGAGCCAGAAACGCATGTAAATGTAAGAAATCAAGGGAATTCTCCCTTACTTATTAAGAAACATTTTTTCTGGCTCTCAAATTTTCTTATGTTTCTCAAAAGAAAAATACTTGCCATTAAAGAAAGCTGTGTTGTATTAAAGAACATTAGAGCTGCAAAGAGCATCGATTTTACCCATTAAAAACATTTTCTGTGTTCAAATAAAGATTTTAATCTTTAAATTGAAGCCATATTGTGTGTACTTACCACCCTACTACTTTATGTCAAGCACTACATAAAACTTCTCCCTTGCCTGAGTCAAAAGAGTTTGTTGATGTAGCAGGTGGCGTTAGAATCAGCCACCAGAAGTGGGCATGACATGTCTGATTTGCCATGAATTTTCTACCTGTGCTCACAGGAATTTCATATCTGTATTCACAACACCGAAATGTGCGTTCTCAAAATTAATTCTGCAATCAGTTCTATGTTGTGGACAGGAATATTCTGTAAAAAGCAGGTTGCTGCTGCCATTTTGCTGTTGTTCACTAGTGTCCTTCCCGACTCCTAATGCTCTTTTCCCCTCTTTCTTTCCCCTCTTTCTCCGAGTTTCTGTTCCTTTCTGTCTTCCCTTCTGTTTTGGTGTAAGTTAGATCTTTTGGTGCTTACCCACTTTCATGCTGATGCCAGTGAGCAGCCCTTGAGAAAGAAAACACAAGAAGATATTTAGTTGCTTGTAAAAGAGACAAATCCTGGCTCACATGTGTTGCCACGGTGCAGACAGCTGTTATGGCTTTCACAACACCTCACCTGGGTTTTTTCCTGTTGCTGTTCTCAGAAGCCACAGTTCACGCTGCTGCTGCAGGGCTGTATGTGCTCCTCTTCTCAGAGAGGTTTGAGCAATTTATCTCAATTCCTCCTCCTCTGCCTTGGCTATGACTTTGGCTCTTCTAATCCACATCCTTCAGCATAGTGGCACATTTGTAGTTTCCCTTTGAGGGAGGACATGAAGGAGCTTTGTAACAAACAATAGGAAAGGTGAAAATGGAGAGAGAAAAAAAGGAAACAGGGGCAGGGATAAACGACACTAAAATAACACTGAAGAGAAAAGTGAGTGGCTTTGTTTGTTTATTACCTAGAAGTTGGCAAATGGGAGACCATTAACACAGTCTGCAGGGAAACAGAACCACAGAACAAAAAATCCCAATGGTCATACAACTAGATTTTATGCTTAAGTGTAAATTAGGGTATTTTTTAGCAAAATGGCTGAAACAAGGTTAGATTTTGACTTCTGTGTTAATAATAATGTGGCTTTTGATTAGGAACTGATTACTTGCAGTTGGAGAGAAGAGCATTATAAGTATCAATGCAAGCATATCTAGGAATATATTTCAATAGGTGAGATTTATTTAAATATAGAGCAATGGCAACCTGTGCAGTGGAGTCAAGCACTGAAAGATTTCCAGAGGAAAAAGGTGTTTGGTATACATTTCTGTGTCTCTCCTGCTGAAAGTTTTTGAGAACAGATTCTAAATATATGGTTGCTACATATATGGTTTTTTGTTAACTGCTGTAGCTATTGCAATCCAAAAATGTTTCACCAAGAGCTAAACTTAGAATAATGCTGCTATAAATATTTTCTCTCCCTTCCATTTGTCCTGGAAACCAAACTTAAGAACAATATGCTGAAGTCTACTAAAAGTTATACTGGTCTGTTTAGCTCATGAAGGGAATTCTAATTTAGGGTGAAACAATCAGAAACTGTGGTTTCAGTGAGTACTGTTTGATTGACCTGCATGAGAATTGGTTGTGCAATTTTGTAGGAGGTAGATTGTAAGTTTGAAAAAGATAATAAAAGTACCTAGCAGCAGTTTTGGCTGCTTGAACATGAGCCAGCTGTACTCTGTTCCTAAATCTGTTCAGGGTCAAGAATCGAGGGGGCTTGACCAATCCACAGCCCGTCTTGTAAAACTACAGCCTGAAGCAAACACTTTAAAGAAGGCTTGACACTTTCTAAAGGTTATAACGAGTAAATAAACCATCAAATTACTCCTCTTTTATTGTTATGGTAGTCTTTTTTATAAAAACGCTTAAATCCATGTAGTCCTAAGGCGTCTAATAAAAAATGAACACTTTTAAGGTTTTGTGGGGTTTTGATACCTCATCAGAGTTATATACAATATTGTTCTTCTAAGTATAACAAAAATGTTTTTGTCTTATTAAACAGCTGATAGAACTTCTAAAACATAAGAAAAGTGCTTCTTAGAAGTTTTAAAAGCTTTCAATTCAAAATTGAGTAAACTATACATGTCCTTTGAAAGATGTAAAAATGATGGATAAGGTGTATAACTGTTAGTGATTTCACATAAGAACATTTTTATCATGTAATTGTCCTTCTCAGCTGAAGTATTTATGATGTTTATTTTTTTCAGCAGTAGTTACATACATACACATTTTTGATAGTTTCCAGATTTTCCTTTATAATTTGGGAGTAAGTTGGAGGAGTGTTGTTCACTTAGAACTTTTGTTCTTATCCTCTCTAGTATTCACAGCAAAGGGCTTGCTTAAAATGGAATTTAATACCATTTTCTTACAATTTTGAGCAAGATTTCTGCTAATAATATATCCCTTTAATAGCATTTTTTGCTTGATGACATACCTGGCTTAAGATTACACTTTTATAAGAAGCTCTAAGTCGATCTCGTTCGGTTTTAACACTCCAGGAAAATTAATGTATTTTCCTTCACTACATATCGATTAGTATCAGAAAACAAATTCATTGCAACTTTGAAGTGCTGTTTGTTAAGGCAGAACTGGGAAGCACTGATAATCTTTCAAGTTCTCTTCACTTCCACTTTTTTTTTACCATAGGACATAGGAAGTGTCTAAGTCTCTTATCCATCTATATTCTACTGGTACATACTAGAGAAGCAAAACCTAAAGAACTTTTCTCTAGTTTTCTGTAAGCCAAATTTTAATTTTAAGTGTATATCTATTATTTTGTATGTAAAATTCATGTGAGTGTTGAGGCATATTTTCAGAACGTGCAAATATTTCTTGAAATGATCAGGGGTAGCCTCTTGTGGGTAGAAGTGTGTTTCCATCCACACATGTGCCTGTAAACTGCCTGTTAATCAAGGCAGTCAGTTTTAACCCTAAAACCTATAAAAGATGTCAATGTCAAACACCTATTTTAAATCACCTTGGGACATATTTTGCCCTTTTATTTCTATTGATAGTACAGTGGGACTATGAACCAAATATTATACTAAGTGGAAAGGGTTGTAATATCTTCTTTAAAACAGTTCTGTGCCAATTGTTGAAGTGTTGTAAATATCCTTGTATCAAAAATTTGGAACCCCCATTTGTACTGGCTTTAGGAAAGAATTGCATTTCTTAAAGATGCAACGTACTTTATAGACAAAATATTTGTATTATTTCTTCACTGTGGAAGCAGAAAGAGCCTCAGTTTGTTCTTTCAGTGTGTCAGGAAATTTATTACTTCATCCAGTGATGATTCTTTTTTGTTGTTTCATGGTAAGAACTAGTTGTTCATGGTATCACAATTCAGTACAATTTTACTTAACCCCCAATATTAAGAGAATAATCTTTTTGAGGCCTGCTTTTTTTTTTTATTGTTCTACTAGAGAAATCCATGTCTTTTTTCCCCCTGAGTTGTCACTGTTTTCCTGAGGATTTTAACCACTTCTTGAGGTGTGAGCCTTTTCAAGAGCACTGATTTTTTCATCGGTTTAGATTGCGGATTTTAAGCTGCAGTGGAGAAGTTGAACTCAAAAGAGCATAAATGTGCACATAATATATCAAAATACACAGTTTGAGTGTTGGGAATATTCTTTTGCCTTCACACAGTCAGTTTGGCCCTTGTTGGAGCTTGTCCAACACAAGAGTTCAGTAAATGTTATTAGTGCAACAATTCATCAAAGAGAAGTCAATCTTACCTTAATGTGGTTGCTTTTTCAAGCTGATCATCAGTGTGCAGAGAAAAGGCAGGAAATCTGCCTTCTGGAGCTCAGAGTTACACATTAGTGAAGCTCTCTAGGTCTTTAAAGGATATTCATTATTTTGACTATTTGCAGTAACAGGACAGTGGTGAATTGGTTATGACACACATCAAAATCCTGAATGCTGTTCCTGCAAGAAGTCATGACTGTTTGATAGGGGAACCTGTTCTTCCTTTTTTGGAGTATTGTATTTGTAAAGGAAACCCAGTGCTCATAAAAATTTGATTCAGAGGGGAAGCTGATGATTCCAGTTGGAAAAATTTGACTTTAATGCCAGAATGTTTCAGGAAAGTTCTCATAAATTTTTATCAACTGTGATTATCAGCAGATAAGGCTCATTTATTTTCACAGTAATAGTTTGATTCTTGGTAAGGTGCTTCTGCAAGAACAGGAAAACAGGGGAACACACCTTCCTGTTACTAGTACCAATTCTGGATTATGAAGGAATCTTCAGACTTCAGTAATGGTCTACTCAGATTTTCTGGTATCTCATCTGTCAAAAATATGTGTTGATTATCCAGGATTCTGTTTAACTTCTTTCATTTGGCAGATCTGGAGGCTTCTTGACACAGAACGTTATGACAAACATCTCACTTTTTCCATAATAAGAGAAGTGATTGCTAACACAAACTTTTCAGTTGTCCTAGAAGTCAAAAGGAATAAAGATTCAAATTCTTTGAGTGAAATACTGAAGAAGTCCCAACGATTCTGAGTCATTAACCATGATTATCTGTATCATTGGCTACGATGGATTCATCAAGTGCTTTTGGAGCTTGCTGAATATCTTTTCAGTGTTTTGACTCTCTTCATCAGAATATTCAATCACTTTTCAACGGTGAAGTCAAGTCTGGTTTATTCCCTATGAGTCTGGTTTTGTTGTAAGATGCAAAAAAGAATATGTTTAAAGAGGGAGCTATTCCTGCTAATTAAGAGAGCTGTAATCCCAGCTCCTAATCTTCTGCTATGCATTATAATTCAAGTTATTTATTCTGCAAATTTCCTGACCAAACCATCTGAACTCACCTACTATTTTGCCACATCCAGAGAGTTTCCTTTTTAGCCATGTGGGATGTAGGCACTTACAGTTCTGTATACTGGACTGTAAAGGAAGAAGAGTATGAATACACAGCTTATTATTGTTGTTTGATTTTCAGGTACTGTCTTATATAAATTTCTTTGTTTTTCAACCAGGAAACGGAGAGTAATTATGAAGATCAAATAAATAAAATTGTTCTAGAGAAACAGGAACTTGAATGGCAGAAGGTAACTTTCCTACATACTTTTAGCATTTTACCTGCTGAGTTTAATTTTAATATATTAATATAAATTGTGATTTGGCATAATTCCTCTTTTTAAGGCTGTTGTGGTTTCTAATAGTAGAATGTGCTAACCAGTAGTTTATTGCTTAGCCATGAACATCTGTAGCTTTTATATTGATTTGGATTGTGCCCAGCCTAGAATTGTGTTTAACAAAAAAATATCATAATATTTGACATTACTGGAAACTTCCAGTCTAAGGGGATGGAAGTATTGAAGCAATAAGACATTTTGCTTAACATGAGGCATGTTCACACCCTGGTGTGGGGGAAGCTGTGCAGCAGCTTCTCTGTATTGTGCTTGGCTCTGGCAAGTCCAGATACCAGTGCAGCAAACAACTTTGCTTGTAGTGTTTTGGAAGTGACAATTTTTCCAGAAAAAATTATTTTAAACATAAACTTGTGTGTTAAACATACTCAAAAGTAGTTTGTCAGCATTTAAACATTCAGAATGAAGTTTTCATTAACGTAAGTCTAACATTCCTCTTGGAGTTAGTGCTCCTGAGGTTATGCTTTCATAGGAAATCCGTTCCCTTCTCTAATACAATCAAACCTATGACCCCTGTCACCAGGCCACAAGATAAAAGGCTTTACTCTGTATATTTTAGGATCACAGCAAAAACAATAATTTCAACTCTATCCTTGATCTTGGGATATTTAACATCTTAGTAGAAAAGGAAAACTATTTCATCTTGGAGTTCATGCTAACCATCTTAAATTAAGAATCCTAACTATGTGCTTTTCTTTCCTGAAAGATATATATGTGCACACAGAAACAGGAAACATTTTATATTTGTAAAAGCAATAGTGCTTTCAATTTGTAACCCTTCTTTGCTTTTCTTAGCCTAGCACTGCAGTTCTTAATAATCTGGATTCAAAAGGGATGATTTCCATCCATTCTGAGAGTTTAACAGCAATTTAATTTACCATTAACAAAAAGATAGGACTTAAAGGTATTTGGATGAACTCTCTTTTCTCCTGCACTTTGCATTTAACATTGGTACATGGCAAAGCAAATGTAAACAGCGAGGTGTAGGTTTGGGGAACTTTGCATGAGCACATATTCTGGAATTTCAAAGGAACTAGTTAATACAAGTTTCCAGTCCTGGAGGTTCCAGTAAGATGAAAATTCTAGGTGTGACATTTAAATTGAAATGGTGACCTGTTGGTTTCTGAGTGCAGAATCATGTTGACCTCGGCAGTAGTTCAGTATGCAGCTTTGATAAACTTCCCCTGGCTTATCAAAGGCTCTCTTATGTTTTTGCCTTCAGAGATTTCCCCTACAGTCAATATTTCTGTCATTCATCTTATTTTACCTTAAATTTAAAAAAACTAGTTTAAAATAAAGACATGATTTCAGCTAAGTTTCTGGTTTAATATCACAATTTAAAAGCAAATGTTTGTCTACATTTTATGAATACTGTTGCTCTTGAAAAAATATACAAAATGGGGTAAACAGAATAACTGGAGAAAATACTGCTTTACATCTAGTGAGTACTTATTATACTTCCTATAACATCACTATGTGAAAGCTGATTTTGCTTATATTTTTTAAAAATAACTTTATTCTTCAGTCTCCCTGCACTACACATACATGCTTTATATGGAAAATTTATTCCAAAACTGAATTTCTGAGAGAGAAAATGATATAATCTTCTTTGATAGTCTCACCTATGAGGCTTGCTAGGAAATGACTATTTGTAGACACTCCTCTGTCTCTTTTTTAGAGTAAAATATGTCACTTGAATATACAGTAAAAGGAAGTGATATTTTATAAAGACTCCAGTGCTGCTTTTTTTTTATTATTACACCTATGACAAAATTGTATAAAGGATGACTGTTTTATGAAACCAAACTTATAGCTACATAAATTATTATGATATTGGCTTGAATTCCTATAAGTTAAAGTAGTGTCATCTTAATTTGGCAGTGCTGTGGATGCAAAATTTTATTCCTGTGGTGAGTAGGAATACTCCACTGAGAGCAGTTGATTTGCTGTCCATCCTTCTGGCTCTCTGTTGTCCTTGGTTTTCTTGTTACCCATTGGAAAACTGGTGTCTTTAAACACAGAGGTAATGGACAATCTGAGGAAAACCTTTCTCAAGACTTTTATTTTCATGTTTTTGAATATTCATTTATGTAATTTTTTGTTAGATGCAAATCAAAACTTTCTCTACTTATCTTACAATGAGTTAATGAGAAAGTACATGAATATAAACCATCTTACCTCCCAAGATTCTTCTCTTGTATCAAAGGGCAACAGCTCTCACTTGTGGAATGTGAAAGCAACTCCAATTTGCTGGAGAAAATTTTGGAATAGGCTTTATTTTTAAAAAACTCAATTTCTCACTTAAGGCAGAAGAAGAAATTAGACTTCTTGTGTGTGAGACAAATGGTGAATTTACTTTCTCTCATTCATTCTTTTTAATAGACTTGGCTAAACACTCGTCTATATTTTGAGATAGCTGTGCAAGGACAGAGCCTTTTGACTACCTTTACCTTATATATTTTAGTGCCTAGGACTTAAAAAACCTGATCTTTCATACATGTCTTCCTTGGTAAAGATGAAGTATCTTGTATAGGAGCATGATGTTTAAAAATGTTCGAGATTTCCAACTTGCAGGGTGTAGTATTAGTCTATGAGAATATGATATGAAATTATAACAAAAAAGTACATCTTAACTAATTTTCTTGTTTCTGTGGATGAGAGCAAAGTCAGGCAGTAGTGTGATAAAAATTTTATACTGTCACCTTTAACTTAGTCCTTTCTGCCCTCCTCCAGCTCTTGCTTGTAGCTTGTTAAGCGACTAAAATGTACCTAAAAGCAGAATAACACATTGGGTTTTTTAAAATGGGATTATATTTTAATGGGTATTAAAATTCAATGTTAACGGCCTGGAACAGTGTCAAGGAGCTGAGTTAAGATGGCAGTGGGTGTGGATTCCATCTGCAGGTTGGTGGGGTGGGTAAGTTGCTTCCAGAAGTCTCAGCAACAAGTCTGTATTCCAGAGGTGAGAATTGTTACCTGTTCAGAACTGAAGAGAAGCTGCTCCCAAAAAGATGACTACCAGAGAACAAATACCTCTTTTTAGTCCTCAGGGGGTTTTAATCAGTCATGTCTTTCTAAAATATATTTAGCAAGGAATCAGGTTTTTTCTTGAAATACTATATCTATGGTTTGCTGTAAGATAATTCTCAACTCACACTAATGTTATTTCTCATGAGCAGGAAACTCTGCAGCATCAGACGGACACATTGCACCAACAAAACAAAGATGCTATGGCAGCTTTTAAAAAACAGGTAGCAAAATAAGGCCCTCTAGCTTCAACAATGAGATTTTAAAATATGATAGCATCACAGCAAGTTATCACTTATCAGCTGCTATGAAAATAGGTTTCTGTTGTATATAAAATGCTAAAATATACAGCTCAAAGAAGTCATGTCCTTTTCTCTGGACATTGTAACGCTTGTATTTTGGCAGGTGTTCCCAGTAAGCCACTCCTTCTGGGATTTTTTGTTTTTATTTTTTAAAAGACTGCTAAAGAAGATAATGCTTTGTTTAAGACTTTTCATGTTCTCTTTGTTTTTTTTTTCCTGTTTTCCCCTCTAAGATGGCATGACCTCTGCAAGGGTAGATTCATAAACCATGGTAAAAGGTCTGACACATAACTTACTCTGGCCAACATTTATCAGTCTTGAGTTTTAGTGTCCATAATAGATAATGAGCAAATATTAAGTGCTGAAAGACCTTGCAGAGAACAGTCATAGGAACTGAAACTGTTGCACATGGTGATGAAGAATTTATCACTAATGCTGCATCACAGTCATATCACACAAAAAAAGAAATTGGCAAGCAATTAGTTTTTTATCTTGAAAAAATAGTTTGAGATTCACAAATCTCTGCCAATTACTATAGTTTAAACAGCATCAGGAAATATCCTGTGCAGGGTAATATATAACTATAGTCTTGTCAAGTAGCATGGATAAAATTAATGCCATGTGTTGCGTTGACTTTTTTTGTTTGTTTCTTTTATTTTTTCATGACCTTGACAAACAAGTTACAGACAAGGATGTTTGCCATGGAAGAAGAAAAGGTACTGTGTAATTATTTGTTATTTATCATCTAGAGAAGCACATAAGCAAATGATAATGTCATATAACTTACCAAACGTGTCCTAAGTATAAATGAAGTGTATTACAATTAAGTTATTTTTCTTGCCATGGCCTTTGTAGAAGAAATTTGTTACTTCTGGGAATTTTTTGTTTATAGGCTGTAGAACTTTACTTGTGAATTGTCACTTTTAAATCAATTTATGCTAAAAATTAGTTGGGGAAAGAGTGTTCTTTGGTAGTTCTGTATTGAAGCTATACAAAATTTACTTCATTCTAGGGGATGGGAACAAATTGTCTTTGGCCTTTCCAAGTACTAGTGAAAACCAACATTTCTAACTGGTTTAGTGAAACCAGATTTTAATAGGTCTTTTATTGATTTAGCTGAGCTGAACTGAACTAAACTGAAGTAAGATGTACTGAAGCCTGAATTTACATGATTTTTCTTAACTACACAAGTCTTTATACCAAGTTGAATGCCTGTTTCCTGGTCTGAATGAAGGCATTGAACTTAGTATAACTTTGAGCCTGTTTTAAACAGTGAAGTCAGTGAAGGTCTGTGTGTGAACTTTATGCCTTCACTTAAATTTCCCAGTGGTTAAGAGGAGTAGGCTGCAAGTTTTATAGAAACTTGCACAAAAATTTGCAAACTGGTTAAATGGTTTGAAAGTATATCAAAGTAAACTTTACTGTTTGCTGCATTTATATTTGCTGGCAGAGCTGTTTTCTTGGTTGTATTTGGAGGTTCTTCTTGCTAAGACATTCTGTTTGCCCACATATACCCACTTACGGATGCATTTGTGTTCCCTGGTGGATTCTCTGGTATTTTCATTCTGCTCTCCATTGGGTTGTTGCTGCCTGAGATTCTTATCTGATTTACTTCTAACTGAAGTCCTCTGACTTTGTTCACGTGCCCATATTGTATATATGTGTGTGCATCTGCACACACACACATATATATAAATAAAAAAAGTACTTAGTAATTCTGTTGATAGCAGATCACAGTTCAGTCTTTGTGGTTTGGAAAAACTGAGAAACTTGTTTCTGTGAAGACCTTTCTACAGTGGATAAGAAAATGGATTTACCTGAAACTCTTGTGGATATACTTGGTGTCTTTTTTCTAAATTAAAATAACTTCCTAATTCTGCCTTTATCAGACTTCTTTCTTCCAGAACCTTTTAAGACTTGCTGAGTATAGTCATGTGGTGAAAATACACTGTTCTATACTATATTTATATACACACTATATATATATTAGTATATAGAAATTATATTAAAACATAATACTTGTGTTCTTGTTTTTATAGCAACATGTTTCTACATGGTAAGATTATTTAACTGTGTTTTTCACCAATGACTTGTTCTGTCATAGTGGAGTAACACTTCATTTTTGTAACATTCTTTTTGATAATCTCTAATGTAAATGCATTTATTCTGCCCAAATCCTGAAGTATGGCTTTTATTGACAGGGAAAATACCAACTTGCTGTAGAAACAAAAGAAAAAGAAATTGATGGATTGAAAGAAACTTTAAAAGCATTACAGGTAAACTATTATTATTTTTGTTAAATAACTTTTTTTGGTATGCAAGTGTTTTGGCTTTAGTTTTTTAACTAGTAAGAAAATAATTGTTTTTAAAAGGACTTTTAAGGCCTTCTCATCTATTCTTTCTAATACACATACACCTGACTAACACTCATTTTCTCTTCTAATCTTCAGTGTCAAGACTACTTTAAGGTAGCCTTCTAATTAATGTTCTTCTCTTCCAGAAGAACTGCAGATTCAAAAGTCTGAATCCTATGTGAAGTGTGTTTTCTTTTCCCTTCCACAGTGTCCCTGTTTCTTTCTGTTCTTGCCATCTTACTTCTCACCTGTCTGGAATCTCTGGGTTTGGACTCCTAAACAGAAACAAGCATTGACACTGGGCCTCCAACTGAATGGGATAATAATTAATTCCATTGAAAACAAATTCTGCTGTGGCTTGAGGAAGGAGGAGGTCACAATGAGCATGTGATCCCAGGAAAAGTTTCTGGAAGTCTGCCTAAAACAAGAGAGGAATTTTTAATTCTATTCTGTATTCCCCTCTATCCAGAGAATCAGAATCCTACCTTAAAACTATCATTCTCTAGGTTTTTCCTAGAAATAATATTTTCTATATAAGATTTGCACACACTGGGTGCTTTGATGTTACTCTTATTTCGTACTCTTAAGTATTATGCACGTCAAAATACTCTGTCAGTAGTGTATTAAAATAGTGTTAATGACTTCTAATGTCAGCCTTACATTATTAAAGCATGTGAGATTGGTACAATATGTCTTTATAGGCTACCATTCAGAATATCTAACTAGATGTTTGGGGTTTTATTTTTCCAACAGGAAGCAGACTTATATTCCTGTAGGAGTTGAGGGAATACTTTTATTTCTCTCTCTCTTCTCTTCTCTATTTATTTCTAAGAGTCTAGTTTACAGGCTGTGGTCCATTTGCACCTTATCATTACACCTGTCAGAAAACACAAAGATTCATGCATTTTTTCAAAACTTCTCTAGTAACAAATCAGTGTAAAGTGGTTTTATTGAATTTTATTTTATTGAAGTGAAATTATGTAAAGTGAATCTAATAATAAAAGAAATAGTGTCATCATTAATTCAAAACCAGTATTACTGTATTGGATGGATTGGCAACAAATGCAATGGAATGTTAGGTATAACAGTTTCTAAATATGCAGGTTGTTGTAAGAAAAAATGTAAGTACAATTTATTGAATAACTCTCTCTTGTTTTACAGATTTCAAAATACACTTTACAAAAGAAACTGAATGAAATGGTAAGAAATTAATAAAAGTTAAAAAATCAGAAACAGTTTTTATGTAAAGAGAATGTCTGCTTAGAGTATAATTCAATACTAACCAACTTTGATGATGTGTGATAATTATTACAAATAATGAAGGTGTATCAGCTTGAAATGTGAAAAACTTACAGTGTTTTTAGGTTTTTATTGTGTGTTAGCTACTGTTTATCCAGTGACATTTTTTCCTCATTGAATTAAAGTAGAATAGGTACATTTGTTCTCTTTATAAAGTTTTTTTTATAGACAGTGATTTGAATAATAGAATTATATTACTCTGTTAAGATTTAGCATATTAATCTCCAAAAGTAATAGAGAATTCCAAACAGTCCTTAGTTTTGTTTTTAAGAAAAATTGATGTTTTCCCTCTCACTCTTTTTTCCTGCTCTTCTCAGAATTACTTCTTAACATCAGTTCCCCCAAACAGTTTAGATTTCATCCAGTCCAGCTCACTCCCTTTGACACAGAGAATAAATTTATCCAGAGTGACAGTATAGTCACTCTGAACCCTGTTGTCTGTTTTAGGAAGTGAAAGAGTGAGCTGCAGAAACATTGCTAGGCTTGATTGAATAAATGCTGTGAAAATTCTGCTGCTGCTCAACTGGAAAGAATAAAGATAATATTGTCAGACCATTACAAACTGTGATTTTAATTAAGAAGCTCAAAAACTAGAGTCCAGTTTAGCTTTAAGTACCATGACATTTGTACTGAAAGTCATCTTCAACGCTACAGTGGTTTTACACAAAATATGGTGAAATTGAATAATGTGCCCTCTGACCTGGGAGATAAGGCTACAAGTTAAAGATCAAAGGCAACATAAAATGTGTTTTGTCTTACTTCACTTTTAACTTGTATTTGTTCTTAAAATGCATCTGATCTAAAAACGTGGTAAAAATTTACATGATTATTAGACTTACATTTACGTCACTTCACATATTATCTTTCTTTCATAACTTACAAGCTCAGCCTTCCATATGAATGAGAATATTTAAATGACAGCACCTTTTCTATAAGCTGGAGATGCATCTGTGTTGCTTAAACAAATATCTTCCTTTCTTATCTTTAGAAACTTTTCAGTAATTGACTGTTTTGAAAACATTGGGATACTGTGCATTTGATACAGAGTATGGTAACTAAAGATGCCATTGAGTGAGGGGCAAGATATTAGAAATCCTCTTTTGCAGGTAGCACTAAATGTAACGTGCAGTTTGGACTTATGGAAGATGCTCTGATATGAAATGATGCAAACAAAAAAACACAGGGCAAACAGAAGTGAATTCCTTCCTGCAGCCTTATGCAATAGTGGGCTACTAGTTTTAGACCAGGTCCGATTCTACCAACTTTGCTCCCTTAGTAGCTGCACTGAAATAAACAGTACGTTCAAGGCAGTTCATGGTACGTTCAAAACAGTAGTAGCCCATGTAGACTATTGGTCATCACAAATGGCAAATTGTTTAAAAGTAAAATGGATGAAATTCCAAACCATTCATTTATCTGAGAACCATTTCTGTTTCAATTTTACGTTTGTTGAAGACAGATTAGATCATGCTCTGGCTTGTGTTTTGAGAGTAAGCAGATGTGCAGTTCACTTTGTATCTGGCACCTTAGAAACCCTGCCAGTCAGTGGAGGAGCTTCTGTGTGTGCTGGGGACTGATGTTGCATTTTATTTTGGTTTTGTTCCTTTAATTCTGTTCTTTTAGTCCAGTATATGCAAAGATAGTACTTTACATATAGACCATATTTTAGCATGCTATCCAGTTAAATTTATGTGAAAATTCTAGTGCTGATAAATCTTACGATACAGGCTATAATTTTGAAATAGTGAAAGGTTTTGTTTCATATTGAAAGATAAAGAAATAAAGGATTTATTTTTTATCCATCTTTTTTGTTGTTGCTGTTTCCACAATAAAAGTGTTGATTGTTGCACTCTGTGTATGTGCTTTGCACCTCACTGCACATGGGCAGTAGTGCTAGTGCAGTCAGGAGGCTACAGGGTGGTCACTGAAAAGCCAGTCTGGGCTCTGGGTAGTATTCCTTTTTCTTGCTGCTGAAATAAGGAAATAACTGGACAAAAATGGCTGGTTTGGTCAGGTCCTTGTTACCTGATAGGTGATACACTGTAGAATGCCAGAACTTTCTGTGTGTAGCATCTATTCTTGTCTTACCATACTAACTTGATCTTGGGCATGTCTGAAAGAGTGAGCATTTGGAGTTGTCTTCTGCAGTACCTAAATCTTAAATATGTATGATGTAGTGCTGAAATGTAAAAAAAAAACCAACAAGACTGAGATTGAGACTGATGTTGACTGCTTTAGAAACCAAATCTTGTGTGCAGTTCAGAAGAGCAAATTTGGAGTGTAAGCTCTCTGTGTAGTCAATGGGGAAACAGGGCATCAATAGGAGTGAGTGGATGGGGTGAGTGCCCCTGTAAAAGACTGACAACTAGGCTAGTTTCACACGCTGACTGTACTTGCAGTGGTAAAGTAAATGTGTGTGAAACCATTTAGTGAAGCTGCAATGAAATGGTCTAGATTGATTAAACTCTCCTGCTCTTCAGAAAAGAGGGAAGCTGGATCCAAATAGCCAATATTGTTCTCAGCAGACAGTCACCTGAAGAGTGCTACCTGGCATAGGCCAACATGTGCCAGGGATATTTTAACAAAAATACTGGCATTTCCTGAGAGCTTCTCTGCCACCGTTTAGTTTCTAACACAGGTGTAGTTGCCAAATGAATGAAAAAGTAATTACTGCAAAATGTATAAAATATATGAATATATGAATGTATTAAACTTTAGAAGTTGGTTCATTCTTAATAATCTACAGTAGGAATGTTATTTCCTTTCTGCATTTTCTGGAGTTTGCCTGTAATCATATTGTGTTGTTTAAAAACACAGTGAGAAGGCAGTGATATAGTATAAATTATTTTTAAGTAGAAAAATGGTAGGAGCTAAAGGAACTATTTGTGAAAAAAAGATTCCTATTTCAAAGATTTACAGTTGGTAACCCTTTGCATAGTTTTCACATGATCTTGCCTTAGGTCTCCATGCCACTACATCTCCTTTGTTTCCCTGACACTTTCACCTCCCAATTACCACCTTCTGCTTCACTGAGTACCTCTGACCAGTGACTCAATTTCCAGAATATCTTTGAGATATGAGCAATTCCCTCTTTGTGTTCCTCCAGTCACCTACTTGACCCTGAGCTATTTCTCTGGTCTAGTTCCACCAAGAAATCATTGTGCCTCAACAAACCATATGGCCACAATCAATTCCACTCCCCATCCCAGCTTATCTTTATTACTAGTGGAGGGCAGGGCAATAATTCCTGTTCTTGCAGTATTGGACGTTAGGAAGAAGGACCAAGATTCTGGGGGTCTTACTCCAGCTCCAGGGTCATACCCTCCCTATCCCACAGTGTCTCCTGGTGTTTCTTGATTGTCTTCTATGGAAGAATGTTTTATGACCTTTCCATGGTGAGCAGGCGAGTCACACACTCAGGCTTTTATTTTACAGTGCACTAAGCCTGGAGAGCAGCTTGCCATCAAAAATCATATTTAGGCAAGTGGTGAGCTCCTAATAAAACTCTTGTGGGTAGGACAGACCAGTTCCTTTTTTTACCCTGGAAAGATCCCTGTGAAATAGCAAAGTGTATTTCTACTTTTTGAGAGAGGAGGGAGGGCTAACACTATCTTTCTGACTTAAGAGAGAAATTAGGATAACACTAAGAAAACCATATTAAAAAAGTGCAGAACTCCTCAGATCTTGCCACAAGCTGTTTGAGTCTCCCATTAGTGATGCCTCCCTGTCCATCAATCTCTTAGAATAAATACACCTGAGGGACTATCAGGGAAAACAAAGAAAATTTTTCCTTTTAATTTTTTTTGTTATAAAAACCTCCTCCTAGCATTAGTTAAGCACAGTTCTTCAACAGTTAAATTATGATTAGGAAAAAGAGAAAGCATATGAACATTCTCAACCTACATTCCTTGCAGTGATTCTGTAAGTGGTGGTGTTTCTTTACCAGTGCTTCCATTATGACTTTCCATTTGCTGCAGTGTGTTTAATTTCATACCTTATAAAACATGAGAAATTTGTATTGTATATCCTGTTTTGCTAGCCTTATGGTGGTCATTTCTTTTGATTACTCTCAGCTTTTATTATCCTCTGATGCTTGGACATGTATTGCATTTGTTACTGTATGGAAATGGAGCCTTGCATAACCCAACCAGACTGGGCCAGATGCACCCTTGTGTAACTTGAATTTACACACAGGGATGAATTTGGCCCAGTTCATTTTAATTGTTGTGTTGCTTTACTGTAGATGAGAAATAGATTAGATATCTAAACAGATGGTTATACTTTCTGAGGAATTAATTTAACCCATTCTCTTCAGAGAAAATTAATTTTAAAATTGACTAGATAGTACCTACAAAGCTATTCACAAAAAAAAACTGTTCAAGGAGGAAGACAAAAAATTTGGTATATATGAAAGAAAGGATAACAAATAACTTTTTTTAAAAAATCAGTGGCTTGTCTTACTGAATAGTTTCCTGTAAATATGTATTTTCAATTGCCCCTTGCAAAATGAGAGATGGTAAAATTAATTAAATACATTTTACTTAATTACCATGGGGGTTTCATTGTGATAAGATATTACTTAAGCCAACATGTTAATAGAAGTAAAAATAAAGTGTTACATGCTTACAAAAGTAGTTAGAAACTTCCCTACAGATAAATAATCTTAAAGGAGAAGCAAATTCATCATATTTCAAGATGTTAGAACTGGAGAAATAATAATTGCTCATTAAAATGTAACTTACATTTTCCTTGGAAGCATGGAGTATTAATATGCATTAATTTCTCTTATCTAAATCAAAGTCCCCACTGCCCTAGAATTGCTTGATGCAATTCTGATTTTTTCTAGTGTGTTGACATTCTTTTAATAAATTTTAATAAATTTCCTGTGACACCAGTGAAGGGAGTCTGACTGTCATTTCTTCCTTCCTTGCACACACCCCCCGTCCCCACAGATACACATTCACCAATCCCCCTTCAGTCCCCTCCTCTCCAGGCTGAACAGTCATAGGTGCCTCAGTCTCTCCTCACATGTCAGGCACTCAAATCCCTTGATTACCATAGTGACCTTCTGCTTTAAACAATGCTATAATGGAAAAAACCCCGTTAAAGTGTTTATTGCAATAGAGCTTAAAAAGCTTTCATTGTTGATTAAAACTTATGCTGAAAAGAGTTTCAGAGCACAAGAGGAAGACAATGCTTTTACTAATGCCTTGCAAAGGCTGAACAATGTTTGCATTATGGATTGTTTCTGTTGCATAACAGGAGGCAATAAATGTTCATAGGCTTTATTTTCCCGATGGGTACACTTTGGCACTGTTGCCAAAGCTTAAGGAGCTTCTTTTCTTACCTGTCTCCAGCCACTTAACTCATATCTGTCCTGTGCTTGTCTGTGAGGTTCCTGGGACAGTGGGTGGTGGGAGCTGTGATTTGGGCTGTCCAGAAATTTTTTTGAGGAAAACTCAAGATCAGGATTTGAAAGCAGTTTATACAACTCTGCAGGCATTTGCATGAAAGTTCTTTTAAATATAAGGGGTAACATATGAAAATATGTAAAAGTGCTTTTTAGATAATGTAACACACAGGAGAAGGTCTTCCTGCTGTCTGGAAATGGGAACTGATACAGAATACCAGTTTCATAGATAAGAAATAAACAAATGAGATATTGTGGGACTGATTTTGCATTTATGCTGTTATGTCCCAAAGCATTTGGAGAGCTACTTACTATCATTAAACAGATCCTTCATTTATGTTCCTAACAGGATCAGAAATTACAGATGCACTTAACAGCGAAAGAGGAGCATCATAAGAAATTGAATGAAGTCGAGAGGTGTTATGCTACTATTGCATCTCAGTTTGGAGTCATAAAGGGAGTTCATGGGAAACTAGAGCACAGTGGTATGTATGTCTTAAATGTCCTCCAGCATTTGGTTTTGTAGTGTTTGGAGTTGGAGACACCTGATAACTCAAAAAAAATAGCACTTGCCCTGTGCAAAATGCTGCTCCTTGCTGGTACACCACTACAGTTGTGTGTGCTACCACACAGGAAATTACACTGAGAAACTGATTTGTGATAAAGCAATCCAGCAGCAGATCTATCCCTTAAAGAACCCAAACAAAACAACCCTAGAACAAACCCAATCAAAAAAACACTCAAAAAAGCTTCTTAATTTGGACCAGCTTCCTGTTGCCATTCAGCATAATCAACTTAGAGCAGTTGTACCAGCTCAAATGAGGGGGTGAAAGTAAAGGAATTACACATAGGGGGAAATGAATGCTTTTTAATGTAGATTTAATGTTGGACAATGGACAAAAAACATTAATGAAGTAGTAAAACCCAGTTCAATAAATAAATAGGATGGTATGAATGAATTTATGCTGTTATCATTGTCATGGAGATTCTTGCTCTATGTCTATTCAAGCTTTATAAATCTGTACCACAACCCCATTCATGTGTTGAAACATAAAATTATTTGTGAAACTAATAGACAAAAATACTATTCCCCACACTTTTATTTTCTATAAATATATAATTTTTATCTGTCAAATAATGACTTGTATAACGAAGTAATAAAAATACCTCATTGAAATGAAGTTTTGTCCCTGTTAATTTGAGAGATCCTTGTTTCTAGTAACAAAGTGACAAATTTCTCTGCAAACATCACAGTGTCCATGTAGAATATAGACTTGTGTATTGTTTTGTATGCTTCGAGTTTTCATCCATGTAAACACATATACAGGGCAGAAATAAAAAGAAGTGTAATTAAGGAAAAGGAGAAATATAACTGAAAACAAAACCAACCAACAACAAAAAACCCAATCAAACAAACGAACAACCAACCAACCAACCCCAGAACACCAAAAACTTTTCAAATACTGAATCTTCCTGAATTGTTGGTTTCTGCCTGAAACTCAATTTTTTTTTTTTCACATCTGGTTTGAATAAACTAGTGACATACTCTATTTATATTTGTGATATTTCAGTACATCATGTTACTTTTTGCATGCATTTTTTATGAGGTTAATATTTAGTATTAAAAACATATTAAGATAAAATATTGGTGTATTTTGCTTTTATTTACATTGGACAGGGGTTTACTATTATATCAAATACAAAAATCTCTTTGCCATTTCATGGAAAAATAACACTTTCTCTCAGTATTTGCTACATTTAAATGATAAAAAAATCTCTTTTTTTTTCCACATTTCTACTTGTATTTATCAGTAATTGCAAAATGAACCTCTGGAAGAGATTAAATGTTCTATTCAAGCAGCCAATATCTTCCCCAGTTTGACTCTAGTGTGTCTTTACTGCAGAGAATTCAATTTGCATGGCAGTGTGTAAGATGAGCAATAGGCATGTAGGTAACCTGTAAATTCTGAGCCAGAAACTGCTCTCAGTGGGAAAGGCAGGCAGGAAGAATATGAACAATTCGATGCAAATTGTTTAAATTTATAAACTGCAGTTCTTTATCTGCTATATGAAAGCAATATGTAGGGAAACAAGAAAGTGAAAATCAGTGTGTTATAGTGCTGTAGAGGGAAAATACCAGAACTGGTAATAAATCCAGAACTTTATTGGATAACCAATGTCCCACTATTAGTACTTTAAAGCTAGAGAGTGAGCACATGACTCTTGTTGGAAGATGGGAGAGAGTTTTACCAATTTTTGCTTGCTTGTTTTTGTGGGGACCTTTCCTAAGTTGTGTTAGAAGGTAGTTGTTACATTCTTCAGTGGTTTAATTTTTTAAGCACATATTCTCATACAAAACTGCAAAATTGCTTATTGTATGGTAAGGCTGTTGTCCATCTTTCCCCATGATGACCCATCTTTAGCAGACGAGGGGAGGACTTTCTGGGTGTGACGGAGCATCCAGAGTTCTTGTATTCAAGTGTGATGCCAGAAGCTTATTGGGGAAAATAAAATAAAAAAGGAGTGAGTGAAGAGGAATCAGAAAATAGAAACTGCTGAAGAGAGACCTCAGAGAATCAAAATACTAAGACTGAGTAGAGGTGACTGAAAAAGTAGAAGGACCTGCAAATATCTTCAGTTTTTCATTGTGGAGTTTTGAGCAATTTCCCAGATATATCTTGACTTGTATAAAGTCTCACAGAACATTCCCTGTCCTTTCAGGAGAGACAGAGTTATTCTTAGAGTTTTCTGCTGGATTATCCCCTGCTGTTTGATGTCTTCCATGGCCTATATTCATTTAACTCTGTACATCTGTTAACTCAATTATTTTTGTGTTCTGTCCCTTATGGTCTGTGTTCCTCTGAAAATAATTAAAGTAATCAGAAAACAACAAGGAAAGCCTTGGTTAAAAAACAAAGCTGGGATTCAAAGTGTGTGGACAAGTGATCCTGCTAAAATGACATCAAATTGCACTAAAAATTAAATTACAATTTAAAAAAAAGGGAAACCAACATACAGAAAAGTCTTAACTCATTGTTTGAGGTATAGAACAACAAGCTTGTGCAATCCTCTAGTGTGGTATGACACTACACAGAAAAAGTAATTGAATCACATTTTCAGTTTTAGTCTCCTTTCCATGAAGATGTTTAATTATTTATAAATTATATACATAAACATTGCAGTTATAAATATTAACATGCTTTAACTTTTGTTTAAAGTGCAGGAAGCTATACAGCAGAATAAGAAACTGACATCAGTGAATAAAAGACAAGAGACTGAAATAAGTAATCTGAAGGAAGTGAGTATGGGGTGCATTTCTGAAAGTGGAAGCAGGACTTTTTGGGTCTTCCAAAAGCCACTGCAGTATTAATGGAAGTAGTGGTCAAGCAGCAGAAGTGGTTTTAATTCTATGACGTGGCTAAATTAGTCTAATGCTTCCACAGGTACTTAGACTGGAGTAGTTTTAAATAGTTTCTGTAACTTGACAACTTTTATTTACCTCTACAGCATCCTACCTGTTTCTTGCTAATTATTACTGACCTCTCTCCTTCCTGTGCTGTGTTGTTGTTGCTTCTCCTGTCTGACACAGAAAGGTGTTTTCAGTTTAGTCAGAGATAGAACATGAAAAGTAGTTGCCATGGAAGCAAGATGGTTGCTTGAATGTAGGATAAAATATGTCACCGAATCTCTGTCAGAAGTGGGAGAGTTTTGTGGCAAGGCAGCTGAGACATGAGACTGCAGAAATTCTGTTTGTAAAGAAGGTGTCTGGCCACTAAGCTCTTTTCTGCCATGTATGTTTTTGAGTTGCACTCTTGAACATATGCTTTGAGCTATCATGGAACCTTTGTAAAGATTGTGAATCTTTTGGCAAACAGAAAGGGTCAAGGGAAGATTATTTGTACAGGAGGAACAGGGACTATATACATTTTATATTTATGTTTTTATCTGTATTGATCAAAAAATGGCTGTTTACCTGCCATAACCTTTCTTTCCCTGAAAAATGGGATTTGAAGGCACTGAAGTGCTTGAGAAGTCTCCCTGGATCTCATCTTGTTTTTAAGAGGCATGCAGCCTCTTACTGCTAAGGTTCTTTGGAGTTTGATGCCATTAAAAGCCTGACTTTGTGAGTAACATAGGTGTGAGAGATAAACTGATAGTGATTTATGGACTCCAGCAATCAAACATATTGCTTGGTCCACTCTTTTTTCAACTGTACTCTTGATTCTCAAGGTCATGGGTGATGAATTTTAAATAAAATACTGTTAGAAAAGCAGAAGAAGGGGCCAACTGAAACCTAATCTGGCTTCCTCAGTTGACCAGGAAATGCCTTTACTGTAGTTATTTCTGAATTTCTTACTGGTTTTTTTTAGTATTTGATCATCCTATTCTGAACAATCTGAACTGGAATACTTAGAAGAGTTTGGAAAAGGGATCACCAGGCTATTTTCACTTGCTACATAGCTGAAAGAAGTCATGATATCCTACAGCACAAGCTGGGACAACTTCTAAGGCTGGTTTTATCTGCCTTGGAGACTTGACTGACCTCTAACAGCTCTGACAACTTATGGGTTCAAACTTCTTTCCTCTGTAGCCTCAGTGCCGGGGCAGGAGTGACTATCCATAGTACTAAAATCTTAATTTGGTTGTCAGCTCTTATCACAGCCATTACTTTGACTCAGACCAGGATGATCTCACACATTTGTTCTTAATGGGAATATGAAGTTAGTGAATGCTATTCAACCTTTATGGATTAAAACCCCCTAGTCTCCAATTATAATGAAATTGCAAGTATATTATGGGAGTGTTAAATATGTACAACAGTAAACTTGGGTTAAATTGGAGTCTACTCTGCACCGGTTTAGTCTTCTGGTATTTCAGGTAAGAAGTGTTACTTAGAGAGGTTGTGGTTTTCTCTTGACATTGCCAGCTTCAAGTCCATTTCCCAAATTTTAATATAATGGACTGTGCCAAAGTTTCCTTTGCAGTGTAAGTTGTTTTAGAATTTGAACCTTTTGATATTCAATGTGATAGGATTCTTTTCAACCACTGTGAAAATGCTTGCATTCAAATCTGGCCAAGAAAAAGGTTTCTTTCAGTCTGCTGCTTAAAAAACAACTAATGCTGCTCAAGACCTGAAAGATTACAGGAGAGCTGCACTAATCTAGGAAGAGAGCAAAGAGATGTAGTTATAATTTTGGATACAGTTAAAGTTTGCATGAAGTATCAGCACACTCTTGGGAAGTGGTTACAACTGCCTGCACTGGCTGCTTTTCCACTCCTACACCAGCCCTTCATGCTGGAACATGTATTTGTGTGGCCTTGAGGTAGCGTAGAATTAAAATTTTGGATTGATCAAACCTACTTTTTACAGAAAAATGTGGAAGTTTTAGCTTAGATCAACACACAGAAGGAAAACAGGTTTAAGGAGCAGGACTGGGTTTTTGTGAGACTCATGACTTACACTGGCATGAAGTGTTTTTGAAGTCATGTCCCAAGTGTTGGCTGCTAGGAACACATCAAAGGCATGGGCTTAAAGCCTTGTCATTCTTTCTTAGCACACCTCAGAAACTGATAAAATATATTCCATGTTCAATTTCATTTATAAGGTTTTGAATATTATAAGTGACTTTAATAATGAGACAAATCTACTAGAGAGAAAAAGTGAAAACTGAGAGTGAAATTTTAATTCATTTCAGAGTACAAAAAAATATATGTATGCATAAAATAATTTAATATTATTTTTATGACTATATAGCATTTGATTTCACTCACTATGGAAAACTTCGCCATTATTTTTGGTGGTCTCATTCGTGTTGGGTTTTTTTTGGGAGTTTGTGTTTGGTTTTGGTGTTCTTTTGATTTTGACTTTTCCTGCCCATGGCGTTGTATTAGCAGATCTGGGTTTGGTTCCAGGTGGATTGTACACATCCACCTGCTGTTTATAAAGAAAATCCCTCAAGGGATCCCTCTACCTCAAGAGCATGATATACTTAGTGAGACTTGTTCTTTCCCCATGGGAAAATACATAATAAGATTTTTCTGCACATTATAAAGGCTGAGTTTTGGAAAACTCACAGTGTCACATCCATGGTACCTGCTTGTGTGGCCACAGCCTGCTAGCTGTGTTCTCTAGCCCATTAATCTAGTTCTCTGTGCAGGTTGGCACAGTGCACATTCCACTCTTGCAAAGTTAAAACTGCTTGCACCTTCTGCCACGTAACTACAGAAAATCTTCTTGCATATTTTATTATAGAGCCTTCTAGGAAAAACAGTACTACTAATGCATGTTTTTATTGCAAAAAAAAAAAAAGGGAAAAAACCTTACTAGCCCACAGAATATTGTAATTTTAAAGCACTGCTGTCTTTGGGTTCTATAATTGATTCTGCAATTACACTTAGTACTTACTAGATCGCTTTAGATTTATTTATGGCTAAAGTACATGAAAAATAAAGCCTCTTGTGAAAAAAAAAATTATACTTGTATTTTCCATAAAACTTGGTGAATTTCAGCTACAACATAATCTTTCCCCCTTCTTTTGTACTGTTCTCTGATTTTGTCCAGAACAGTGAAACCATTGGTGTGTGATAATTCTGTCTGCGATAACTGGAATTCCAGTTTTGTGAAGAAAAGCTAAACAGACCAAACGTAGTTGTTAGATAAAACTATTGCCATTCTGAATGCTTGGTTCCCCACTATGGCATCATGAAGAATTCTTGATACTATCTGTGAGCAGCATTCATAACCTCTGCTATTTGTCTGAGTAAACGTCAGAGCACTCAAGGAGAGAGCGATATTAAACAGACTACCTTGTACCAGAATGGGAGGGGTGGGGGAGAACAGGGCACAATATTTATGACTCCAGGAACTATAAGTTGTAATTTAATGAGATCAAAGCGTTTGCTGTTTATTTGCTGCACGAGGAGCTTGGAATAAACTGGTTACGAAACAGATACCAAAAAAAAAAAGCAAAAAAGCAAAGAAAAAAAGCAGGATATTTAAAAGAGCATAAAGACTAAAATCAAAGGCATCATGTTGTAGAAGCTTCTAATATAAAATTAATTTAGCATTCTCCTGAGAGTAAGTAATTAATGTTTCAGGAAAAGCAAAGATACTCCAAATTTATAGCCAGTTCCTGTTTTTGCCAGATAATCACTGCTCTTCCTTTTTTCCTCCTCATTCCCAGGAACATACATGGTAGTTATAATAGTACTTTATTCCTATTGTGTATCTTGGTGTAGGAGGTTTTACCAATACCAACTCAATGCCCACTTCTCATATACTCCTTGGAAGAGAAAATAACACATGATTCAGTAAATACTTCAAAATTAGCACAAAAACATTTTACCTCTGAAAAAACACTTTTAGTCACATGTGACAAGTTTAAAGTTTAGCAAGTCAGTCTTAGAATTTCAGTACCTCTAATTTATTCTGTTGTTTCCATGCATTATTTAAAAGCAGGGCATGACTCGGGATAGTTTAAAAGATTTGTCTCTGTTTTGAATTGCAATGCCTATACTAGATGAACTATTTATATGTGTTTCCTGTGTTAAGGAACTGAAGAAAGTAACTACAGACTTGATAAGGTCCAAGGTCACATCTCAGTACAGGGTGGGAGAAGAAAACATCAATCTTGCAGCGAAGGAAAAACAGTTTCAAGAACTGCAGCAAAAAATCAGAATGGTATTTTGGAATTTAAACAAATTAAGTCTTTGGTGATTATTCTCTGGAAATTATCTCTGATGTATAGATCAGTGGTTCCTTTTTACTAACTGCATATACAATACAACAAAACTATTTCCAGCACAACCTTTTCTAGGAAAGTAAATATTCTATGAATGTCTGTATCATTTTATAGTAAAAAGGGTAAGAAGACATTCTTACCCATTGCAATATAATTCAGTTTCTTTAAATGGCCTCATGAGGATTCATGATATCACATTAATACAATATTACTCAATAAAATAGACAGTAATTTTAAATGTCTCTTACTGTTCTTAATGTGCTTTTCTTCTTTTAAAAAGGAGACTGCAGTTAGTAAAAGGGTTCAAGAAGAAAACACTCACATTAAAGAAGAAAAGCTGGTGAGTTGTTGTGCTATATTTCATATTTAAGTTTCTTAAATTATTATACTAAGACACAAAAACTAGGTAAATTCACTTGTTTACTCTTTATAAATATTTTAATAGTAGCATGAGTGGGATCTTACTGCTCAGTTTTTCAAAAGAGCATTACCAGAGCAAAGTCTATTGTTTGACCCTTTATTTCATTTCAAGTCTTAAATTTTGCTTTTGAATTCAGAAGGCAGTAATTTGGTATTCCCATGAAACAGTTGTCTCCATGTCAGCTCTGTACAAATAAGCAGAAATGCTGGCATAAGATGCTGCTTGTTCTGCTTTCTGGTAGCCAACAGTTTAACACTGCTGCTACTGGAACCAGTAATGTGTCAGTCATATACAAAGCCAATGATGTTCCATTCACACAGAACATTTAGACTGCAAAGTGGTATCTACACAAAGCTGAACAGGGTTAAGACTGTCTTCTGTTGCTAAATCAGGTATGTTTCAAAACAAATCCTGGTATTCAACCCAAGGTATATGGAGTCAAGTATCAAACACAGAAAAAAAATTCTGTTCCCTGTAATAACAGCATAATACACTGCTCTGCAGAATATTGAGCATAAAAAGGGTGGTTGTTTTTTTTTTCTTTTCTTGAGCAGTTGTAGAATTTTCACTCTGTGTTTCCTTAAAGGGAACATGTTAGGGAAGTGTCTCCTTCTTGTTCTCAGGGAAGGACAAAAGCAGTATCTTGCTTATATACCCACAGAGCACTCACTGGAGGCTCATCCAGCAGCACTCTGCCAGTCTGGAAAAACCTGTGTGTGTTTTGAGTTTGCTTTTTAAAAATACTTGCCAATAAACATGGGGAAAAAATGAGAGACAAATTCAGGCCTCATTACTCTCCCAGCCCTGAATGCACTGAAAGCATTTCTATGGAGATGCATGTAGCATAATTCACATGCATATTTGATATGTGTTATCTAAGAGAAGGACTCTGCTTTGTGTCTCTGTTTTGTTCTGTGTGAATTGCTGGGCTTGGTTTAGTAGGTCAGTTTTAACACATGGAGGGGTTTGGTATGAGTCTGGGGAGGGCTCTGATATAGAGAGGAACTTTGTGTTTTCTCCAAGAACTTGAATTAGAGAACATGGATTTCTGTATTACTAATAATTCACCATCTGGATTAACTGAAATGTTGGCTTCAGTAGTTCTTGGACTGAGACTGGAAATGCTGTCTAAATTATAGCTGATTTGCACTGAGAAGCAATCTGGTCTAGTTGGGTGCACATTCTACTAGATTTAAAAGATGTGGCCAACTCTGCTACTGACCTGCCAGATGACACTGGCCAAGCCACAGCTCTGCCGTTCAGTTTTCTAGATGTAAAACTGAAGCAAAAATAAAGTAACCTTCAGTGTAAAAATATTTTTTTCTGCATAAGGGTATACATGCATGAAAAAGAATGAGAGTACACTCAAAATAGTGATTTATTTTTCTTTTTTAGTAGACAGCTGTTTCTGTGTATCCAATAGAACCAAAAATAGAATAATTTGAAAGTACTTGGCAAGTATGTGAAAGTGTTTGTTTTAATAATATGTTCCTCTCAATGTATTTTGAAGCAACAGAGCACATTTACGACTTCTTTCTGCCTGAAACTCAGTGGTTTTTCCTGTGTGGGTCTTCTTTTAGCAACCGCTGTAACTGTTCTTTAGGGAGTAGAGATTGGCTTGTCTGGATCATTCACTCTGTCTTGGAAACTTTGGAAATGTGTTCTGAAGTGTTTAATATAAAATGACTCCCCCTCTCAGTTTTCAGCTAACTGAAACAAACTTAACAGCAGCACCCATGGGTTTGTAAATCTTTGGCACCTTAATAAACTCATTTTGGGTGGCTCTCTTTTTTAGAATTTACTCTTCATGAAGTAGCAATATATTCTTGATGATGGTATCACAAAGGTTCAGACAGTGACAGCAAAATCTGATGTACCGTATGATGCAAAGCTAATATGTGGTAGTTCACATCTACTAGGATTTAATTCAGGAGCTGCAGAATAATGTCACATAAGGGTAATCCATTAATGGAATAATTTCTTTGGGATTTTTCACAACTGTGATGTGGAAACATAAATTTATTCTGTTTGTCCTGAATTGAACTCACAGTGGGATTGAATTTGAAATATTTTATCCAGATTTCCACTGAAGTATGTTTAAAGTATTGGTGGATTTCATTTTAATGATAAGCAAATTCCCTGAAAAAGAGTAAGTTATAATAAATTACAACAGTGTTATCTTCTCTAAGGCAAGAGGCCAGAAAAACTGGGTGGTGTTCTGATTTCTTCCTACTAAATCTTGCCCGGTGTTGATGTTGGAGTACCTTTTTTACATTTTGTACGATTTTGTAAACACTGACAGAGAAAAAAAAATTAACCTAAAAGGCATAATTTATCTAATATTTAAACTCCAGAAAAAAAATCTTACTTGGTATATCCTATTCTGTTTGTATTGATAAGGAAATTCTCAGCTCTCTACAATGTGTGCAGGAACTCCTTCAGCGAATAACCCAAACGAATGCTAGAATGGAAAGTGAATTAAACGCACTGAAACAAGAATATCAGGTCAGATTTTTCTTGATTAGACAAGCTGCTGTTACCTGTTATGTAATTTTGAAGTCCAGGGCTGTTAAAGACATCTGTGTGCTTTTCAGAACTTTTGACCTCGCTTCCATTGCTCCCTCAGCTCCTTAACTGTCAGCATAAGCCTTGAAGCACAGGCTGTGGTTTCCCTCTTTTGCTTCTCTCCCTAAAGTAAATCATAGTTGCCATTCTTAGCAGACATTTCTGGAGGGTAAAACCAAAACATCCTGGGGGTTGCTTTCAAGTATTTTGAAATCAAAATTTTTTTCTTGTAATTTTCATATAGGTATAAATTTCTGGAAAACACTTCAAATTTCCAATCTTCACTCACAGCTAGGGCTTTTCCTCAGTTTAAGCAGAGCAGAGGGCCTAAGGAAGAGCATATCCTTAGCCCTTTCTTGCTGTGCTGTCTGATGTCATATTTATGCTTGAGATGGCAAGTAGTCACCTGTAGCATTCCTTTTTTCCTCTTTCAGCCTGTAAAAGTAGCTCAGAACAGTTTAGATTCCACAATTCAACTGCAGATTGGCCCATGATGCACTGAAGAGTAAGATCATATCTGTTCCCACCAGATGTGCCATGCAGAGTTCAGATACAACCATTAACTGGCCTATTAGTAATTATTATCTAGTATTTGTCCATACATAACCACAGCTATTCTGTTCTTGGGCCTGTGAGGCTGAGGTTTTGAACTGGGGTCAGTTAATTTCAAATTAAACCTCTAGTGTGCATGTATACTTTTGTCTCTAAATGCTTCTATGCTAATTTGAAATAAAATTCACTTCCCATAAGCCTTACTTTGACTTTTCCATAGATGTCTTTTGCCTCTTGCCACAAATATAGGACTTTTGCATTTTGATGAAACAAGTAAGGTTAAAGGTGAGCTATGTTTTCCAACAGAAATTAGCTATAATTTCTTTAGGAATTAAAGTATCTGCATTAAAAAAGATTAATTGAACAGTCCCTTACCTGTAGAGTTGCCTAAAGTAGCAGGATTTTCTGTAACTTCTGTTATTTATATGTTGGGTCCAGTGAAACAGCTGGGTTACTTTTGTTAGAGTAAGAAGGTAATGTGCTTTTTATTTTTTTAAGATGATTGAAATTACTTTATAAATTAAAGCAGGAGCTAGAGATAATTGAATTGGTATATAACTTTACTGATGATGAACTTTAGACTATGGGAGCCCTTTAAGATCTTTGTGTCAGCATTACTGAATAGCAGGTATATTCTAAAAGTGCTTTTTTTCTGATAGTATTTCTGAGCTATTGTTTCCCATCTCTGATAATGTTTATAGTGTGCCTTAAAGCTCCAGCTAAAACTGTAAATGGTATCTCTGAATCTTCCCTTTGAAGACTGCACATAAATGTCTACAACTATAGCTTGTTTTCTTCTTGTTAAGGTACAAATTGAGTACAAGTCTCTGTTTTTCAGCCTGTGCAAGCCAAAAATTGATTTCTGATTCTGATTATACTAATTGTAATTAGAGAGCCTGCTTTGATTTGGGTCCTGTTTATATTAGATTGGGAAGGTATTGCTGTTTTGTGTTGTTCAAACTCAGCACAAACCACTGTTAATCGCCAAAGCTTCAGTGCAGCCTTCAAAGGCATTTTTTGCAGGCATAAGTGCTTTAGATGAAATTGTTGTTATAAGACATGGATAACTAATAAGAGGCTCTTGATTGAACTTCCAATACTTAGTTTGATGTAAATGTTCCTTCTTAGGTTCCACTGTGGCACTTAAGATCAGCCAAGACTTGATCTCAGTTGTTTTGTGAGAAAATTCTGTGCATTCTCAAATCCAAGGCATTCTTGCTTGAGGATGGGAATTAAAGGATTCATAGCATTTATAAAAGCACATTTGAGTGATAAGGTTTCGTGAGATCACATGAGATCTCATCCAGGGAATAAGACAATGTTACCTTCTTATTTTGCATTATCATTTTTTAAAAACATCAAATGGAACTTATAAAACAGAGAGCTGAATAGAAAACTTGAAGGGTCTTTCCTGCCAGTTTGAGAGCTCTTGCTTTTGTCTTTATTGATTCTAGAACCTCAGTATGACAAATGGGATCGAAAGGTTGTGACTTATTCTTGTCCTACATCCCTGTGGAATTTGTGGGCCTTGAATTTTTCTAGTATTAATATCTGTAAAATATAATTTTATTAATAGTGTAGCTAAATTAACGTAGGCATTTTAAAACTGGTGCTAAGGGAATGAAAAAGTAGACTCATTTTTAGTCAGATTTAGTAAAAAGGAATTGGTTTGGAGTATTGCCCCTATAACTAGACATTTTCCAAGTGGACCTTTAAAGAAGCTCAGCAGAATCATAAATATGAAGCTGGTCATATAGCTGCATGCATTAAAGTTGTGTTTATATTATCAAGTATATGGTAAGTAATGGATGCAGTGAGTCTTTTATTGTTTGCTATAAAAATGTGACAGGACAAAATTTCCAAGGGTACCTGATAGGTGTGTGAAGGTACTGTTGATTTACACAAGCCTGCTTTAATCTGTCACTGGAAAGCTGAAAGAGTTAACCCAAAACTGTTGCAAGTACAATTATGATTGTATAAAACTTAGCTTTACTGTTATTTCAGTGCACTCCTCTGTCAGGGATCTAATAAAAATAAATTAAAGGATAATCAGATGTATACTTCATGTTCCAGTAGATATGTTTTAGAATGTAAAGATTATACAGTTTATAAGAGAGGTTAATAAACAATTTAGGACAGAAAAACTGATCAGAAAATAATTTTTTTCTTCCAGTATACAGCAGTTTTTTCTTTAAGTACAGCAGGTTGAGATTATGCTACATTTCATATTTTTCATCTCTGGACTTTATATTACTTTTTCAGCACATTAAAACTTATGCAGTGAAACTGAATAATGGCAAGTGTTTTTATACCCTTTTATAGCCATTTCTTTTTTCATAACCTCCCCCTGTTTCCTGTTAGCTAAACTATAAGCACCTTTCTGTTAATTTATGAAAATTATTGTTGAGATAGCACATTATCACTGATCTGTATGGCACATCCAGCATGTTAGAAGCAAAGGTCCAAGCAACATAAAACACATCAAAATTCATTAATGTGGTATTGATTATTTTTTGGATAATTAATTTTATTGCAGGCCCTTGAAAGAGATAATGAGCTGCAAAGGGAGAAGGCGAAGGAAAATGAAGAAAAGTTCCTTAATCTTCAGAATGAGCATGAGAAAGCACTAAGAACTTGGAAAAAAGATGTAGGTTTATTAAATTAAATGTTAGAGTATTAAAAGGTTTTTGAAATAGTCATTTCAGGTAATTCCTAAAAGCCAAGAAAATATTGCAGAAATAATACAATAAAAATAACCCATTTCTTTTCCAGCAATACAGACTCTTCCAGAAATTAATATTTTTTAAAGGTAGCTTTAGGTTGACTCCTGTGCTCTGAAAGGTCAGTGTTCTTCCTGCTGTTCTGATTTGACAGGAATTCTTCACTGTGGACTGAGGATGAAAGGGGATAAGAAAACGTGTGTGTCTTGTGTGTCCTCTCAGTGAATTCACCTCAGTCCACACCTAAACAATAATTTGTCTTCAATATTTGACATTCTTTCTACTACTTCATCGCTTTTAAAGAATACTTCAGTAATTATTTAATCCAAAACAATTAGCCAAACACTGTAGCTGTAGAAATTGTCTGCAATAATAAATGCATGTTTACAAGTTGGAAAGATTAATACCTCTTCCATAAGACAAGATCTGCTTAGTGTGTGGAAACCAGACTCTAAGCAGCATTTGTTTAATAGTCTGTCTTTTTTATTTCTATGTATTTGGCACCTCCTGCCAGAAAGGTTTTGATTTTGGTAGATGGATTTCCAGGGAAGCTGTGGGGAAATAATGCAAAGTTGTCCTGGTAATCCTGTGGTCTAAGGGTAACTTATCTGAGCGCAGCCACTACGGAGAGGACTGACTGCAACCATGAGGCTACATAATAGCTGAACTGTTCCTGTGTGAAGCTGTGCCCGGAGAAGATTGGATCTCCCTGATTCCCTGGAGAGTTTGGGGCCATAGTTTCCTGTATAGACACGGGAATCTGCCCTGCATATTTCTCAGGAGTGTTTGCAACCATTCTTTAGAATATTTTCTTTTCTTTTCATATTTCTGCTATGGCTAACTAGAAATTTGGTCTCTTAAAGTATAGCATATTCACTGATAAAGTTAACATTATACCCTGCTCTGGAAATCTCGGGAAAGGAAGATTGTAAAATTGCCCTTCTGTTCTTTTTGCAGCTTGTAGTTTGGACCATCCTGTTTGCTCTAAATACAAAAATTTGATTATTATGTACTCACTGAAGAGCCATTGGGTACCTGAGGCTATTTACAGAAGTAAAGCGCCAGGCAAATTATTTTCTGTTGTAGTTTCTTGACAGTGTAGGTAGAGAATGAATGTTGACCATCATGTTTATCTTTGAGCTGAAAAGAGAAGGCTACAAATTTCACTTCTTTTGAGCATTTCTTGCAATAAATGGTGAAAAAAAACCAACCCCAAGACCAAAACCGATTAATGAAAGATATGGTCTGTAATGGAAATGTAGTTTAAAATTTTTTTTAAGTGAAAGAGCTCAACTACTTTGTATAAAGAAATTCCTTAGCATCTATACTTGCTTTTAAGGATTGACTTTAACTTGCTAAGCTGCTGATACCTGTGTAAAATGTTGGCTTACATATTTGAACAGGCAGAAAAGTGTTTGTGTGCTCTGTGTACTTGCAATTATTACAGGAGGAAAACATGAGAAGAGAAATAGACACTATGAAAAATGAGCTGAATTCCCTTAAAGGGCTGTGTGGACATCTTGAAGGTTATCATCTTCCTCAGGAAAATCAGAATTCTGAGCAAGTGGAAAATCTGCAGGTAAGTTTCTGTACCAGCTCCAGTACCTTCCATGTCTTGTAAAAATATTGGAGAAAAAGAAATACGACAGGTTTTCTAATCTTGCCTGTCATGTTCACCGATTTTCCTTTGACATTGCTAAACCTAAAAATTTATCTGACAGTGATCCAAAATACCATTAGAACTTACTGTATCCGGAGAATATTCCCCTTTCATCCAGAGGGGCGCTTGTATCATAGAAACCTAAGATATTACTTCACTAATAAATTTATACATAACAGATAGCAGTTATCTTAAACAGCCTATCTTGACTAAATCGTGTTTCACAAACATATTTTGCATGCATGTTTCTTAAAATACTCTTGCAGACCCAAATGGATTTCATATGTATGTAAGTTCCCTGGAAGTGTGGGAGTAAGTCCACCAGTGGAACTAATTTCAGCTTTTGTAACATGGGACAGGTCAGAAGATTCTTTTTATCGATATATAAGTTGTAGAAGTTCTAAAGCTTTAGTTTAAAAACCACCAATTTTTATGTCAGGGTCTTTAAGAATCATCAAAGGTACAGTGAGCTCGAGAGGTGATGAACGCAGAGGTAAAAGACTGTTTTATGTGGTGCAGGTTCAACTAGAATTGAGCTTGCATTGCAGGGTGAATGAAGACCATGTTCAGCTCCAGATTCCGAGCACATGTGAGAAGTCAGTAAGTGGTTAAGCACAGGAAGATGGTTTTTGGAACCAAAGGAAGAGCACATAGCCCTGCAGCTCTGAGTTGGACCATAATTAAACTGGATTCCAAATTTGTATTCTTTCATAAAATTGGAAAAACCAGGAAGAGTCAGAAGCTAGAAGAAACTTTCTCTATGCAATTAGTGTATTCAGTTGTTCTGTTGAGTATTGATTATATCCTTTTTTTCATTAACTTTTACATCCAAAGAATGATTTTTCCTTCAAAGAAGAGAAAACTCATTTTTCATGTATACAATTTTGTTTTCGGTGATGAGGAAAACAGGAAGTCACTACAACTATAAAGACAGATAACTTTTTTGGAGTTAAGTCTATGAATTGTCAGTAAAATGACAAAACACAAAAAAATTTTAGAATTTGGAAGAACTTAAAATCAATCCCTTCACAATGCATTTACCTATGTATGGTTATAGCTCACACTCAAAACATACACATATGGGTATCTGCTGATTTGTGCTTAATAAATAATGCAAGGGAAGTTAGACTTGAAGTGACTGCTCATTGTGCCAAAGCTGTATGAACTCTATGAGGTATAATGCACATGGTGTAACTTTTAAAAATTGTTAATTCGTTGAATGAAAATATCAGTTATTAGAATGAAAATATCAGTTATTATTATGAAAATATCAGTTATTATTAGGATGTTGAATCAATGCGATCAGCCATTCATGATAAGCAGTACTTGTGCTTGCGAAGATAACAAAAAAAGTGTGTGCTCATAAATGCAAAAAGATTCTGAGATGTCTTCTAAATATACATCTTACACTGGCTTATGGCAAAATGCCACCCCACTTTGTGTTGTACAGTCATTAGATTTTCAAAGCTAGGCAGGTTGGACTGGGTCGAATCTCCAGTGGAACACTGCCAAGAAACTACAGGAGCTGCAGCAGATCGTGTTGATTATACTGATTTGTGGAATTTCACCTTGTATCAGTAATGAGTCCGTGTCTCGTGAAATGTAAAAGGGAAAGGTGTTGGCTGTGATTTAGATCTTGACTTTGGTTCCAAGTGTGGCAGGGAAATATGCATATATTTATTTTGACACTTAGTGCAATCTGAAATCTCTGCGATTATTTGTGGGGCGTGAAATTTAGAATGTACGTAAACATCTTCATACTAATCACCTCTGGAATAGTAATTAAACAGAAGGCCTTTTAAAAAGAAAGATACAATGTCAGATCTTATTACAGAATTGGTTGCAATTTAGTTTAACTTTACCATGCTTCACATTTAGTTTAGTATGATTTGTAACACAGCTGTGCACCATTAGAGAATAGGGCTACACCTAGTAATGGGTTGCTGTAATTCTTTTGTGTGTATATGTACAGGGAGATCTGGTTTTGAGGAGGTTTTGAATTTTATAGTATGAAATAGTCTGTGGAGGGAAAGGTCATCTTAGGTATATGTGTGTTGCTTAGTTAGATTTTACTAAATCACAGGCAAAGGATTAAAATCCAGGTTTAATAGTTTTGATATTTACATATTTTGTTTTATGCATCTTGGACCTAATTTTGAAGGGCTGAATGGCCATTTGAAGTTATTGAAAACTAAGTTTATTCAACTAATCTGAAAATCTGTAAAGGAATCATGTAACCTTTCTGCCTTTCTAAGAGCCCTTCATCCTGTTTGTTTCAGATGCATTCAGCAGTGCAGCCCAAACCAACAAATGGGGTAAGTTCACTGCAGTAGCTGTACAGAGAAGTTATATTGTGGTGTTTGGTGTTTCTCTCTAAAGAAACAGCTCCTAGAAGCAAAAGATTATAAAAGGAAATTTCTAGTATATGTATTCAGAAAGCTGGAAAATGTGATGCCAAGGCTATATAGAACAAAGAAGCAAAATTAATTAAAAAATTGGAAAAGAAAAATATACAATATGTACAATTCACAAATCAAAATGACAGGAAAGATGATGATAAAACATGAGGAAAAGAGAAAGAAATTTCAACTGAAACTTCAAATTGAAGGTGGAGTATTTGACAGAGGAAAACTATATTAGGCCCCTCATCTATTCACCATGACTCCTCCCTCCCTCCCTCAAACCAGCAAAGCTGGGAGCATCAGGATGTTTCTGTTGAAAAGTTTATTGCAGATTCATGTTCCACATTACCTACTCTGCAACAGTCCTCACTTTTACCATTGCTGCCTACGTGCCTCCCCTCCATTTTGCAGTATCCTCTGTCCTTCCCTCACATCCAGTGCCCAAACACAGTGCTTGTAATTCCCTCCCACAGCCCCGTCTTCCTTCTGCAACACCTCCAGTCACCCAATTATCTTCAGCTTTTTCTCACATCTTTTATGGACTAAGCCCCCTGCCACGTGCTTACTTTTACATCCTATCTTTAGGGCAGGAGCCAGCACATGCTCCTGTCTTCAGCTGCCAAATAGTTGATGATGATAAAGTATGTATCTCCTTTTCCTTTTATTTTGGTTTTATTAGGCTGTTTCTTCACCAGTTTTCACAGCACTTTACTGACTGCAGCTTTCAGAAATAAAGACAAATACAGTTGCAATAGTGGATCAGTGATTTAGACTTTAAGTAGGCATATCCTTCAGGCTTCTAGTCCTGTTGAATTTGACTCAAATTCGGGTTAGAAAGCTATTTGAGAGGGACTGTAGTATAGCAGGACTTAATTTCTTTCCTACTCTTCTAGGGTATTAGTCTGCTTTTTTTCTTTCCCTCTATTTACATTAACATTTTATACTTCAGGTGAATGGTCTTTGTTTTCCAGCAGAATTGTAAAATTAATTTTAAATCTAAGTCCTGAACTTTAGGTCTGATCAGTGACTGTAGTAAATTATTAAAATACGTATAATTATCTGTTCCTTCTTATGGTAGAGTGGTCAAGAACAATCAAAAGACAGTGAACTACAGGCCATCCAGAAAGAAAATGAGTTTATGCAGTCTATAATAAGAAAATATGGTAATTGTGGACATGACGAGGAAACTGAAGTAAAAAATACAGGGGAACACTCTTCAAGCACTGAGGAATTACAGACAGAACAAAGTAATAACCTTATGTGGATAATAGATAAGTAGTATTGCTGAAGAAAGGGTAAATGTTTGCAGATACAGTGTATGATGAGAATGACTGAATCCTGAATTAAATGTTTTTGTACTAAAACCAGTAACATTCTTGGTGTGAGTAGTGCTCATCTGTGATAAATTCACAAAGCTCTGAATGAAAGCACAGTACTTCAGTGGCTGCTCTGGGACATGGAGAAAGGTCTGCGTGGTGTAACCCCTCAAGCTGTTGCTTGTGCCTTGTTCAGAAGTGAACAGGGCTTAGGAAGAACTGTAATGTGTATAGAAGTGTTTGAAAGCAGATCCAATGACTTTCCCTTTCCCATAAAACCATGAGAAAGGCTGGGAGTGATTGTGCTGCATAGGACAGTTCATGTGGATAATCACAATTCTTGTCTATACAAAACACTTTGTAACTCCAGTAACTAATTTTTTGAAGCCACCTAAAGGAAAGGTACTTAATCTAACGCTCAGTATCTAAAATGTAGCAAAAATGAGTAGAAGTTTAAAAGCTTATTAACTGCAAAGTGCCTGCTTTAGAGGATCGATGCTCTCAGCCTTCAAGTGCATCTTTTGGAAAACACCCTTCTGATATTGAAACGGCCCACAACTATCAAGTCTCAGCATATCCCTTTTGGTGTGTCCTTTAAACAGCTATTTTGATTTTGTTTTCCATTTAGCTAAAAATGCCACTTTCAAAAATAAAGACAAATACAGTTGCAGTAGTAATGAGTGGCTTAAACTTTATGTAGACTCACATTACTATGAAATAACACTTTCAATAATAAGGCTGTCAGATATCAGGTGAGAACTATTTCAACCATAAGCCATATCTAAAATCTACAGAATGTTAATATATTTTCTGGTTTATCAGTTTATAAATATTTTGCAAGTTACCATAGTGCCATACTTATCTTCAGTAACTTTTTGATAGGCTTGTATGTGTACTATAAGAAAAATCAGTATCAGTACTAATCTTGAGCCCACTTCTTTGGAAATTATAAACTGTAATAATAAAGCATTACATAACCTCTGATTTATCAGTCACTAACTAGAGAATACACTTACTCTACAGATTTACAAGTTCTTGAAAACAGTTTTAAGGATGAAATTAATGAAGAAAAGCAAAGGGAGGCTTCTCCCAGGAATACCCTCTGCACAGATATTGATTTAACTACCCAAGGACAGACCTCGGAAATGCATGTCAGTGGGTGCAAAGAGGCAGAAAATCTAGAAGCAACACATGGAACGTTACTGGATGAAAACAACACATATTTAGAACAAAAGCCACAGGGCAGCACTGAGCCACTGGCAGCAAGCCACATGCAAACCAGAAAGGCCTTTTTAGACAGCACTGAGCCTGTAGGTGCTGACAAGAAAAATGGGAGTCAGGAGACCAACTCCAGCAAGCAAGAATTGTGCAATAGTACAGATGAATCAACTTGTGCTAAGGCAGCTACAAAATCAACCCCCATACAATACAACAAAAGTGTCCTTACGCCTGAAGCACTCAAACCCAAGTCTGAAGTGGTTCTTTGCACTGAGAAGAATGCTCTGTGTGAGAGAAGTACAAGGAATCAACAAGCTGAGGAGTTAAGTTCTGGCATCCTACCTTACACTAAAGAAAATTCTCATACAGAATACCCAAAATGCAGCTTGCTGACCAGCGACAATTATGTAGGCAATAGATTATATAAAGCAGAAAAAAACTTAAGTTTGAGTGGTTTACATAGACTTCCTTCTAAAGAGCTAGATGTGGATGCTGAAGACAGAAATGATGATGACAGTGCCAGGAACATGAACACAAACGGTGTGCTGGGGAGCAGTGGTGTTCCAGCAACTGATACTCAAAGTCTACCAGCTGTGTATTGTGAAAATGCAAGTGGTGGTGATGCTGTAAAAGAACACAGTGACAATATGTCTGCCTTAGCTACTTTCAATTTATGCCCCCCCAAAACTGAAAGGGGAATAAAAGTGGGTGACATGCACAGCAAGCAGCCTGAACAAGACAGTGCTAAACAAACAGGGACTGCTGCAAATCCAAGCCCCTCGAATGCTGAAACCATATCTCCTCTAAAGGCTGATGGTCTTGAAACTGCTCATAAAAAAACCCCAACAGACAGAGCTAGTACAGATAAACTAATACCATGCAAAAAAGTTAACAATGATACTCAGATACACTCCATCCAAAATGGACCTTCCCTGGAGATTAATAATTCAACAAATAACACATTGTTGAAAGAGAAAAAAGACTTACTGAATAGTACAGTTCCAGGAAGGAAGTTTGCTGAGGGTCACCTGAAAGAATCATGCTCTTTACCCATGAGAACATCTGGAAATTTAGTAAACATGAGTGGAAGGTCATCCTTTGATCTTTCAACCTCAGATAAAAAAGCTGAGAAAACTCCAGTATACTTCAATTTTTTAGACCTCAGTTCTTGTTCAAGAGTAAATCAAATGAGAGGTCAAGCCACATGGACTTCAGTTTCCAAGGAATCTTCCCTTTTGAAAGAGAAACTACCATGCTTAGTGGAAAACACAAAGGTTATTTCAAAAACACAGTGTCAAAATCTCAATGAAAATGTGGACACAGGAGAAACAGGACAAGGTAAGAAAATAAGCATTTATGCTTTGAACCATATACTGAATATGCTTACAAAACTTATGAAAATGTGGGATTTTTGTATCAAAGATTAGTGTAGAAAAATGTAAATTTGACATGGCAAAAAAATTTAAAGGTGGTATTTCTTTGTTTATAGTATAAATGCAACTGAACAGCTCTTGTTAGCTTAATTAGTTGATTAAATATTTTTTTCTCATATTTCCATTTGTGAAAGAACAGCAGTGTAATGACAAACTCAATTTTGATAGGCATTTCTAACCCTAATGTAGAGCATATTCTATCAGAGCTCTGCATGGATCTGAAAAGCACTAAGCAGCTTTTGGAAATTATTCAGTGCTCTCATTTTGTATCAGAATTAGAGTAGTTTTTGAACCCACAGATGCTTCTTTGAACATGTTTTAGAGAAAGTTTACTTTTTATTTTATTGTACATTTCTAATTCAGATGGACACTTAAAACCATTAAGGTATTGACTGTGTGAAAAGACCTTATCTTCTTTCAAGATCTGGACAACACACCAAGCTTTAGGAGTACTCAAGGAACTTTTGCATCTCCTACTGTTGGCACTTGGTTATTATTCGTTGAGCAATGTTTTGCATATGCAAAACAGTAAACAGGAACTTTAGTCCATGTGTTTCTAAATCACTACTGAAATGTGGAAAAACCTGTATTTTAGGTTTCTTTTGCAATAAAATTAGCTGCTAGATTACCCCTAGATTTATTTACCAAGAGAGCCATTTCTAAACACAATCTTTTAACAAAATAATCAGTGCATCATGTAATCTGACTCCAGTACTTTTGCAGGTGTTCCCCTACTTCAGTAACTGGACAGAGTAAAAGTGTAAGTGGTGCCTTCACAACAGAGCTTGCATGGATTCTGTTCTTATTGCATGCTGTAAGCTTAAAAAGGCAGATTTTTTTGGCTCTCAGAGAAATGAAAGCCCCTCTTTTGTACAAAAATGGAGCCTTGGGTGATTAGATGTTTCTCAGAAGAGCAGAATCCACAGGATAAGGTGGTTTTTTTCTACTTGAGGTTTTGTTGGTGTGGTGTTTTCAGCTTTGCCCCTTGAACATAGCAAGAGCAGGATGGACTTCCATTCCTTAGCTTCGCAGTGAGACAGAAAACCAGCAGTGTGGTTTCTTTACATTGTTCTGGTGTTATGAATTTAGCTGTACAGGTAATTTTGTTTCTGTACTTGGTGTCCTGCCTATGCATATTTGTATTTAGATGCACCATTTTTTGAAGTTCAGTTTCAAAAATATCTTTGTCCCTAAAACAGGGGTGGTAGTAAGGCAGCAGGATCCTCATCTCAGATGGTGTATTAATTCTTTTAATAATGTGGATTTTGATATCTCTTTCCACAAAAAAAAAAAAAAAAAGTATAGTTATGTTCTACATGTATTTTTTCTGTAAGAGCAGACAGCACTATCTGAAGTTCTTCCCTGTGTTCCTCCTCCTTTCCTTGTCACAAACCTTTCTGTATGCAAAGTACTAATCCCAAGAAGTGACTCCGAGAGGTTCATCCTAAGGAGTTGGTAGACATTTTCATCTAATTCCCAAATGAGTTCCCAAGTGACCAGACTTCTTGGATTCTAGCAAAACTTCATGGTGAGGATCTTGGTCTGCATCCCAGATGTGCTGCATTCTGCCTAATTTGGGTAGGCCCCTACTTGAGGCTGCACCCCTTTTGGAGAGTAGAGAACCCTCCTGTCCAGGCACCTCTGAGTCATTGTGGTACACAGCATTGCAGCTCTCAGCATTGACTGTGGCTGGGTTTTCTATTGCTTTGTTTTCAGAACTTTTCCCAAAAGGCAAACCTGGGGTAGAATCCATGTGGACAGTGTCGCTACATTTTTTTAAAGTTTGTTTTTACTTACTGATGCACAAACCATTTAGCCATACGGGAGACCTACAGGTGAAGAGCATTGGAGAATGAGCCTAGTAAACCAATCTGAGGGAATGCCTTTCACTGCCTAACCACCTACTTATGTCACTCTAGTTCCCAGAGAGCAGCCACTCCACATCAGTAAATGGAAGAATGCACTGGGAATGCTTAAAAAAAAACCCCAAACACATAACCATTTTCCTCCCGAGATAAAATGACAGTATTCTTAAATAATGTTACATAACCATGAGGTAACATGTATTTTCACAGCAAAATAAAGATTTTACTACTGATGCAGTGAGCACAGGCACCTGTGTAGTGACAAAACATCTCCTGTCCCCATTGTGCATAAGTGTGAAAGAATGCTTGTATTTTCATCTTGCAAGGAACTTGATATTGCTTTCAACAGAGTCTGCTAGCAGTGCATAAAGCCTCTGCAGGACCGGGGGCTATACTTTGCTATGTTTAATCTACTTATCTGCCCTCCCTACCTTTGGTACATGGCTATCCCCTGACCTCCTGAAACATTAGATATAGGCACTAACAAAAAGACTCCTTATTTAAAATATTTTTTGGTTGTCGAAAAAGCTTTTTTTATTACAATCATAATGGAATATCATGTTTGGATGGCAGTAATTATGTATTTTATTATCATTATCGGAAGGTGAGTTTAAAGTAACAGTGTTTGAAAAAATATGTTGTTAGAGTATTTAGAATACATTTTTATAAATCACTATTTTGTCATTAGCTTATATGTGAAGATGACAAAAAAACCTTTTTAATCAAAGTAGAAACATACCACATCTTTAGAGAAAAAATAGGTGCAGAAGTATGTGACAGGAAAAAAATGAAGGGGAAAAGCCTACAACAGAGGTCCAGTGATTTAAAACAAAAATATTTGATTTTTTTAAGATCAGAGGTAAACCAGTGTAGTTACTTTCCAATTAGTGCCTAGAGACTAAATTGCAGTTGTTACCATTTCCTTTTTGTCAATCAGGTTCTAGCAGTTCTAACAGAGCTGCCAACACTTTGAATACCTCTAGTATCCACCGAGACCCCCAGGGAGAGCCTAGTGAAGAATGGAATGCTATAGCAAAGACTTTTTATGATTCCTCTTTTCCCACAGAACATGTAAGTCAATTAAAAATATTGCAGACCAGACCTCAGTGAGCTAATTCCACAGATATTTGTACAACTGTATGCATCTGGATACTTTAAGGCTGAGTCAATCTCCAAAATAATATCAGAAGGGCAAAAAGACACCATTTTTCACAATTAACGTTGATAGAAAGCAGCAGGAAAAAGTCACAGCATATGAATCAAACAGATGCTAACCAGTCTGTTTTGGAGGGGAGGAAGAGGTAGTTCATTGTGTACCCTAATAACAATCATCACCTACAGTAAAAGTAGGAATTAAAAATAAAAGGAAAATCGTAGCATGCAAAAGTATAAAAACATTTTTTCATTTATTACCTGATAGGACCATGTTATTTAAAAGAATCTGTGAAAGAATGAAAATTCAGCACCTCTATGAATTAGAGCCTCTCCATTTATCTTATGCTGCAGTTACCTGATGCTCTATTTAGTTATTGCATTATTTAGTAGGATGACATTACACAAACATGTAAGAGCAGAAAATCAAACAGAAACCTGTTGTTTCCCCGTAAGACAAGTTCATTCAGGATGGCACTAGCAAGGGCTTATATTGTATTTTCAGATCTTAGACTGGAGCTTGAACAGCTGAAACTGCTCTATTAGAATTTGACTTAATGATAAACATATTATTGAAAAGTGATACAATAATTTACAGCTGCAGTTGACCTTTCTTTTTAGGAGAGGTTCTAGAGGTATTTCTCAGGTGGTTATGGCTGTCTCTGGATGAGGCTTGAGGACAGGGTGTACGGTGCTTTCAAGTGACAAAGTTGTCTGACTTCAGCAGACTCGATCAGCTCAATGAGCATTCACATTCTCTGAGATTCAGAACACTGAAGATCTAAATTACTCTGCTTTCCTGACCTGACTCTACTTGTGAGTGACACTAAGGTAGAGTTTTTACCAAACACAGCGGGGGTACTTACTGTCTCTCTTGCTTTTTCTCAGAGATGGAGCCAGGAACTTTGTGAACTACACTGCCTAACCTACAGCTAAAGCAAAGCTGTGTTTCATTATCTGATTGTGGTTATGTCTGCTTTGTCACCTCCAAACTGAAGTTCTTTATGCACTAGCTAAGTAAAAGCTGAGATGGACAAGAACAGAGTGCCTTGCTGGTTTCACCTTATTTAGATTATTTTCCAAACACTTAATCTATGAAATCTTAGCCTGGGATATTGCAGGCCACTCCCTCCCTTCTGTGTTGGTGTCATTCTAAGACCTTCTGTCCTCAAATTTGTCATCTTTATGACCTGTATGAAAAAGCTGGTGGGAGATTAGAAATGGGCTGAAGAATCTTTTTTGCTGTCCAGTTTGTTTTGACTAACATGTACGATTGTAACTACAGCAGACTTAAGCCTTTACAATTTGGGTAATCTCATTCAACCACAGCACAGTACTCTGAAAAGGGCTAAAAACTATAAACAAATGCTACTGGTGCACTTAAAATTCTAGTAAAAATATTAAGAACTGTTTTAAACGTTAGTCTGTCCATGCCTCAGTACCAAGGTAAGGATGAATAAGCATCCTCAGCTCAGTTTAAACACAGGCCCTTCAATCACTGTTCAGCAATGAATGGTTTTACACGTGTCCTGTATTACTCAGTGCTGGCACTAAGTTTTCTTTTTGTATTTTGTTCTGAAAATGCTGAGGCCTTTTAGTTTGACAGCTGAGATTATGCTTTAAAGTTTTATTCAAAACCCGCTGTCACAGAACTTACTAAAATTATACATATATATATATATATTTATGTGACCTAAGTGCACTTACCAAAGAGATTAAATACTTGTTGTCTTCAGTAAAATCCAAGTAACATGGCATGACTGTATTTGACTAGAAAATTTTACTTCCACATGTGGAAGACCAATATGAAGGGTTTTTTCTTGGATTATTAGTACAAGACAGTTTCAGCTCCACATGCTATTCCATGAAGATTTTGACAAATTAGTGGCTGGCAATGAAGTATGATCTATTTCTTGCTGAGGCTTTAGGAAAAAGCATGGGAGGATTAAGAGGTTGAAAATTTTACGGCTCAAATGAAGTTGTTTATGGAGAGGACAGTCATTATTGACCTGGAGGATCTGTATCTTCAGCTTCATGGCAGTAACACTGTTATGAATGCAATAGGCTAAGTGAACAATGCATGAATCTTACTGTTCACATTTCAAATTTCAAGAAATGCTTGTGCACCGAGGAAGGAAAGTTTTAGCATAAAATTCATGTGCTAGAATAAAGATAGGCCTGATAAAGACATGGTGGCTACAGTTGGTTGGGCACAGTCGCCTAAGATCAGAACAATAATGGAGCGGATGGGGAAGGCTTCTTGTGATCCTGGCAAGAGAATTGCCCCACCAACCAAGCAGAGTAGGAGATATGACCTTGCAGATGCCCAGGAAGCCCTGCACCACTGGCTCGGGCAGGGGGCTCATGCTGTGGTGGCCACCCCACGAGCCACAGGATCTCAGGTGGCAAGTGGACAACTCATCCTTCCAATGCAAACTTTTTGCTCATCAAGCAAAAGACTGTTTCCCTACTGTGTTGCCATCTGTCTTTGATTTGGATAGATATGAAGCATCTATCAAATAGTAATTAAAACTATTAAAAGAACAAAAAGATCTTTAACATAAAAAACCCAACCTATTACAGACCTTGCATTAATGATGTTTGCTTTCTAATCTATACAGCGAAGCGGAGAGGGAGTTAACACTATAAACCTCATGGTTTTGGGTTTTGTTAATCAAATGCTTGCATAGCCATAGAAATGTCAATTGCAACATTAAACTCTTTAATTAAGCTATTTATTTTGCTAATCTGCATTCTAATACAAGGTTGTCTTTTTTTAAATCATACTCTTGTACTAAGTCTTACCTTAAGGTTTGGTTTATAAAAGTGTTTCTGTCATTATCAAGTTTTCTGCATTAAATATGAAGCAAGCACTTAAAATTAAACATAGTTTTTCTTCCTTGCTTGCTTAATGCTCAAAAAAATCCAGTGATCTGAACCTCTGTACCTGAATTTCACTGGATTATCAACTGCTACTTTTGTGTTCTGGCAGGTGAAAGAAGGATTTTCTGCTTTACAGTACAAGCAGAAGTCTTCTCCTGTGACTGTAACTCCAGCAAGAAGTGAAAAAGCACCCAGAGATGAGGACAGCTCTTCTCTTCATAACTCCATTATACAAAACCAAATAGACATTGAGAAATTCCTGAATTTGGAAAGACTTCATTTAGCAAAAAAAAGAAAATACGAAGAAGGCCAGTGAAAATGAGTATCAGGAGATGATAAGCATGTCTTTTAGGCATAGACCTACACCAAATTTGCAGAGGTATTCCTGTAGAATATATGTATATTTTCATGTTTAATACAGCATATAAAAATTTCTTATGTTAAAAAAATGGATACAATTCCTACTAATAATGTTAGTTCTCTTTCTGCAATCAAATTCAAGTTACTGTTGGTTTGCCCAAAGTTAAATAGTTCCTAAGTTAACGTTTCAATACATATTAAGTAAAATTAAATGATTACTTAACCGTACCCTACTGAAGTGTTGGCTGAAATAGTTCATTTTCTCTGTCAGACTGCTCAGTTTTCAGGCAAAATCACCTTCAACTGATTCAGAGTACAATGGTTTCTACAAACACAACTACTTCCAGCAGTTCTAAGTGGCAGATGAACAGAAAAATCTTCTGCTTACTTTTACTGCCACATTATTTAAATATATCTGTTGTAGTTGATTCTGTATCAGTAAGGTCTCTTTCAGCACTGAAGCATCAGGTTACAGAGATAAGGCAGCAGATCCGGCTTCATAAAGCTTCACTTCTAGCTGGGTCACATTTCTGCTCCCTTGGATATAAGGGAGATTTTCTCTTACTTTACAATTCCTTGCATTACTATTTTTTTGACCTCCCTCCCTTCCTCCCCACACCTCTTTCAAAGAAAGATCCTCATACTGGAAACCTAAACATGAACAGAAGATGCATAACTAATATTGCCAGTTTGTCGCTGCTAATTATGTAAGAAAATCAACAGAAGATATTTTCCCATGGTAGTTTTATTGCCTTTTTTCTTTTTGTGTTGCAATTTAGAATATTTAGCTTGTTTGAACCAATTGCATACATTTTTTAGAAACATTCAAATTGCCAATGTTTTGAATAAAATCTATCTATACTGATATTACTAGGTCCCAAAAAAATAATTCTTAGGTGTCTGAGAGACTGAGGAGACTGTTTTTCACTTGATTCAGATTTTGTTTCCAGGTGTTTAGAGTGTCATACAATTGCTGCCACTGCTGCTTTCCAAAAGTCCGATGTGTGCTGTGACTAGAGAAGTAAAACAAAATTGAAAGATGATTACTAGATGCCACACTCACCCAGTAATTCTTTTATAGCACTACTTTACTCTCACAAGCAGATAGGAAAATTTTTATTTTCTCTGTAGAAAAGGCTTCACCTTATCAGTTAAGAGAATTCTGTAGCCTTCCCAAATATTTAAAGCAACAACAGTCATTAGTATTCTTGTCACTATTAGGTCATTAAATGAAATGTGCTGGAAAGTAGGACTCTTTCATTAAATAAGCTAATCACATTCAGTGTGAGCTTTAATAAAATTATGATAAATAGCAACTATTTAACTACCAGCAACTGATAGGAACAATACCTTGCTTCTAGTTAAAATATTCTACAAATGTAAGTGAAATAATTAGAACACACTAAGTTCTGCAAAATGCTGTGAAGAATTAAGTCTTACCTGACAACTACTTTCCTCTGTGTCTGATCTATTTTGCAGTACACCATCTTTGTCTTTACAGCTGCAAAAAAACAATGCTGCTTTGAGCAACGTTTTCATGATAGTGCAAAGGTATTAAGCTGCATAAAAGCTGTTCAAAATTTGATCAATATAAACATAAGAATAGGGCAGTTCATTTCATATGTTTTGCTGTTGGTTTTAACAGCCTAGTAGGCAGAAAAGCAAAATGATGTAACAAGATGAAGGTCATGCACGAATCCCATTGTTTGGTGCCAATCTATTAAAGCAATATCCTGTACAGTTTTTATGAACTTCTCTCCCCTACAAACACATCCTGTTTTAATGCCAGCAAACAAAACCAGATGACAGATGTAAACCTGCAAACAATTTATTGGTTCTATAAATAATTACAGGAGATACAGTTCCCGTCACTGAGAAGAAAAGCACTGTTTAAAACCCACCAGTTAGGCATGTCTTTAAGCATGAAGCTGTGCAGCTCCATCTTGTAAAAAAGACAGAAATTAGAAAATCAGATTTTTCTGAATATTCAACATTATTTTAGAAGATTGTAAGAGGTGTTGCTAATGAGCACTGTGTAAAGGGTGGTACTGCAGTTCTTACCATCAATAACAAACGCTTCCACATCATCAGCTCCGATCTGAAGTTCCTGTTGCATTGTGTCAAATGATATTTCTTTATTCTCTACAGCCATTCCCATGAAAGTAAGTAGCCTCATTTTTGCCATATTGTGTTCATGCAACAAGCCTGAGTAAAAGTGTTGATAGTTTAATGAATTAGTTAATTACAATTCATATCAATAATTTGTTTTTCATGTTATTTTTACTATATATGCTTCCAGTAATTTAAAACTTATTTCACATCAAAAAATATCCCACCTTTCCTTATCATCAATTTTCTTGAGGAAAATATCAAATCCTGCATTTTCTTGTCTTTTGCTAAAATAACTGGCTTAGTTGTGCATTCATCAAGACTCGGTCTTTTTCAGTAAAAATGTATTATCTACAAAAGTGAAGCACAGAAGGGGTTTTTTTGAACAGTAAAAGCATCATCCTAACAGAATTTTAGGTGGTGATCACACAAGTGAATTTTTCAGTTGCATCACCTGGAAGAACAGCAATGCAACAATAAATGGAGAATATATGGCTGGTAATGTTAAATCCTTCCTACAACCGCACCGCTCACTCTCATGTAGTTTCTGGAAAATAAACCTCTCACGGTAATGGTTTGGGAAGATAACACTGTGGTGCCAGAAGAATGTGTTTTGGTACTGAATTAACTGTATGAACCACAGCAAAAAAAGCATCATGAGCCCCATGTGTCCTTACAGCATCCAGTGTGGCAAATAAAAATGTGCTGTCCAAAAATAGTGGAACAGATATTGAAATCAGGTTATAACTTTTACATGATTGCATGAATGGCAATAGAAGAAACTGAGCCAAGGGCTTGCACAACTAAATCAGAGACCATTTTCCTGGAAAAAAGTCTTAGTTAACCAAAAGACATTGAGATTGAACAAGGCATTTCTTTATCCCGAGTTCCATGAGGTACCAGCTAAGATCCAGTGAAAGTTTCTTCAAAAGGAACGGCAGTCCTTTTGTTTCAGAATGACATTATAAACATTGACATTGCTTCAGTAAATATTTAAGTTTGGAATTTATAACACCCATACACTAACAGGAAAGCACATTAGTGCAGGGCATCATGTTGTGTTAATTAGCTGTAATTATGATGCAGGTTCCCTATTTGGCACCGATTCAACAAAAATGTGATCACCATAATTCATACGAACGAGGAGCACCAGCAACTATACCTAACTGGGTTTAATGGAACTCTACAAGCATCAAAAAATCAATTAGCACACATTAACCCTAATTAACAAATGCAAATGAGATGCTGATTAACTTTCCGAAAAAGACTGCTGGTAATACCAGATTAACTGTGGCCATGTTAGGGCGATTCAGTTGACACAGATAATGCTATCGCTGGCCTAAGTTGTCAGCATTAATAAAACAACAAATTGTAACAAACTGATGCCACCTGTAGGAGCCTTTGCTGCAGAGCTTTTGTGGGCCAGTTGTAACTGGTCCTGGTCCAGGAAAGGTTACAACTACAGCTGATGCTCTACTGCCCCTGAAATCCCATTCCTAAATTTGCCTGTATTTTAAAGCCTGGTAACGTGGCAAGTTATTTTTTAAAACAAAATCTCTAAAGCATGGTTAAAAATTAGGGAAGAGATCATTTTTGAATGCCTCCTCTAATAACTGAATTGTTGTCTATACCAACTGCCCTTGTTTTTCAAAGGTTTGGCTGAGCCACTCAGTTCCTAGCATTGCCTCCAAATCTCTGCTTGTCCACTGCTCAAAGGCACACAGAATTTCTGAGTACACCACAAAGCAGGTGAGAAATCAAGATAAGTGGAAGACAAGACTGTCCTTCAAAACAGTTACACAGATATTTAAGGATTTTACTAAGATTATGGGAATCCCAGATATATTTAAAATTCACACACTGTGAATTCCCAAAGGGAAACAGATACAGGAAGGCAAAGCAAAAGAAATCACGACTACTGTGCATTATACAATTAATGCTACATATATGTGTAGCTAATATTTCATAAATTTACTCAGATGTTAGTGTAACAGCATTTTCAGCAAATACTTCTGTGGACAAATAATTAACAGATAAGCCCAAACCCCACACTCCCCTGAGAAAGAAAAAGCATAAGATGACTGCACAACTAGTGTTCAAATACACGTGACAGAAAGTACACTTATCCTACATACACATTTACAAGCTACCAAAAACTTGCTGCTAATTTTATCCACCAAAAATTCCCATTGATATTTCCATCATTTTAATACCCAAAGTACCATTTTAAACCTTTGAGGGTAATTATTCTCAGAATTGTATCACACTCCATTAAACAAAATAATGCATGTGTTAAAAGGCTGCAGTAAACTCTGTTTTATCAAAACTATGCCTTTCCTCACATGCATTCAGCCAGTGTTCAAGTGTCATTTCAAAATCAAAGTTATAAAAAAAAAAAAATCGTATTTTTATGGAAACATTTATTCATTACCAATATGTCAAAACCTTAATGCAGTAATAAAAAAATCTGCATCATTGAGCAATTTCTGCATTGTCACTGACCCCTGTCCTAAAAAGCTGGAATATAAAAAACGTAATTTTAATGCATGCAATGGCTTATGAACCAGTGCTCCTTTGAAACAGTCAATTACACATCAATGGGGGAGTGTCAAAGTGTTAATTACTACTCCTTTTTTCCACAGTGTGTAAATAAAGAGGGTGCTGACATTAACATTCCATCACATTGCTTCATGTGATGAAACAAATTAACTGGGACAGACTGTGGCTTGCCAGGTCTAATGCATCAGCACACACAGACACACACACACACACACTACTGGTGTGTTTTAGCTTACTGTTCAGAAGTATTTGCTGTTATAAAGTTGTTCATAACAAAAAAATATTAGGAGATTTATAAAAGCTGGTGGTTTACTCTGGGCCTAGCCCAGAGTATCAATGCACTAAAACTCACCTCCTGAAAGCCTTAAGAATAAAAACAGTGGTTAAAAACACAGTTCTCTTCCAAATCCATAGAACAGCTCGGTGTAGTAGAACAAACCACAGTTAGATGGTCCATTTATGACCTAGCAGAGGTTATAGGCCACAGGCTCTAGTCTGTTCTTACAAATTGCTATTACATTTCCTTGGCTTCAATATATGGGCTCAAAGTGAAGGACTTTGTGGCTTCCCTATCTTAAGCCACGTAAATAGTCAGAAATGTAATGATCTGAAAACTTACCAAGGGAGTCAATGAAGTCTTTGTTGTTCTGATAAAACTTGACATAGGATGCTAGTTTAGCACTTACAAAAATTGTCAGAAGCTAGAAGATGAAAAAAAATATAAGAACAGTTTAAATATTATCTTGGTTTCCCTCCATGCAGGTGGACAGATATAAATATATTCTTGTATGGAACACAAGAATACACTGTCTAGAGCTAAAATTCCATCTCCTGTCAATAGCTGTGGGCAATCTGTGCTGAGCTCACTTCCTTTTCTCAGACTTGAAAGGCAGATTTGCCACAGAATTGCCCTCATGTGAGGGCAGGACTTGTAAATGAGTTTTTGAAACTTTGAAAGGAAACATTCACAAGCATTTTTTTTTAATTCTAAAGACATTAAAAGAAATAGTAAATGGCAGCTCAGGATTACTGACGAACAACTACTCTAATGGATTTCAAAAGACACTAATAAAACAAAGCACTCTATCTGTATAAAGCCATCTTGCTAAAAACAAAGTTACTTACATCATGAATGAGTTCTCCTTCCAAAAATTTGACTGGTTTTAAGGCAAGAAGATGATCAAAGAGAAAGGTATTTGGATCCTTCAATGCTCGTACAATACATCTAGTTAGAAAAGGAAAATGCTTACTTTTACAGCAGTACACATTTTTATGACTAAGTGCAACTCAGTTTTCATTCCTTGCTTTCTAGGAAACACCCAAGGCTCTTTGACTGTTCTTAAATGTAAGACATGTCACATTCCAATTTTAATCTTCATTTTTAAGATGGACAGAACAGGGAACAGAAAGCATTAAGTAATTTGCCCACAAATGAAATGTGCCAGGTGGTAAGACCACAGGTCACCCTACTGTTTCCACCCATGCATTCACTTCCAGCCCAGCCTTCATTCCTACAGTTATTTTTACTGTCCTCCTAAAATTTCATAGAATTAAGTTGCTTAGGAAGATTAATAATACTTGAATACATGACACAAAACAGAGGAAACCCCAACACCAAAGAGTGCAAGGCCTATGATTTATTAGTTGCAGCTCCAGACTGCAAACAGCACTGTGTGTTGCTGGGACTCCAGATGAAAGCTTTTGTCAGCAGCACGTCGGAGGCCTCGGTGCTCTGCTCACCGACAGCCCAGCCCACGGCCCTTCCTCACATTGGAACACCAGGAGAACCCACACTCTGCATGGACACAGCACAGTGACCAGCCCTGGGCACACAGGGAACAGGCCACAGGTCACTGAAAGGTACCCAGAGGAGTTTTCACTTATGCACAGACACTCTAATTTCAAAAGGAGTCATCCTGATCTTCCTCCATGGTCAAGTATAAACAACTCCCTTGAGAACTACTGGTTGTACACATCTGGCAGAGATACACAACTTATTAAAAACTAATTCCTACGAAAAATCATGATGGTTAGAATGTCAAAATACAAGCTTTTTCTCATTTTAGCCAGCAGGGAAAATAGTTATGAATCAATTTAGTACAGCTTGTCCAACAAGTTTATTTCTGTGCAGTTCACATCCTTTGTACTTGCCCACAGAGAAGAGAACAAGAATGTCTTTTCAACACAAAGTGCTATTGGAAAAGAACACTCAAGGTTAAATAATAAAACATGCACTAAGTAAAAAGTCTGACATAAAGAATACCCGTTCAAATGTTGATTGCACAGTTGATGTAAACAAAGTCCTTACCCAAGGCTGACCTCTCTCAGCAGTGACCAGAAATGCTCCTGTGCATGTGCACACTGGAGTAAACCTGGCTCTGCCTAGAACCAACCAAACCTGCTGCTGGGATTGAGTCAGCCACGCTGCAGAAGAGAGGCCTGTTCTGTCAGTATCTTCTTAATAGTAAGGCAATCAAAACAGTTAGTCAGTTGAGGAAAAGCTACTTTTAAGGAAACTGGGAAGTCAGTATTACCTGTGAGCATCAACTCTAGCCTGGGAAGCATTGTCCTCTGTGTAACTTCCCAGGAGTTCCACCATTACTTTTGCTGCAGTGTCACTATAGAAAAAAAACATAAAGTTACATCAGGATTGCTGAAAAAATAGTTCAAACAAGACACTCAAATATTTAAATAATTCCATTATGATGTTATAGGTCAAATTAAATTACACTTGAAAAAGATGTCAATGATTCATTTTAATTCCAGTGGAGAGAACAAATTAACTAGATGTATTCTTTCAATTCTTGTTCTACAAAATGTTTATCTTCACCCTTCATTTCATTCTCTTAAATTGATAAATTACCTGCTGGTTATGGAAAAAGCTTTCTGAGCTAGGAACAGCTTTATATGGTTCACTAGAATGCTCCTCTTATGCACATCTGGATTTAATCATTGCAGAATTAAGTAGCACTGCAAAGTTTATTTCAAACGTAAAATGGCATATCTTAAAGAATATTTATGGCCAGGAAAATGACTGTATAAAGCTGCTTTTTTCTTTCACAGAATCTCTCTTCAAGTATTCAGAGTGAGAGCTGCTCATTTTGCTGACACAATTACACAGCAATTAGACAGGTTCAGGCTGTTGTGAAGCAAAGAGCTTCCAATGCTGCTCTGACAGACAGACTTGAGATAAACAACTCATTCTCAGGCAACTGGGTTAACCTACGGCCTTGTCTACCCAGATTATTTTGTAAACAACACCAATGTTACTGCAAACCAGCTCGGAAACCACTACTGTGCCATTTAACAGAGTTTCATTTATTTTCCCTTAAGAGTTGTTACTACTAACAAGGTCGGCAATTGCTGATGCTTTTTACAAAATTTTAATGTACACACAAAGAGCTACTTCCTATTTCTCGTGGAATTCTTGTTAACTCTTACACTAGAGGGCTGTGTCAGTTCTTACAGAGAAGATTTTGCTGATGCCATGGCACTATCTCCTTTGAACAAGACAGGGTGTGGGTGTAGATACAACCAGAACTCCATATGAGAGCACAACCCGGCCCAGCACTGTGAGCTTGTGCTTTGCAGAAGTCTCTCATGCACAGACACACACTGGCAATACCTTCCCAAAAGCTCATTTGCAGATACAGCAAATTATCCCATGTGGTCTAAAAGCCTACACAATTTTCCTTAAAACAAAAAACCTGCAAGAATAAAGTTTCAGTTACTTAATGGCATAAACTGCACAAGGAAGAAGCAAACAAACACAACACACCCAGCATGTTCTGTGCTGTGATAAAGGTTTAGCCCATACAGCAGAACAGGTCTGAATGGTTTTTATAGTACAATAACACTATCTCTATATGGGTGTTTATTTTAAATCTCACCATACTACTGTTTGACAACCACTCTATAGGGAGAGGTTTGCTCGCTTAGAAAATTTACCAGATCTCAGAGATGTGCAGTACAAATATTAAGATACCAGTGGCAAAGAGCAAGATCATATATAATCTTAATGCACATTGAACGAAGACAGTTTGTGTCCAAGGCAGGGCAATTTTCTATAGGTCCCAGAACATTCCAGAACCATGTTCAAGGATATAAGCTTGAATGAAATATCTGTTTCAAAGTTCCAGCAGAGCAGCTTATATTTTGTCATGGCAACCAATACTGATGTAGAGGAATTGACAGCCCTGTATCAGCAACAGAAATTAATTCAGACACCTTAATATGTGAAAGAAGCATATAAGTAAGCCTAGACAGACTGTGATTTTAGCACTGGTGAAATCTTACCAACACTAGATGTTGTAGAGGAGACAAAGGACCAGTCTAATACAGACATTGTATAGACATTTAAACAGTCTCAGTTCCCGTGCTATTCAACCCAACAACACACAACACCTTATTTAATATAAGCTTTCAATACTTGTTCTAGCACATTTCAGAGCTATGTTACAGTTTTCTTGAACGTTTCTTCTCCTAATCTTTCCCTTAGGAGCAAAAATTGAAAACTATCACTTAACTATGTTCAAATAGTTTGGGGTTTTGGTTTTGGTTTTTTTTTTGAAAAGGGGAAGGAGTAGAATCTTTCACTTGCATCTCTAGGGAACATCAGAAGGCTACAAGACAATCACTCCTAAACTTTCTGTGCTAAATTCTTGTGAGCCTCAGCTAATATGGAAGGCCTTTGGTCTTATTCATTCTATTCAGTGTCAGATTCCTACCATAAATAAGGATGTTTAAAGCAGTAACACAGATCACTATTTTACTACAGCTCATTGCTAAATGTATCTCACCCAAGATGCAAATGTGAACACTTTTTCTAGCAAGACAGCTTGCACAAGCACTCATGGTTCTAGACTTGCCAGTCTAGATGCGTAACTTGACAAAAAGCCAGTGAGAACTGAAGAGTGATGGTAGATAAAAGGAAAGAAAAAAACCACAGAGCATTCAGAGACTTATTGAGATGTTGGAATCAAGTCCCTCTACATTACACGAAATTAAATGGAACTAAAATTAAAGGAAACAATTACTTTGCAGGTGCCTGACATGCTGAGCTTTTTGCTGCAGGTATTAATAACCAGACCTGCCAGACCTGTTTGAATTAACTTATGTAGGATGAATGCTGCTCTGAATCCTGCCAGGTCAATGGCAGAGACCAGCTGGAAAAGATTTGATACAACAAGCTTTTGCTTTACACCACAGGAAAAGGGACACCACACAGAACATCTGCATCATTTACTTTGCAGGAGCTACTGATCTATTAACTACCAATTCATCCACTGGGAGAAAGCTATAGAAAACCACCTCTTTGCCATATTTTAGAACACTAAACAAACAAACAATTGTTTTCAACAATGTAGTTATTTTCCCTTGATTATAAACTGACATGTTAACTGAGGTATGACTTTTATTACTTATTTTTCAGTTCCCACTTATCTTCCCATCCTGCTAGATAGAGCAACATTCCTGAGTGCTACAGCTGGAATGCTGCTGTGAGTTTCCCATACTATTGCAAACATTGCCCACTGATCCAGGAGAGTGAACCAGGTCAAAGGTGCCAGGGTCACTTCTTGTTTTCTTTTCTGGAGAGAAGTGCCAAGTGCTCTGAAACGCTGCTCTGCTCAGTGCACAGCCTGCTGCAACTGGTGGTAAGGACATTGAGTGAAGGAGTAGTATCTTACAGGACTTGGGGAAGGTTTTAATGCCTAACTTAAAAATATCACCTATGATTGCTAAGCAAAAACCATTTAGTAGCCAGGTTACTGGTTGCAGTGGAAACAAAACCTTGAAGTTTAATCCACTGATAGGAAGACTAGCTTAAAAAGCTATTGTTTACAGGAATTAAACTAGTTAAAACTTCACAATAAATCAAGAGAATGAGAAGTGTTTAAGAGTAGGAGCATTATTAGTGTAATATTTCTGAAACAAAGCACTAAGCCATGGCTAAGATCTGTGATTAACATTTCTGAATTTATTCTGACCATCTGAAACCTGTCACACAGTACGATCGATGCAGGAGCACTTTAATGTAACCAACAGGAATTCACAGTAATGCAGCTGACAGTGCAGCTACTCCATGAGGATTAATCACCCCTAAATTGAGGTTAGTTAAAGATGATGCTGATGCAGCATTTCCAGGCTACAATTTCAGCAGGCCAGAGTAAGTCAACTCTCCGGACAGAAGGAACTCTTCTCCACCTATGACAGCTTCACACTTGCCTTTTCTAAGCCCTGGCAAGGGTTAGGGTTAGGACCCAACCCACTGTGCAGTTGCAGGTGCTACACCAGCACAAACACAGGTACTGGCAGCTGGAGGGGACACGCAGGGACAGGGGGTACAGGACAGAACCACTTCCTTCTGCAGCAGCACCAGGTTATGCAAATGTAGGAAATGCAAGCGCAGTTCTGGTACCAGTGTGAGTCAGCAATGGAGAGGTCCTGATAGATGCTGCCTCTCTATGAACGTCAAAACAAAGCTTAGAAAACTAACTGAGAAAGCAGAGTGAAGGGGAAGGGCAGGGGGAAGCATCACACCAACCACATCCCCATCCCTAACTACAGGGACAGCCTAGATAGGCTCAAACTGTTGGGGAACTCCATGCTGAAACTACTGGATACCAGCCCATCTGTGTGGCCCTGGCCAATGCAGTCAATACACCGTATCACATCTCTAAGATAAATCCATGACAGCTCCCAGCTAAGACTTGCATTAATTTACAGGCACGACACACAGAGGATTACTTTGCATGCCAGAGACAGTGGTCTGCCAAGTTTGTTAGATGATCCAGGATAATAATTCAAAATGGCCAAGCAGGTATTCTGTGGACATTAATTTCCATGACTAGTGGAAAGCTCTGTCCTAACAGTAATGTTTACATAAAAAGTGATTCTGTTTGCTGTGATTGATAAGCCTCCCCACATCACTAAGTAAGAGATAGCACTACCATGCACTAAAATGTCAGAAGTGCAATTAAATAATAAACTTGGCATCATGCTCCAATGCTCTAAGATTAGTATTTATAGACAGGAATAGTGTTATTTTGGGAGCCTGTGGTTTGTAGCTAATTCACTACTAACTTTAACTTTTTTGGGAACACTGATTTAGTATAAAAGTGCTTAAAAACATTTAAAAAGCCCACAGGTATATTTGGATTGAATTATCAGTAAAGACTAATTTTTAAAGTGCTGTGAGAAACAGCACTTTCCTTCTAGATCACCTACATACATGAACATAAAATACAGAGCTATCTGGTATCTATGACTTGTCTTTTGTACCTTTTCTTGCAGTCTACTAGGACATCATAGAGCAGTCTCAGAAGAGTATGCTTCTTCTCTGTGGCCAGATTCCAGTCAGAAATCCATTTTCGGACCTAGGTAAAATTATAAGTGAAAAAGAAGCATTGGGGAAAGACTTGAATAACACTGGTATTATTTTTCATTTTCTCCCTACCAGAAAACGATTGAAAATATCTTGCACAGAGATTCTTCTTTTAGGTCTCTGACTCTCAGACTCTCTATGAAGAACCTGAAGTTTTCCTGTGAGAAGCCAAAAGTCCATGCTCTCCTTGTTACTTCCTAAATAAGGATTTATGAGTAATTCTCATAAATTCTGATTCCAGAGCAGGAGACAAGAACTTGACTCCTCACTTCTGATCAAAGCCTCTCTCTGATTTCTATCCCAGGAATCAAACAAGACACATCTAGCTAGGACCAGCATGAGAAATGTAAAATAAACAGCAACTTCACTTGGATTCTGTAGAGAGGCCTTTGAAAGAAATTCTGTATTCTGTGTTCCTTATTTAGAATCATGGAATGCTTTGAGTCGGAAGGAACCTTAAAGATAATCTAGTTCCAACCACCCTGCCATGGGTAGGGATGCCACACACTAGATTAGGCTGCTCAGAGTCCTATCCAACCTGGCCTTGGAACACTTCCAGGGATGGGGTATCCACAGCTTTTCTGGGCAATCTGTTCAGTGCTTCACCACCCTCACAGTCAGTAATTTATTCTTAACACCTAAAATCTTAATCTCTTGCCTTTTAATTGAAACCCATTACCCCTTGTCCAATCACTATTTGCCCATGTCAAAAGTTGCTCCTCCTCTTTTTAATAAGCCCCCTTTAAAGCAAAAGGCCACAACAGGAGCCTTCTCTTCTCCAGGCTGAACAATCCCAATTGTCTCAGCCTTTCTCATAGGAGAGGTGTTGCAACTCTCTAATCCTCTTCCTGGCCATTTCACTAGGCTCTGGCAACTTGTAACAGAGACAGTCTGTATCAGCTCTGACTAACATTCACTGAGGTGCAACATGGTTAAGGCCACAACTTGAAGAGCCACATTAATTACCTGATCTAGTTCAGTTGGAATGTACTGGATGGCACCACAAGACGAGGCCACTTTCAGAAGGCTGCAGTACACTGTGTACCTCACAGGAGTGTTCTTGTCCATGCCATGGAAGAGATTGCTCAGGCTACACCACAAACAAGGAACAACGGAGTTAAAGAGGTTCCAAAAAACATTTCTGGAGTGCAGGTAAATGTTCTATTAAGACACGTGATAGTACAGACAAAGCACCTCATGGCACCTTACAATCCTGATGAATTGTAACAGCTTCCAGTTTTGTAATAATTTGAATCCCACAAGCTGAAAACTATGCATTTTAATTTTAATTTTTCTAATACCCAAGTTAAAAAAAAAAAAATCCATTGGTACTTCTATTTTATGATAGCAAAAAAAAGATAAGAGTGCTTCCTGCAAAAGAGAGACAGATGCCTCACATTTGATTTAAAGATGTACAAGATAATCCTTCCTCTTTAGAGACATGACTACTTTGCAAGGCACCACTGCCTCACTCTCCCCTGTACAATACTTACAGCTGCAATCTAAGAGATGGGCGCTCTCCTTCCCGAAATTTTACTAACTTCTCACACAGGTTTTCAATCAGTGCTTCTTGTTTGTCAGGTTCCAGGATAAGAAGCAAAGAGACTACGCTGTTCATCACGCTCTCAACATCTGCATGAAACAAAACACAGAGCTGTTGAAAACCAGAAAAGCAGCAATCATTGGTAGCTACCTCGTGCTGGAGAGTTACTTCTGCTATGAATGATTATTTTCCAGCAGCAAGAACTGTAAAAGAGAGAAAATGCCAAGATAACCAATCTGGATATTCATCAGAATGTACCAGAGACTTGGCTCAGGTGGTCTTACACCAACACATCTCCACGTAAGGCAAGAATTACCACTCTAAGGTCAACACCGAAGGTGGTATTTGATATCATGCTTGTTCTGAATTCTGTTTACACATAAGAGAGACCAGAGGAACTTCAGGGTTTGGTCTTAAAAACAGTGGCTTCCTCCTGCACATCCAGAAAACTGCCCACAGTTGCACAGTGAGAACACTAACACCTAGTGCTCAACTACAGTAAAACATTTCATCAGCACATGGGATTCCCGGACTACGGGGAAAATGCCCACAAGAATAATGAAGCATATTCAAAATCCTCCCCAGCTCCTGTTTTAAGTGTAGTGTTTCATCCGTTCCAAACAGAACAGACAGGTTTTGTCTTTCCTTTTCAGTCTGCCCAAATTTCAGTCACACAAAGGTTAAGAACAAAACTCATTACATATGGAAAATATTTATTCCCCAAAATGACATCTGAGTATCAAAGCAATAAGCTGCTCCAGTATTTCCTACTCATTTGCATACAGTAAAAGGCAACATGAAAAATAACCTTAAGTTATCTTTCTCAGATGAACCAAGCATTCTTTCAAACAACACATATTACTCATATTAGCAATTGATTTTTTACATGTCAAAGTTTTAGATGGAATTTGTATACTGGTACAGAGCACAGGGAGATCACTGAAGGCCACTGCAGCATTATCAGTGTAATTAAAAAACATCAGTGCAGTTTCTAAGGATCTACAGCCCTAACTCGAAAAGTTACTGACTACTGAAAATCCCAGTGCTTTCAGACAATAATAATCTATCCATGTTTAAGACTTAAAACTTCTACTTACAGATGTCCAGTCCTAATCTTTGTTACTTTAATTTTTCTTGTCCTGCAGCATCACAGCCATTAACTGACAATAAGTCTTATTACTTGTTTTTTTTCCTCAGAGAGAAATGCCCTTATTACAAGCACAGTCAAGCTCGATTTCTGACTTCTTCAAAGGGGTCTGGATATTTGGAGATGGGAGGAGCAGAGCTCATGCAAATTTTCCATGGCAATGATGGAAATAAGCAGTTCCAGTTTTACAAAGGTGCATGGCTTGTGTATAAACACATGCTACACACTTCTAAATTCTGCCAACTGTGAAGTTTGAAAGCATTGGTGGTGACATGCTTAGGAAAACCAACAAGACTTAAAGGTGCAAACCTTTGTCATCCTCCTTCAGGCACACATCACACACTTCAATGATCTGTGCCAAGTCCACATGAAGTCCACCTTCGGCGTTTTCTTCAGAGATTTCTGCTCCTTTGGATTTCAGGTAAGCTCGCAGTTCTGCAGCCTTAAAAAAGAAGAAAGACAATACAAAACAGTTGTTTTGTGAACAAAGTAATTTTCTTACAGATTTTTGTTCTGCAACCACTCCTCTGCCCCCAGCACTCACTCACACTTCCCCTTACTGCTCCCTACACCCTGTACCCCACAACACTCCCTCTCCTCCACCCTAAGGTGTAACCCAGGGACCAGCTCGGTGGGCAGCACATGCTGTGGCTGCTTTGTCAGTGACTGAATGGGTCACTCAGCTGTTGGATTTTCTCACAGTGGGAACATGTCACTTACAACTGGCTACTGCACAGCACGCCTAGTGAGTTTTTGTGACTCAGATGCTTTCCTATGAATTTTTATTATCTTTCACTCCCTTTTAAAACTTCGGGCAAACAGTAAAACTATTTAGTTGCTTCTTCAGCAGAAAAGGATGGTATAAACTGGAAAAAGGGTTTATAGAGAGCAGAACTTGCAGTCTTCACACAGCTTAAAGACAGTTCCCAGTACAACCATAGGATGGTCTGGGTTGTAAGGCAAGTTGCAGCATTATAAGGCCACTCAGAGCCCTGTCCAACCTGGCCTTATAACACCACGACTTGCCTTACACTGTTAGGATTTAAACCTGCACTAAGGAAATACCCTATGCATTAACTTCACAATCCATGGTCCCAGCATACTGTCCCACAATCCACTGTCCCAGAAACACAACCCTCCTGAAACAACCCGTGTGATGCCAACACCACCTCTGGCACAGGGATGCTGCTGCGACAACAAGTGTCACTCCCATCAGGTTCTATGCCAGATCTCTACAGAACCATCACACACAGCCCAAAGACCTCACTGCTGCAGTGAGGATGTCTCAAATACTCGACATCACGGCAAATGAGAAGGACTGGAGGCTGCGTGTGCATTTCTCGCATGTTTCTGGCTCAGAACCGCGACCAACCAACCCAAAGTCACAGCAAAGCAGCAGCCCAAAGGCCGAGCCCCCGGTGATCCCCCCAAGGCCGAGCCCCCGGGGTTCCCCCCAAGGCCGAGCCCCCGGTGATCCCCCCAAGGCCGAGCCCCCGGGGTTCCCCGCCTGCCAGCCCTGCCAAGGCCAGCAGTGCCGTGTGCTGGGGCTGGGCTGGGCGGGGCGGGCAGTGCCCTCCTGCTCCGTGCCCCGGCCCACCTGGTCCTCCTCGGTGATGTCGATGAAGGCCGGCACGCTCATGGCTCCGAGCACGCCGCGCTCCGGAAAGGCCGCCCCGCTCCTCCCTCTCCTCCTCCTCCTCCTCCTCCTCCTTCTTCTTCCGCCGCCCGCCCGGCCCCTTCCGCTTCCCTTCCTTGCCCTGCCTTTCCCTTCCCTCTCCTACCCTGCCCTGCCCTGCCCGCCGCCAGGGGTGGGGCTCGCCTTCCCTTCGACCCCGCCTTCCCTCCCCTTCCCTGCTCTGTCTTTCCCTCCCCTCCTTTTCCCTGCCTTTCCCTTCCCGCCGGGCGGGACTCGCTCTCGCCACTCTCCCCTCCCTTTCCTTTCTTTTCCCTCCCCTTCCCCTCCCTTCCCGCCGACGGCGGGCAGGACCCGCGCTCCGACCGCCCTGCCCTTCCCTTCCCCTCCCCTCCCTCCCCATTCCCCTTTCCTTT
>JAWWMO010000174.1:2291761-2336084 GCA_035047845.1 Dendrocincla fuliginosa | reverse complement strand
TCCCCTTTCCCCTTTCCTTGTCCCCTTTCCCCTTTCCTTGTCCCCTTTCCCCTTTCCTTGTCCCCTTTCCCCTTTCCCCTTTCCTTGTCCCCTTTCCCCTTTCCTTGTCCCCTTTCCCCTTTCCTTGTCCCTTTCCTTGTCTCTTTCTCTTCCCTTTCCCTTCCCACTGCCCTCCCCCGCCCAGTTAAAAGTTTAAGTACTTTCCCAGTGGTTTTTCCTGGGACAGGTTAAGTAATGGGCGTCACTGAGGGATGTCGGGGGTGAAGCGTGGTCCCATTAAGGGCAGCAGTTTTCCTGGTCCCATTAAGGGCAGCAGTTTTCCTGGTCCCATTAAGGGCAGCAGTTTTCCTGGTCGCCTGAGCCTTAGGTTGTCCTGGCCCCTGAGCTCACACTCCGGGTAAAATTGGGGAACCGTTGCTCTGTGTTAATGCTGTCTTCTCAGCTAAAGAAATTTACCAGTAGACCAACCGGGAAAACAGGTGGACTTTCCCCATATTCAAAGGCTAGACTGAAAACAGAGAAAATTACAGAATTGCTGAGGTTGGATCTGAGATCACCAGGCCACCAAGCACTGCATTGTTCATCTCTCAGCCACGTCCCCAAGTGCCACATCCATGTGTGTTCTGAACATTTCCAAGGACAGTGACTCCACCAATGCCTGACCACCCTTTCAGTGAAGAAGTGTTTCCTGAAATCCCACCTAAACCTGCCCTGGTGCTACTCGAGGCTATTTCATTGTCCTGGGAGCAGAGACCGACCCCCACCTCACCACCACCACCTTTCCATGCTGTCCTTCCCACCTCTTGGTGCCTCCCTAGTGATGCCTCTGTTCAGCAAAGAGAGACTGCTGTGCTGACAGTGAAACACTCATTTAGCTATAAATATAGAAACACAACTACAAATGGGGCCTTAAGGACAATATTTGGTGTTCTCAGCGTGTTCACAACATGACAGCCTTGGAGTTTCCAGAAAGGTTTCTCAGTGTATTCAAGGTAACTAGAAAGAACTAGCACTTGATAATGAACACAAGGGATGTACAGACTAAAGTATTCTGCTGCAGGCAGTTGCTGTCCTTCAAAAATATTTTTGTTGACCTGGAAATTCTCTGTGAAAATCTTTCATCCTGCTGGCTGGCGAGTGGAAGTTCCACCCCTTCTGCAAAAGCTGAAAAAAATTAATTCTGCTGTGGAATTGTTGGGCAATTTGTAGGGATCAAAGCCACAGTCTGAGGTTTGGGGGAGCTTGCAGAACAGGCTTGGCATCTCTTGGCTCTATACTCTGAGTTTTCCAAATTTGTATCATCACTAACACACAGAGCGTGATTCTATCCATAGCCTGTCTTTGTTTAGGATCATTGGGCATTTGGGGTAATGTTTCTGATATAGGTTTTGTATAAAATAAGTAGAAGATACTGAAAGCACCATCAGTTTCAACCTTTTATCAATAAAGCTTGAATTAACTATTAGTCACATCACCTTATTATCATTATATCCACCACAGTTTGCAGAGATAAAAGTGTCTTTTAAGAACTTCCTACATTTCCTAAGTTAGTAAGACTGCTGTGCACAAACCTGTTTTTTTTTTTTTAAATAAACCTGACCAAATATTGACTAAACTTATTGAGTCTAACAACCAGAGCAGGGATGACACGTGTATCTGAGTTTCCACAGCACTGGGTACAATGAACCTGATAAAGGCTCACACTGCCTTAAATGAGTCATGCATTAAATGTCATGACTCAAATCAGTTTTTCTTATCTATGTGCCTGTGTTACTTTTGAATAATGGTTCAACTTTTTAATTTTTCTGTTGTCCAAATCCTGCCTAATTAATTTATACTACACTGGGCAGTATTTTTAAAACATCATCCCTACCGTACCTGACTAATTATCTTTACTAAGGGTATTTTTAAACAGAATATTTTAATACTGTCTGACTGATAATCTCACAAGTATTTTGTATTCTGTAGGTCAGCATTCTGGAAGTTAGATGTAGAGACAGGTGTCACCTTTTTCTGATCTGGAAGGGGACCTGATTTTCAGAGAACGAGTGTTTTAGCATTTTTAAAGTGCAGGTGACCTTCATCTAGTACTTAACATGGTCCTGTGTGAGTAAAGGTAACCTGGGACCCAGCACCCAGGGGGGATAGGGATACATCATACATTTCAATTGCACAGATCTTTAGGAGACACTTCAGGTGCTGATGTACATTCCTAATATAATTCCTAATTCTGGAACATTGTGATGCCTGCAAGCTGCCATGAGACTCCTATAGATCCCATGCTGTGTCTGAGATTCCTCTGCAGATGCCTCAGATACCCCAGGGCATATAAATGTCCCAAGTCACAGAGGGAACTCCCAAACCCAGTGTCAATTTTGTGTTTAGGCAGTGCACCCAGATGGAGGTTTGTCATGTATTATTCTGAATATACAAAAATAAAATAACCATTGATCACACTGGGTAGACAGGACATGACTCTAAAGAGCTCTGCTGAAATATCCACATATGGTCTGTTGCATGATACTTTATTTGTCCCAGAAGAATTAAGATGATAGATGATAGCTGGGGTTTGAACTTGTGCATCAGGAAGGCCACTTTGAATATAAAGGGGGCAGTATGTGTTTTGTGAAACTACCGATGGAAAGAGGATGTAGTGGAGGAATGGGTTTCAGTTTTATTGGAATTATGACATTTCTGTGGAAATGAGGCAGTTGTTTTATTGTCCTGTCTGCAGTTCTGAAGCCAGTTCAGGAACGGGGCGTGGATGGGGTTAAAGCACTGCCTGGGGAGCCAGAGGTGCCTGTGGAGGCAGCGGGGACTGGTGCTCCCAGTGATCCCAGCATGGGGAGCCCCAGCCACCCAGTGCCAGGGAGGGATGGGAGCAGCACTTCAGGGACACCCAAAGCAGGTTAATGTCTGTGTGTGTCTGTATACACATGGAGAAAGTCCTACTACCCAAGGAGGACTTAACTGCCAAAGGCACAAGATGAATTTTGGCTGGCACCCAGCGTAAATTGTTTTGTTTTGTTTTTGTAGGCAAACCACAGAGAGAGAGAGAGAGAGATGGAGTCTAAAGAAGTGATATTCTGCCCTGCGTGCCTTGAGTGTGGTGACTGAAGAACACAAAGTCCTTCAGGTGACACAACTTAAAAAGCATTTTTTTATGGAGGTTCTTTAAAATCAGCAGGCAGCTTTTGAAAATCAAGGGTTTAAGGCGGACTCAAGAAACTGAGCCTCTTCTGGTAAAAGCATTGATGAAACAGATCTCCAATACGGGAAAGAAACGCAGACTATGATGGCATAATTTTTCCTCTTCAGATTTTGTCTTTTGTTTTGGGATTTGGGTTTGGTTTCTTTTCCTTACAGTTTTGTCTCTATAGTGAGGACCGAAAGCTGAGCTGTCTCTCTGGAAAGCTGTGCAAGGATAAGTGGCCCATGGGAATCGCAGCCCCTTTCCCTCAGTGCAGTGGGTTTTGTGCTGAGTGCCCTCTGGAGGATTTGGGCACGCAGTGACCGGGACGGATCCCGCGCACCCTGGCTGTACCTGCGCTGTTCCCGAGTCCTCCTTCTAAAGGTTTTCCCTCTCTTGTCTTCTCCTTTGGGAGAGATGTTCTAGCCAACCTAGGTGTGTGTGTGTATGGGGGGAGCACAGTTAAGTCAGCTAATTATTAGTTTAATTCAGATTATAGCATATGAGTTACTCAGAAGAGGTAAAAAACTAATTCAGAGCGTTGTCCAAATTCCTAGTCAGCCAAACTAAATTTGTTCCATATTTAGGAGCTTTGATTAGCTTTATCAATGCATAGAAATGTGCTTCCTACTTATGTTTCTGGTTTTTCCCTTGTTCTTGCTGAGGCTGAAGGGAAACTGCTAAAATACCCTTTGAGCCTTTTCTTGCAGCACATATCAGAGATGTCAGGGGAAGCCTGTTGTCCTTCTTCTTCCAGCCAAGTTCTGTGGTCAGAGGAACTCTGGATAAGTTTAGTAAGTATAGTAACTTTTGAGTGCTTATCTGGTTTTCCTGTAATCTGTAAGTTTTCTGCTTTTGTCCACTTATTCCAATTCCCCTCACTGTATCAGTTAAAAAAAATACCTGCAGTTGCCCTGACCAGCATGTTCTCTTCATTCAAAATATGTATTAAAATTTCGGAGTTGACAAAGCAAAATTCAGTATTGTGTTATTATTAATAATATTGGGTTCTGACATGGAATTTTGCCTTTGAAAAGCATTTAGCAATATATTTTTTTTGGACTCTTGATGCACTTATTTTGCTGGTAGTGTAGCAGGTGTTTTTCTTAACCATTTTTAAGGAGAAATCCTAAGTTTAGAGGAAATGAGCACTCAATTATTTAAATTTCCTGAGATTAGAGGAAGAACACTTTGCCAAACAATGCCTCTTCACTTCAAAACCTCTCCCCATAAATTATGTTAGGAGATCTTATTAAAAGTCTGTAAAAATTTCCTATTAAAAATGGTTGATTGCAGTCCAGACCATCACAGCTTTTGTGCTTTCAGTGAAATACCACAGCTGTCGCAAAGAAATATATTGTGAGACAAAAGGTTTTGTTTCCTTAGTCATAAATTATTTTTGTGATATCTGAAGTAAGATAAAACTTTCACTTATGTTTGAGTGAAGGAAGATTCCAGTGATAACTTGTTCAAAAATCTATAAAAAGAATATAAGAATGTAGATCTAGATAGCAAATTAGAATCAGACTTCCTTTTTGTTTAAGGAAAGCAATTATTTCTGAAGTCAGGGAAGATTATAACCAGGGATAATAGCATAACTTTGCAAAGCACAGTGCCTTTATCTCAGTAGAACCTGAAGTTTAAGCTTTCAAGTCTGACCTTTGAGAACTATACAATAGAAATTTTTAGTGTTGGACAGTTTTTAAACCTAAGTCAAACAATAGTTAGTACTCTGTTTACTAATTATATTATACTATAAATATAATACGTTATATTATATTACACTAAAACAAAAAATATACCTTTTTATATTTTAAAGAAGTATTAAACTAACTGGGTTTGGCCATATTTGTTTTTCTATTGGGAAATGAGTTTTCTGCCAAGGGATTCTGCAGAAACTGCAGCCTTTTAGAGAAGGAAGGGCTGAACTTACCCTGTGAAGTGTTTGCTGTCAGGACTGGATCCTGCCTATGTTCTTCCAGTCAAGGAGTAGAAGCATGTTCCAGGTATGACCTGTGCATGTAATGAAAATATGGAATTACAGCTAAAGATTTTTTTTTTAAACCATTTGCTAAATAATTTTGAATGAAAGATAAATTAGGACATTCACCATTTGCTCACTCATCATTGCTTTATGTATAAAGATCAAATTTCTCAGTCTCCTCCCCTGCTCATTAGAGAGATTACTGAATAAAGAAGTATAGTACAGGTTCTAGAACTCAGGGTTTGAGAAACATTTTAGGTTATATATGGAAAAAACCCCATATACTTTTTAAACTATCAATAGTTTATAACTAACCCAGTTCTCTTTACCCAGTGCCATCACAAGAGTTTACTGGAATTTGTCTGTTTATATATTTAAATCAGGAGTGTACAAAACAAAAATGAAAGACGGCCTGCTCTTCTGGTGTGTAATTTAGAGAAATGGACTATGTGCCTTGATCCTTTAATAAGATCCATAACTATAGCCCCCTCGTTTTTTTCCCGCTGAGTGATTTTCCTTATAAATCAAAATTCATCTTCATAGCACTTTTTTATGGCAACATGTGCTGTGCATTCTTCAGGTCAAACTTACTCAGACTGAAAGAACTGTGAAGATCAGTATCTTTAGCATAAAGTCTAAACCAGCTCTTGGGAATTGTTTCCTTTGTGACAATGAGGAATTTCACATTTCACATCCTCTATACCTGGGGCAGGTGGGTCAGGTTTTTGGGAGATCAGCAGTTGGTGCACACCAGTGGAGATGAGGCACCTTGGGCGCACAATTCCACAGTGCTCCAGACTTTGCTGAAGGATGTGTGGGGCACCTGGGGGTCAGGGAGCAGAACCTAAACCCTCTGTAGTCCTCTATACCCTGTTAGGGTCTAACTCTGTGTTCCCACTCATGCTGAGTGGTCTTTTAAAAGTAATCCCGCTGATGTCAGTGAGACTTTTCTGTAATAAAATGCTGTCTGACAAGAATATGGATATCAGAATCTGGCCCTGCATGTACTAATTCCATTTTAATGAATACTTAAATGGAATTGTTATTAAAAAAGTCCATTTCCTAATATTCAATAAATCAAAACTATAAAATCAGTTTACCAGTTGTTGCCACTCTAGTCAAAGCCAGTTTCTCTCGTATTGAAAATAATACTACACACTGTCTCCATTCAGGAGGGATTAATTGTAATACTTTTATCTGCTTCATAAGATTTATTTCTAATAATGAAGAGCAGAGCAAAGTAGGGGTGCTTTAAACATTTATTGTTTTTATTAAAGCACCATATATTCATGAGATGTTTCATAAACACAGAGTTTGCTTAACGTAAGGAGCTTGTTTCATGAATGAGCAACTTCAAAACAGAGTTTAAAAAAGGTGTTATTAATTTCTCTGATCATATCCATTTAATTTTATAAGGTGGAGCCTTGGGCAGTATGTGACAGTGCAGAGATACACATTAAAGCCTGCTAAGATTCTATAGGCCTGTCACCTGATGGAGATTATTAGAGCAGTATTGTGGTGTGCTACTGGGGAAACTGCCTGACCTCAGTCGCCACTGTTGTGAAACAAAGGTGGACTGCACAGAAAAATATTTTGGATTTGAGGTAGTTTCTCCCTACGCATGGAAAAGGATTGATTTACTTAACTTCCGTGGTGGTATTTGCACCAAGGAGTAGGAAATATGCTTATGATGCTGTTTGACTTTGTTGCACAAAATACAAATAAAAAGCAGCTCAGGGAGGGCAAAAAAGAAACTGAATTCACGTAAGTCAAAGATAAAGCTGCCATTGTATTGAGAGCCTGGCAGAAAAATTCTAGCAGAGTATTATTTCCTTGGAATTTGCTAAATCTTTGAAATCCAAAGGGTGGGGAGTGTTCAGTTCCCTCAAGATGGTCTTGTAGACACCAGGCAAGTTTTCTGATTTTATGCCTTTACACATACCAGGTTTCCAGAGTCTCTAGCTTTGATGCAATCCACTAGACACCCTGATGTGGGGCCAAGGATGCCAACTCCTCCATTACTCTGCAGCAGCCTACCAAGTTGTTCTTATAAATGATGCATTTTCTCAAACCATAAATATTGCTCTTTAAAGGTATACTGAAATGAAGATAATATGACTTTTCAGTAATAGGTCTTCTGATGTCAGCCGTTCTGTTTAAACTGTTCAATTTTCAACAGAATTAAAGATCTACACAGTATATTCTACCTCCTGCAGACTGCAGTTGTTAAAAGGAAATAAATCACTTAAACAGGGTCATGAGCAGCAAAGGCCAGTGTGGGTTCAAAGTTTACAGGTCTCTGCATTTATCAGGTAGAAATATGCTACATTTCACTATTTCATAAAATATCCTTTTATGAAAAAGCCATCAATCTTTGTACGGCCTACTAAAACCGATTTCTCGAATGAAAGAAATGAATGATGACACCAAATCAAAAAACCGTTTATGAGTTTATATTTTTGCAAGACCACCATGACTTTCACATGCGTTTTCAATTTTGGTGAGGATGTGATTATCATGTGGATATGTTTTACTCCCACCATTTGTACTAAGGGATCTGTCAGGACTGTATACCCTTCCTTGGACAGTTCAGGATCTGTTCATATTTTTTCATTAATCTATAGTGTTTTTTATCCAGTGATTGTTATCATTTCTGTACATTATCTACAGATTTTCTGGGTTATATATAGGTACGTATAAAATCACCTATCATATGCAAGTTCACATTTAAACTAAAACTGCATCTTAATGACTTAGTTATTTCTCAAAGGTTTTTAACATTTCTATGGAATGATTTTTGTGTCATTTCTGTCACACATTCTACAAAACATCATATTAATTACAGATTTTTAGCTCTCCTTGTGATCTTTCCTTACCATTGCCACACTTCCTCTGGGAGTCACCAAGCTCTTTGACCAAGTGGACAATTTAGATACTTGAAAACAGTATTGCATATTCATGCTTCAGATATTGTAGAACTACAATGTAGTGGTTTGGGGCAGGCATAATATAAAAAACTACTTTATTTCTCATCTGATGATGACAACCAATACAACAACCAGCGTGCTGCACTGGAATAGGAAAAAGTGATTTCTGTTCTGGTAACTGGTGTGGTCTCCCCTTGGGTTTACACAGAGCAAATGAGCTTGGCCTTTCTAGGTCTCCAGTGGAAACAGACACAAACAAATTAATACGATTTACTAAGTATCAGTCTCATAAGAAGAATGCATGGGGAAGTTAATCTGAACTTCTGAGGAAGAACCTGGTGCTTGGGTTTTTAAAGAGGGGCATTTTGCTCCATTTGCTCTGGAGTTCATTTTGGGGAAAAAAAAATCATTCTTGTACTGGTTTTTAGGAATTTTACTTTTTTCAGTTTATTTAGGAATTATATTTTTTGACTATCTTTGATTCACTGATAAAAAAGCAAAGGTAAGGAATGTTCTGTGCTTCCTTTGTAACTGAGAAGTTAGACTTTTAGTCAAATAATGCATGCTATCTAAAAATGTACTTATTCCTGTCAACCTTCTCTGGTCCCTCCTAGGGAAAAAAAGAAGACAAAAACATGAAAAGAATGGAGTTTAATTGTAATTTTTGGGAAGAACCTTTTGCCAAGTCACACACAAAGTGTTTGATGTGGAGTTAGTGCTGTTAGGACACAAACCTTGCTGTGCTATGGCTGGCACTGCTCTCCTGCACGCTTATTGTGGTGACAGGGTCTCCCACAGTCCTTTCACAACCTGCTGTGAAATACAGCTCGTGCCACCACCAAAGACTCTGGAAAACCTTGCAAGGTAAGATAGGAAGTTCTGGATTTGAATTTTTTTTTTTAAATGAATCTCAGAAGAATGGTATTTACAAGAAATTTAAGAGCTTTTATTCTGTGTGCTCCTCAAAGCATCCTGGAAAAATTCACAGAATTCTGTAACAACTCCCTCAGGTACCAGAATAATGCCCCCAAATCCACAAACTGAGTCATGGGGTTCGGTGTGCTTCACCTTTGCATCTCAGTACACTTCTCTGTGATTCTTGCAGGAGAAGCTGAGGCCATGTACATAAAGTGTAAAGAGCTCATAACCCTCTTTGAGAATGTGTTCAGCACTTAATGGATTCTCTACCTGAGGAAAAGCAGATCAAGAACTTGGCAGCTTTAGGTGTCAAAAAGGCAGTTTCCATTCTAAGGGGAATGAAAGCATTATCTTAAAAGTATCTTAGAAGCACTTTCCCTCCCTTTGACCCATATAAAATCTGTGGAAACCTTATTAAAAGCCCAAGATCTAGCAATTTTCTTCAAATGGCTAAGATAGTTAAATTCCATTCTGGTGACTGTCTACACTGTAAACAGTGTGTGTAATCTTAAATTTGAAGAAGTTTTCTCTGAAGAAAACTTTATTAATGTGTTCTGTAAATGCCTGCAGTTTTGCAAATGTGTTAGGATGGTCACATAGGAGTGTGTCATAATGTGTCATGTAGTTTGGTATGCTGCATCTGATCGTGGCTTTGGGGGATGATTTGGAGGATGATAGATGGAGCTCCAAAACAGCCTGTCAGAACAAGTTGTCCAGGGAAGGCAGGGAAAAAGGAGTGGAAAGGTTCTTCCTAGTCTCTTCTCAGCCACTGTTTGACATGCCATGAAAAGTAAACATAATTTCCTTCTCTAATAAAACATTGAATGTTTTTATAATCTGCTGTTGATTACCAAATCACAATGGTAAGAGATGTGTAGCTGATCCATTGAATCACACCATTTTTATAGTGTTTTCAATTATAATTTTATTAAAGAGTGAAAGATGTTCTGTGGTGAGTATTGAGAAATATCCATTCCTAAAGGAAAGGGAAGCTTGTCTTTTCAGTGTTGTAAATTCCACTTCCAACCCTAATAAAGCCAGGGGTTTCACTAGTTAGTTTTGTACTGTTACACTTTTTCATTAGAAGATACAGGCTAAATACTGACTGCCTGTTTTCTCTGTACCTTTCGTTATTTAACGTGCCTTTGCTGAATACCCCCTTAGTCAACAATGGTCCTCTTCATGTCTATTTCTGCTCATGAAGAAATTTTGTCAGGCTTCTAATCTTCTGTCTGTGACTCTGACCCTCTTTGTACAGAAGGTCCCATAAGTTGTCTTGAAGCAAAGGTTTTGAAGGATATACCCCTCTCTAAGGTACCAGAAGTACAGTGAGCTACTATTGTATAAAAATCTCACAAGAGAGCAGAGATATCTCTAAAACAGGGCAGTTTGCATTGCTGAAGAATCCATCTCTCACTAGGAGTTACACTACCATTGTTATTCTCCCTTGCTCTTTAGTTCTAAAAGCACAGTGATACGTGATATGTATTTCTCTTGCTCTGTCCTCAAGGACATACTAATGTGCTGCTGGGCTAGAAATACTTTCTTTAAAAGTACTCATATGCTGGAAAGCAATTTTTTCAGGAGAGCTGCAACCTGAGAATATCTTTTCTTAGGGAAAAGAACGGTTCAGAAACTTCTTAACCATTTGAATGCACCGTGATTTTTTGTAATTTAACTTCTTTTTCAGTTACAGTATATATTTTTAACATGAGCTTTGTAGTTCAAATAAATTATGTGTAATTATGTTTTTTCTTTATTTTCTGTGGAGTCAATTTTTATGACAAATCTAATTTTTTTAAGGAGCTGTATCTTGCTTGCCTAACTTAGGCATAGGCACTACTCTCCATGTGGTTGTTTTTTTGAGTTTACTTTATTCTCTTGTGCTTCTTGCATGAGAAATATCTTCAGGGAACCGTGTAACCCATAGAATCAGACAATTACAGTATGATCTTCAAGGAAGCTTTGCTTGCTTGTTGCTACTTCTGAATTTGATATTGCTTATAGCAAGGCTACTGAAAGGAGTGCAGTTGGACTGTTTCAGAACTTTAGTTTCAACTGATGTTTTTCTTTTACATCTCGTGTTCCTGATATTAACTTAGCATTAGGGGTGGACTCAGCGATCCTTGGGCGTCCCTCCCAACTCAGCATATTCTGTGACTCCCTGTGATTCTGCAAAATGAGCTTTATTCACTGGATAACCATGGCCAGAGGTAATTTGCACTGGTGAGTAGCTTTGCATGTAAACAGCTCAGGAAGGGATGCCCTCACCAACTCAGAATTCTGCCCTCAGAGAGGGCTTTAAGAGAAGTAGGTGTTCCTGTTGTTTTCACTCCTGTTAGCATTTGGCTGGATTTTGTGTCAGGTGCCTGGTGTGTGTTGGTGGAGCTTTACATTTGGTCTCCTGCTTTCCAAATGACCAAGAAAACTATCTGCTTAAAGAGCAATTATCTGGCTGTGCATGTTCAGTCACCCGACGGGTTTGAACAAAACTAATCAGTTATGTCGCAGCATGTGTTGGTTTTGTAAGTGTCGTGTGAAGGCTGACAGAGATCACATTTCTGTGTTTTGCTGCTTGGCCCAGCCCATGGCCTCTAGAGGTAATGGATCTCTGCAGAACCTTGCTGGAGCAGGTCACCAAGCAGTGCAGGATTTCAAGAGCTGATGCACTTTTATTGCTACAGTGGTCTTGTCATGAAGGTGATGGGCTTTGTGTTGTGGTTTCATGTATCAGTGTGGTTTTACCTCTGAAAGCTGAGCCCTGTTGGTAAGCTAGATAAAAATTTTTAAAGAGGTTTTTCTTTTGTTCTTAGAGGTGAACTGCTTCTCAGTAATAGGTTTCTGAGTGTACAGGTTCATATATGCTACAGTGAAAAGGCTAGATGCCTGTATTTGCAGAACAGCTGGACCCCAACCCTGGCAATGGAAGGGGGGCTCTGCTGTTCCTGAGCACTCCAGATCTGAGAAACTCCTGTGAGAAGCATCATAAAATTTATCAGAGTGTGACTGAATCACAAATTACATGAGTTTGTCCAAGAGGGTGACACCTACAACCAGCCACAACCCTGGGCCAGCTGCTCTTGGCAAAGTCACCTTTTGCTCTGAAATTACATTGTGAGCCCCGTGTTTGCTGTGTTTTACTCTTAGAACTAGGCGAGCTGCGAGTGCTTACTACGTGGGCTGGGTCTCAGGCCACTGTAGCCTCAGTACAGATTATAAAAGAACAGAATAATCCAGCCAACTGTATGAAATCACTTAGGACATCTCTATGTATGTGTCATTGCTCTAAAAAAAGAATCCCATAGTTCTTTTTCCCACTTTTTTAAAAAAAGAACACAATAGAAGACGGGGATTTTTTCCCCATTTTCGTTGAAGGAGATGTCTACAGGCAAGTTATAAAGTCCTGGATTGGATGTTTTATTAGATGTCCGTGCTGCTGTGTGCTGTATACATTTCTCTATTGATTTTTTAGTGTAGCAAGGGGCATCTCTAACCCCACTCTTACAGTTATGATGGTTCAATTCCAGAGTCACCAGTGATGATTCAGGTTTTCTCTTAACTGCCTTTTGACATCTGTGGGGTTTCCATTTGCGTGAATGTTCTGGCATGGTTTGGGAGTGACACCAGGGGCCACAGCATGGCACTGCACTAAGTAATCACAGTCTCCCATGGCCAATTTTTGGGAGGAGCTGGCTGTTCTGGAATTCCAGTGTTGCCCTAGAAAATCATTGCCCTGGAAGGTCAGGCCACAAGTGCCAGAGGCAAGTGCCAGGTTTGGATTTGCACACCAAACTTGGGCAGGGGGTCGTGGCAGTCTGGGAGAGGCATCTGTGGCAGCTCCTGTTTTGCAGTTCCCTGGTCCTCCTGAGGTTCAAGCTTAGAGGTTCAAGCTGAGGTTCAAGCTGAGGTTCAAGCTTCATTGCCACAAGCCCTGGTCTTGTGTACAGATGAAACACAACTGGCAGCATCTTGTGGCCCCAGTGATGTTCCTCCCAGGAGAATAATCCTTGAATGAAACCCAACATTTCACCAATGACTTCTGATCTTGAAGGCTTTGCTGTCTTTAGCATGGATTTTCAGATGCAGTAGCCACATCACTCTGACAGGTGATGCTATTTTTATTGTCATAGCTGTGCTTTGGTTGCAAAGTGGAGGAACTGAGCTCCCTCGACAAGGGCTGTGTTCTGGGTGCACCAAACTCCAGGGTCTTCATTAAGAAATTGGGAAGGATATTCTTTCACTCAGAGTAAACACCGCTGGTACCACTGAAACACCTAGGCTAAGAGTTTCAGCTGAAATATGACAGAATTTGGACGCAAATACTTGGAAATACTTGAAGGTTATTTTCTCTTTAATTGGTTTTTTAAATAATTTTTATTGAAGATTTTTTTTTCTGTGCAATATAGTAAGGTAAGGCCTGTAAAACTTGCTTTCCTATTTTCTGTGTTAAATGTATATGTGCATGCTAAGCATTTTTAAAGGCACTGAGTCTGTTTTATTTGCTCTTTGGAAAATAAGACATGAGGACTTTTAAAAGCTGTTGTTTTTCTTGACTTCACCTTCATTAATCTTATTTAGTTTCTGTAAGGGGCTATTTTGTGAGCTCCACCGATGGGTAATGTTTTCTTTTCCAAAGTTCATGATTCTTCTATTCAAATCACTAATTTTCACTGTTACACTCCAGTGGTTTAGTGCTTCCCAGGCCTCAAGGAATGAGTTTAATTAGCAATGCTGAATAAATTCTGAGGCATGATTCATCTTTCTTGTCACTCAGATCTAAGTAACAAAAATGCAATTTTAAGATGTGCTTAAAAGCCTTGTGAGAATGGCTTCTTCTGTATAACTGGGAAAGGATTCAGGTATGAATTTGGAAAAGAGGATTTTGCCTGTTTTCAATTTAGCTGAAAGGTACAGGATTCAGCCATATGTCCTTGAAGTCACTTGTATGTTGTTTTCTGAATACTGAGCTGTGAGCATTCCAAATTAAACATACATTCCAAATTAAAACTCGTAATTGACTTGACAAATTTGGAAACTATTCTAGATTTAATGTGATTTAATTTGTCTCTGGATTTTTATACTTGGAGCTGAACATACAGAAGGGAAAATGTCATTCTCCAGTGATCCCAATTGTTGCAGTGCAGAGGATCAAACTTTGTCATGTCCTTTTCTCTGAACCAAGAGAAGGTGTGTTTTCTAAGAGATAGTGTCAAGAGGGGAAAATAGGGAAAAAGAAGAAAGTGAAAAGAAGGAGTGAACTTGGGAGAGTGGTGTTTGTATTTAAAGCCTTGTTTCAATATGCCCCAGTAGGCACTGCCAGCAGTACAGAGGGCAATAGCATTTTGCTATATCACCTTCCATGGTGATATAAAATGCCATCAGTGGATGACAAAAGCAGCTCAAAATAGCTGTGGGAGGAACTAAAAGTAGTTTTCCAGAATTTGCAAAACCAGATTAAAATAATTACTTGCCCAAGGAGAGCTGGAAGCCAAATGAAGCTGAACTGCCTAAATCCTGTGTTTAAATCTGAGGTGACTTTCTCTAGTCCCGCACATGGAGCACTGGGAATAAAAAATATGGATTGTTTAGCACCTTTCTTATGTAGGCATAAAGAATTTAAGGACAAATTGTGGCTCTAGCCAGTTCCCTGGATCTTGTCAGATTCAGACAGATCCTGAATGTTATTTTAATGTAACCTCAAAAGAAACCCCTTGCTATTAATTTTGTATTTATTGTAGTTACATTGACCCTAATGAATTTTTTTAAATTAATTTGACAGATGTCACAAATATTTTCAATGCAGTTTGACATCATTAAATATAACCTTTCCTGGAAAAAAGGTTTCATGAAGTAAACATACAGTAAGTGCAAATGCTGGATTCTGGAAAGTCATGGGTGTTGGATATTGCTTAGAACACAAAGTAGATATTAGGGAATAATGTTGTCAGGGCAGCATTACAAGGTTCTGCCTCCCATGTCTCATCAGCACATCTCTCCTAGAAGGACAAGCTCCTTTAGAAGGGAATCTGTTTATTAATTTAGCATTTTGGTATTGTGTGTAGTTGATTATGCCTTCAGAACCAAATTAAGTGACCTTAGGAACTTTTATCCAGGATTTTTATTATTGGTTTTAAATTACTTTGCTCTCATATGGGAACCGAGAGGGCTAAATGAGCCCTCTGAAAAGGAAGGGCTATTCCACTTCCTTGGAGACATGATCTTCTTTTCTGTGAAGCTTGCACAGCTTTTTTTGCACCTGGTGGACCTAGTTCTGCTTGGGAGAATGACAAAGAATAAGTCATAGTTCTTTACCTTGTGTGTGAACTCGTGGAGCAGTGCAGGAACACAGCTATAATAATCCAGGCCATCAGAAATAGAAAATGAATGTTTTGAGGACTGGATTCTACTGGACTCCAATACTTTATAAACTTTAGAGCATTGGTAGGGTCCCCAACTGGAATATAAATAAAGCAAACCCTTTCAAAGGTTTACAGGACTGTACTTGGTCCTCTCTTACTGCCCTAATTTATGATTGTTGGAAATTCACAAGCTGTGAAATGTGTTGGTCACAGAGCTGATGGCAGTAACTTCAGAATATGAATGAGAGTATCTGGGTTGCTATTTACCTTTGTTTCACAAAGTCAGCTTTTTATCTTTGCGCCATTTAACCTCAGAAATATGGCTGGGTTAGACAGCATATGGAGTCCTCTGTGGAACAGAACCTTTACTTTCTGTAACTTCAGTAGTTTCTTCTATGAAAAAAGATACCTTTTGCTTTCACATCACTGCGATGTTCCTCTACAGGAATACAAATCAAATTATTGTAAATAAAAATAAGCAGTAGCTTTCCTCTGTGAAAGAAATAAGGGTGCTGAGACTCAGAAATTCTTTATTTTATGTTGACTCTCTACTGGTTTAGGTCAGGTGAAGGCCCAGGCAACAATCCTGCATAGCACCCAAATCTCATTTAAACTCCACTTTCCAGACTTTAATTAGTGCATATGAATTTTGCTTTGTTTTAGTTAGAGTTTAATTTCTCTCTGCCTAACTTTGATGCCTTTGAGTTTCAGTTTCCATATTTGTCAAATGGCAGAGAGATGATAAAGCTTTCTCAAATATTTGTGCATTGCTATGAGTTTTCCTTGGGCTGAAAACTAGGGTATTGAGTCTTGCTATTGTTCATCAAAAATATGGTGATGGTTCCTGTGTGCTAATGCTTCTTTTGTGCTTGATGTCCAGAATATTTGAGACTAATTTGGGAATATCTTGGTGTAATGTAACTGTCTGTGTTATGTGTGAGTTCAGATTAGGTAATGACAATGGGTACTTTGAACCTGTACCCCAGTAAATTTTCTTACCAGAAAAAAAGGAAAGCTGAACTTCTTTGGCAACTGGTGAGTCTGAATCAAGGTACTGCCACCAAGTCAGGATCCTTCTTTTATTGCATTGTGACTGGATATAACATCCCAGCCTGCATCTGTTTGCAAGCCTCTGGAGACTTCGCTGAATTGATGGGTTTGCATAAATGAAGCTTAGAGGCTGTTGTCACCATATCTCATTTTCTGTTCTGACTTGACTTGTGTCAGGTCTGCTGAGTTTATAGCAAATATTATTTGTGATGAATCCCCTTGCTTGGCTTCAAGTGTATTTATGGAGACAATTTTGTCTGCCTGAGTACTACTTTTACTGCTTGCTGCCTCCAGGCCTCTTTGTACAACACAAATTAACCACTATATTAAGGATTGGCCAGCTCTAAGGGACAAAAAAGATAGAAATAAAATTTTCCTGAAAGTGAAGGAGTTTTGCATCCAGTGAGACATGAAACTCTTCTGTTCCACTTTCAGAATGGTTCCATCTCTTATGTCTAGGACTGGAAGTTGGAACAGCTTCCTTCTTCCTCTCAAAGTGGCAACAGGTTTACAACCAGGAGCTAGTTATGAGCCAGGGACTGAAAGCCTTGGATCAAAGGAGGTAAGTATTGAGTTCAGTTCTGCTCTAGTCCCTTAAACCAGGTTTGGGTTCAGGCTGAAGAGAGTTCTTAGACTGGATTGCTCAAAGGACTTGGTGAGTGCAAATGCTGTAATCAAATCAGCAGATGGGGTAGTCAAGAGGGAGGCCAACAGAATTTGTCCTTTAGTGTTTGAAAGGTTAAAGATAAGGCTAAACGTTGTCTACAGCTTTGGAGAGCTGCCTCTGAGCACAAATGCAGAGGTAACCCCCAGCTGTATTGTGCTGCAAGCTGCCATTCTGCTGGGGCTGGTCAGTGCTGGCCATGGAGGTGGATTTTCACAGGTGACCAGTCCAGATCACTGCTTTGTGGATACAATTTCCAGAAATGCAGAGGAAGGAGGAGGCTGGTGCAGCCTGGAACTTCTCATCCTTTCGCTTCAAGCATTTAGGTTTGTTAGTTGTTCTGTGTTGATTCCAGACCAAGTGAAAAAACACTTGATTGATCATTCCTTGTTTATGTGTCTCTAATGCTCTTTGAAGAGCTTATTTACAGAGGTGTCAGCTTGAAATTGATAATTTATCATACATAGGATTTGACTAAAATGCCTCTGAGATGAGTTACAAAACTAATCTTCCTCTTGGACATGCCTTCTCTCTGGTTGAGGTTTGTTTATTTGGCATTGTTCTTTTGAGGTTTTGGGTCAAGCCACAGGCTGGGGCTACCTTTCTAGAGTTTAGATATAGAAAAGCTCTTAGAAATGATGTCAGAGGAACCCTACAAATATTTTCAACTGTCCTGAATGACAGATGGTTTTGAAGAAAATGTAAAGATCATAGGTAGTGTTGAGTCCAGAGTTTATTCTCCCCAAGCAGAGTGCACATAGCATGTCATATGTTCCTCAGTGTCATTGTTTTGTCATGCTTGATGTGATGTGGAGATAGTTTGAATACCTCTGGAATGTGCTACTGGTAAGGGTGTGTGTAGGAAATATATATATATATGTTTATTTGTGGTTTAACATGTTTGAAAATATCAATTGACAGTATCCTGTATATTTTTTCCCCAGCCTGTAAGTGGTTTTAGTTCCACCTTCTTCTCTTGGCTAAGAAATTTTTTTTTGTTTTTCTTAGCTGTCACAGAACATGATGCTCGGGTGGCCTATAATAAATACCTGTTATTTATATGTATCATTAAAACTGCTGAATCCCTCTTCTTTTAGAAGTTGACAATTTAACTTGATTCTAGACAGGATTCACAGTTTATATTCATGATCAGAGCATACCTTTCCCAACCAGGGTACATTTCTTTTTTACTGTTTCTGTTTTCAAGGACTTTAAAAGTGAGTATTTTACTCAGCTGGTGGGTGGATGATTCTAACTTAGTGTTTCATTACTGTGTTATGTTTTTATTTCCTCTGCTGAATGCTAGAACTGGAGTTGCAGAGAAGTTCATCCAAGATTCTCTGTCTTTTACTGTACAATTAATCTTCTAATAAACCTGGGTAATGTATTTCTAATTTGGATCCCTGTTCATTTATCCTACCATTGAAAGGAAGAATTCACAAGAGAGGCTCAGGTTCATGTCATTGTTTTCTTCTTCTAAAGTTTCCCCAGCCCACCTGGTACTCCTTGACCACCACATGTGGCTCAAGAATCTTTCCAAATTCAGTGGCCTTAGAAAGTTCCAAAAAAGTCCATTCTAGAGCGGGAATCCCATTGGGCCTCCACTGCTGGAGGAGTTGTGAATACCACATCGAGTCTCAGCCTTTTTCCTTAGTGCAATATCTGTAAAAACAAATGCAACTGAAGCAAGGATTAGATTAATTTTCATCCCATTGCCAACTTAATTGACCTGATTTGGCTGTGTTTTCTTGCAACAATGAAGAAGTTGGTTAATAGTCTTGCAAAGAAACTTTCTGTTTCTTCCTTTTTCTGACCATAGGATACCAAACAGGCAAGCAAAAGTGATTAATTGTACACAGCTCCAGTGACAGCTTTTCCCCCAAGTCTGTTGATAAAATTCCTGATGTTGCTGGTTGCGTAGTCAGTTGCAATTCTAAGAAAACAGACTTTTAATTAATTAAATTAATGATGACATTAACTTAGCGATGGGAAATATGTGATCAAAACTTGGAAGTTTTAAATTCTTTCCCAGTCAAATCCAAAATGCAGCTGTGGGTTTCTCACAGTGAGGACTGAGCAAACAGTAAGGTCCCAGTGAAAACAATAACCATGGTGTGATGCAGTATATCTTGATATTTTGCATAGTAGCTTTTGTAAATACCAAAGGATTTTGTCTACAGTTTATAAATAACTTTTGTTCAACAACAGCTGCAGCGGAGCTGCTCAGATTATGCAACTGCTTGAGAAGAGTCTGGGCTAAACTAACCCGCTTGTAATCAGGTTGGAAATTTGTTACCTGGGAGCTGAGAAATGAGGCTGGAAGAGGCAGGAAATTGGGGGAACTGAGATCCAACTAGTCCAGGAGAGAGTTGGAGTGGGTGGGAGCTGTGCCTGGGAGGGGTGTTGAACATCACATTGGCAGTGAGGGGAGCTCGACTGGGCAGAGCCTGCAGATCCTCAGGGCTGGCAGCCAGTGGGTGCCCCTGCAGCCAGCAGGGATTGTCAGTCACAGCAGGCACGGAGGATTTGGGAAGGTGCAGGGAAACCCAAGACAAAGGACGTGATTTCTAAGCTATGAGCTCTTTTGGAAAAGAATGCTTTTTTATTATTATTTTTTTTATTTTTTTTTAAGATTAAAAATGACCAGGCTTCGTATGTAAAGGAAAGGTTAAGTCTACCTAAGTTAGAGCTGGGATGAATTGTTATAAGGAAGGTTGTTTTAATCTGCAGTGGTAGAGCTACAAATGACAAATATTGCCTTGGAAAAAGTAGTTTATCATGGGCCATAAAGCTGGAATAGTTGTGCTACATTCAGAGACATAGTTTTGTCTTAAAGGGACTTTTTCTTATGGTTTGGTTTAATACAGAAGCCGATAGGAATACTCACAGATGCAAGAATAGTTCACATAAATTAGAACAGCGAGCGTAAGCCATATCTTCATATGTGGTGCTGGTGACAATGACAGAAAACAATATTTAAAGATAAGTATTTGAGTCTTCAGCTTGCAGAGTTATACGTTACACAATTTTTTTTTTTTTTGATGCAATCTTTTTTCTCTTGTGGCAACTTCTGAGTCCACCAGATGGTGAACTGACTGTGTTTCTGAATTAACCATAGCAGCAGTTGTTTCAGTATGTGTAAGCATTGGGCCAATTCTTTTAGAAACTTCCTCAAACACACTGAGAATTTATGTTTTAGTTAGAAAACAGGAAGCAATTCATACATATGACTTCACCATCTTTTAAAATCCAAACTATTCATAGATAAATGATCTTTATCCATTCAGGAGTTACCTGAGTTTGCTTCAAAGGATTCACTTCTGTCTGTGTTATTCAAAGGATTATATGATTAAGGTTCAAATTAGATGTTTGGGAATGAAGTGTGTTGTGCACATCCCCATCCCCCAGTGTATTTGGGCTAAGAATAAAAGGTGCAGATTCTTTTAAAGCACATTTTGAAGTGTTTTCCACAACACTTTCACAGCTCCAGACTACAAACTGTCTAGACAGCCTTTTAGGTTTTATTTACAAAAGACAGTACAGCAGAAGCAGCCCATACATGATCACTGCAGATGAGTTATTCATATTAATATTTACTAAATAATGCTACCTAAAGCAGAGATATTATGAGTTTAATTGAGAAGGATATTTGTCCTGCAGCACACTGTGTCCAGCACCCCCAGCAGAGGCACAGAAACAGGGCATGGCAGATAAGAGCTTCCTTTGGTCTCCCTGGAAAATGCTGGGACTACGCAAGCAGCTGGTGCTGTTTCTGTGGAAACAAAAGATGTACCCTGAAAGAAAATTCCTGTGAAACAAAACCAACAAAAATAACCTAAAATGCACTTAGGCAATATTGGGCCAGTTCCACAAAGACATAAGTTAACAGAGCTTTAAAAACAAGTGGGGCTGTTTATCAGTGGTGAGATTTTCAAAATGACATAACTGCAGTGTGTCCCTGTGATGATACAAAATCCTTTCTCTGCAATACTGCACTCTTCAAGTGAGTTGGGAACATGGTCAGACTGATTTGAAAATACATCTTTTTAGTTAAGTACCCTGTGATGATTTGTTATGATTGGCATGTCCTCTGGTTGCTTTCAAGGTATTAATTGGAAACTTTCCATGAAAACAACTTTTGTTTTAGAAGACACTAACAGAGCAAGAACCTGTACAGTTTCCACAGGAGGTGTAGCTATGATCTTCTCTGAGTCCCAGGAGAACAGAATATTCTTCCTACCAAGGTGAAAATTCTGTACATAGAGAGAAAAGGAAAAGCACGTGCCCAGGTCACTTATACTCACTAACCACAGAGTGAATTTTTTTATCTGCTCCATTTTCTTCACTCCAGGAGTTACTGACTCAGTTTTGCTAAAAGGTGCATGTTATTGATACACAAACCCTGTGGTTCCACCAAGGAGATGATAGACCCAGTCCCCAGAGCTTCTGAGACTCCCAAGAAGCAGCTCCTAGCCTAAGCACACCTTCTGTGATGCCCAGTGCCTGCCACAGTGGCTGAACACGCTGCTCCAGTTTAAACTGCTTTGCCAACCTGCTGTGCTCCTTTCCTGCTCTCCCCACATCCTTCCAAGGACAGCTGTAGGAAAATGCATGGTGGGTGATTCTCTGGGTGGGAAATGGACAGTGTTGTTGGACACCTGTATGTAGCCTATTTCTGAACACTCGCTGTGCTTGATTTATCACTGTGCTAGGTTTTGTGCACCGGTGACAGGTCAGGGATCACACCTTTTCCCTGCACTCTGAAAGCCTAAAATTGATTAGCATCCCTCTTGTAAAGTGTGAGTTTGTTGATATTAGCATAGAAGGAGCCATCAGGTGGATGCACAGTCATACACTGTTCCTGACTGCATGCAAATAGTTGTGCTTAGCCTGAGGGGTAAAACCATTCAACAGTCGAAATAAACAGGTAACTATAAAACAAGTAAAAGAGCAAACAAATCTAATATCAGGAGAATGTTCATATAAAAGAATTATACACAGATACAAATGATTTATCACTTTCAGATTACTTTGACTTGGATCCAAGTAAAAATACTGTTCCCATCTGAATCTTTCTGTTTAGTTTTGTTTAAAATTCCCTTTTCCAAGCTGTGAATACAGCTAATATTTGAGACAGCTAGTTAGTTAATATTTTGTCATGGGAGCTAAGATAAATTCTGATCCCTTCCTGTGATGGGAAGAGAAAGTTGTGCATATTTCTTAACAATCAACTTTTTGCATGCAGTTTTTATATGTTTGCTGTTCAGCAGACAGCGTGATTAAATGTACAAAAGAAATGTTCACTGAAATAAGGATTTGGTTTATTTTTGGTTGAACTGGAAATCTTTCACGTGGGGCTTACTCAGATCAGCTTTATCTCTGTGTTGATCAATAGTTCCTCTCTTAAAACTGAAATACTGGGCTGATAACTGTAATCCTGCTTTTTAACTTTGATAACTCTTTTAAGCTCCAGACATAAAGGTGCTGGAGAATCTCTTGCACATTGCAAAGATTATTTGCAAGATTAGGTTGGCCGTGCACACCTTGGCTTATAAAGTGTTGTATTCTCCTGTAGAAATGTTGAGGAGGTAGTAAAGGAGTTGTTCTAACATATGTTTGTTGAATAATGGATGTTAGGAGACAAAAATACAGTCAGTGAGAAACAGTTTACAGAAACATACTGATTTTTTAATATTCTTTTTTTAAATGAGCCTTTAACCAATGAGGATGTGTGCTCTGAATTTCAGAGTTTTTTAAGTAGCAGGTTGGATAATGAAGTTGTTTGAATCTGTAACTTTGAAAGCATAACCAGTTTTGAAATCCCTTCAGATCTGTCTGCATCCTTTTTTTGGTTGTTTGGTTGTTTGTTTCTCTTTTTCAATGCTACCAATATGAAGTAGTATCTGGTGGCAAAAAAGTAATCCTAATTCTGATATAATCCAGAAGGAAATTCTAACAGTCACTGATAGAAATGAAAATTCTATGATATGTCTGACTCCTTAGAACTTCCAAAGAGGTGTACAAAGCACATACAAAGAAATTAGCATCTTTCTATAATTCCCACCTTTCTGTGAGTCCTGAGATTAATTATCAAAAGAAAACAAAATCCTGCCAAAAATCTCTCTTGGTATGTCAGCCTGAATTTGGGAAAATGGTCAATCCCAGCAAACCAGCTCTAGATCAACCTGCTTGTGGCAGGTTGACCAGATGACCTCCAATGTCCCCTCCAACTTCACTCATCCTGTGATTCTGTGAAGAGCAGAATATTACTGGGATGGGAGTTGAAATGTTCTGTGTATAAAAGCAGTCGCTCAGTAGAATTTGTTTCTTTTTTTTTTTTATTTACTATTGTTTTATTCACCTGCTCAATAAAGCTGTAATATCATTTTATATTTGATCACACAGTGGAAACTTACCCAAAACAAGGCTGTTACTTCAGCCTTCCAAAATAAAGAGACGGGCTTGTTTGTTTTTAAAAATCCATTTATAAGTGGCTATAAAACATAAAAAAGCCAGTGGCCCAGGGTGTTCTGAGTGCCACAGAATGCTGTGTCTGTGCCTCTCCAGTGCTGAGCTGTAGACCAAACACTTGTGTGCTGAGCACTGTGAGCTTTTAGCAAATACTGATCAAAAAGCAAAGGGGGAAAACAACAGGGAAAGACTTATACATTTATTTTCAGGAAATTGTTTGGCCTTGGTTGTGCTAATTACTAGTTCCAGAAGAAAAACATTTCATTCTTTGATGGCAGTCTTTCACCTTGGAGATTATTGTTATTTGCACACATCAGTCTTTGTTTGCTCATTGACACACACATAAGGTAAAGTTCTTTTTCCTTTAATATTTCTAAATCCAAACCGTCTAAACTTCCACATTCTCATTAAAAGGCTTGGGTGATTTTTTTTCAAGGGAAATTCCAGCTTAGACTGGATGGCTCTTCTAAGGCAAGGATTTATTATGATTTTGGAGTGTAAAATTGAACAAGCACATCATAATTTAGTTAACTGTTTTTAACGAGATTCAAGTTTTTGAATTGCAAGTGCTTAAATTCCCGAGTTCCTGCTATCACTGCTGATACCAGGTGAAATTACTTAAGCTCTGAGAAAAGCTTTTGACTTCAGAGACTGAGTAAGAGACCAGAATTTAGCCTTTTGTCAGGGGAAGGGAGCATTCGAAACCTGCTTACCCTGCGATGACAACAGCACAGCTTCTCAGGCAGCATCGGCACAGGCTGTAAATCTGGTGGTGGAGGACTCGGCAAAGGTTGTGAATTGGAGCACTTCTCTGAATGAACTGGAGCAGGGGAGGGATCCAGTCGGTCATGAACCTGTCTCTGTTCCTCCTTGCTGCCTCAGAGGCTCCTGGAGTAAGTACTCAGGGACAAGCTCTCCCTTTGGCTCAGTTTTCATTTGCTGGGGGTTTAAAGGTAAAATTCTATCTACATCTGTCTTGGTGAGATAATATGTTCCTTTCCTTTTCCTTGTGTGAGGGTGATTTTTTATTTTATTTTTTTATTTAAGGAAGGCGTTTGTTCATCTCCTGAAATTCCAAGTGGTTTTCAGGGATGAAGGTGGAAAAAAAGGTTGTCCCTATTGCACTGAAGGTTTTTCCCACTGAGCATCCCAAAGGCAGGGGGCAAACTATAAGAATTCTTTCTGCAAAAATAAATGCTGGCTCTCGATCTTGGCTTCATCAATCAGGAGACTGTGAGCAACAGCAGGAGACTTACACAAACAATCACACACACACACTCTGTGCTTACCTCCCCACACCTAAAATTTGCTGCAAAACTTTCAATTCAGTTACCTGCTCGTTTTTTTAACATTTCTGTGCTAGGCCTGTGGGACTTCTGTGAAAAAAAAATCAGTTTTGTGAACAGGCAGTGCTTGAATTCATGCAAAATTACACAAGAAAATGTTTTTCTACACGGATGTAGCCTCACTCTGGTACTCCTCAACAAAGTGATATGAGGACTTAGCCTCTGTAGTGATATATAGTATTTACTTAATGTCATATGTAGGGATGGCTACCAGGGAAAATCATTGCAACATATTTTTCATTTACAAAGTGCAATTTAGGGTGATATTATTTGTAATTAATTTAGACTGAGATTTTTTTCAAAGCTAGTCATTACTAGCTTTATATTTATGCTGCAATGGCTTTGTCTTTTCCTGAGAAGTATAGCTGAATCTCAGTGTAGTGCTGTGGCAGTATAAAGTGATTGGAAAATCCCTGCAGCTGGTAGAGGAGGAAGCAGACACTCCCTAAAAATATCCCTTCTGAGGTTTTATTAATGGTCGTGCTCAATAACTGACTTCATCACATAGTGCATGTTGGAAGTGAGAGGTGCTCTTAGTGTACTATAGCTGTTTGGGGGGGACAGAAGTGAGTTAAGCCCTTAGCATTCCTAAAACTGCATCAAGCACCAGTCTGTGTGACCAAACAACCCACAACCTTGAAGTAAAAAAATAAATTAAATCTGCTACTCATGTGGGCAAGGGAGAACTGTGTTTTCGGGACTTCTTGCAGCAGCAGAGTTATACCAGCACTAAACCCTGAGCAGTGCCTGTGCAGAGAGGGTTCCTGGCTGTGTCCTTCACCCTGGGGTGGGAGCCAGGCCTTTTCTGCACCAGTGTTGGCTTCTCCTGGCTCAGCTTGTGGTGTCTGGGATACCCCAGTGGGAACTGCGGGGTGAGATCCAGTTAGAGATAAAACAATATTATTATTTGTGCTGTTAATGAGGTGTCTTATGATATCTCATGGTAAATATTATTAAGAAAGTAACCACGACAAAGAGTGGCCATAGCCTGTTCCTTGCTGTTTTGGTTCTCAAAACACTTGTTTTGTTTTTTTGGCAAAAAATGGGGGAGTGGAAGCAGCATTGAATGAGAGGGAGAACTTAGCCTGAAGTACAGTTTCCTTCTGCCAAGAGCAAAGAAATTGTAAAAACAAATTCTTGGCTGAAAACTTAAAAGGATAGGTTTGGAATGTTATCTTAAAGGACGTTTCAATCTTGGAGCTTCCAGTCATACCCCAGATAAAGCACTTTGTTTATACATTACCCCATTTCACATACAATGGCTTCTATGGGAGATGAGCTGTGAGTGTTCATCCTGGGTTTGGATGACACAGAATTTAATTAGAGGTTTGGTTCATTGTTTTTCTTTCTATAATCTGCTACTTTTATACATCACACTTCTGATCTGCATTTTTGCAGCAAGTACTAATTAAACTGTTCAGACTGATTTGAGGATTTATTCCCTTTCAGGTGTAAAGGCTGAGGAAGCCAAGAGAAACTTTAGAAATATACAGTATTTACATCAGTGTGACCTGAAAAAGAATCCTGAAGAGAGTTTTTTGTAACATCTTTACCATCCAGTTTAGACTTTGATTTTACATTTTATGTTTGTGCTTTGTTTTAAAGAAAATGAGACTTTTAGAGTCATCAGGATTAAATTAGTGTTGCCATTTCTATACTGATGAATTATCTATAGTGTGCTTACCTTCATGACTGAGAGAGATCACAGTTTGAATGGTATTTAGTCTAACCAGCAGCTATTAGCAAAACTCACAGCCTTACAGCAAGTGTTGACATCCCTCTTTGTTGTTTTAAACAAACCACAAAGGACTAAATTTTGGGTTTGTGGGCTTAGATAATAAAGAGAGGGTACAGTTCTGGTTTCCACTGAAGCTGATAGCAGAGTTTCCCTTGTCCACAATAGCAGCAGGATTTCACCGTGTACAGCGAAGCATGGGAGAGTTGCAGAGGATCTGTAAATGTTTTTGAAACTCGGTGCTGACTTTGGTTCTCCTCAGTGCTAAGGAAAAAAAAAGAGTTTTCTGCCTTGAATGCATAGCATTTTCATGACTTTTAATTCTGTTTGGTAATTTGCTCTTACTTGTGCCTAACAGTGTTAAGCGTCCACAGAACAGAAGGTGTGGTCTTTTTACACAAACTCGTATTGTTTTTGTGGTATCCACTTGATGCTTCACACTTTTGCTTTAGCAGTAAAAGTGACTTGTGCTGACAGCTGGAGTAATTGCTGTGCATGGAATAAAACTGATTGTCTTTGTTTTCTCACTACAGTTCTAAAATTCAAGTGTATTCTTGCAGATCTAAGCTGAATTACATAGATAAATTTTTGCTGTATGCAATAAAAATGGTTTATATGTTTTCCTGATGCTTGAATGTGCAGAAGACACTTGTAACCATTATTGAAAGGTAAAAAAGAGAACGGGGCAGATTTCGAGGCAATGAATTTTATTTTTATATCCTATTCTTTCTCATTGCTTGTTATTTTTATAAGCTCTACTAGTGCTTTTTCCAACTCCCCTTGAAATTAATGAGAGCCAGACTAAATCCAAAGAGACTTTTGTAGATGAAGCACTCTTTCTTCGAGAGGTGATAGAGCTTTAACTTTAAAATGTGTCCTGCTAAGGGGAGTTAGGAGCTGCCTACTGGTGCAACAGGTAGGCACTTACTCTGGGGGAGGTAGAAATTTAAGCAAATATCAAAAAGTGATGGTCCTGTCACGACATTCATCACAATTTTTGCCTATTTCAACATTTGAACATGTTAGAAAATATGGCAAAGATTTGTACTGAATGCCATTGGAGACAGGTAATGGATTGGGCATTTTCATAGGGATGAACTCACTCAGCAAACCACACATTTTGAAGGTCACATTGTCTTGTGAATCTTCTTATCTCACTAGTTGTTTTTGTCATGTTATTATGAACTGCCTACTACGAAAGTTCTGTTTTTGGTTTTTGGCTTCTTTTTCTACAGTGCTGTCTCAGAAAGTGATGGGAGGCTCTGTTTTTCATGCGGCATACTTGAGGAAGATAGCGATGCTATTTAGGCTTTGTGCTGTTTGGCACTACGAATGAGTTCCAAGGATCTTTTGCACTAGTTTAGTTATTAGCTATAGGAATAGTTGTATCTCTAACAAGCACCACTGGTAGCAGCTCAGGGGGAGTTTCCCTCCGAAGTTCCCTGGCATCCCTTTGTTCACATCGACATCAGCACACTTTGTGACTCTTTGGAGAGACAGAAAAACACACAGTAACATGAGGACTCGGGGAGGCTTTTTGTCTGATCATTACTAGTCATTCTAAATTGCTGTAAAGAGCTACAAGAAGCACAACTGCCTGTGATAAATTTGACAAAACTGCTGGATTCTCTTACACCTGGCTGTGGTAGGAGAGATCCTGAGCTGGCATCAAATTGCATGTCAGCTATGCCCCGTATATTCAGGCTTGCACAACCAGAAAAAGAAATGCATGTTCCCAAAAGTGACTTAATTTTTCTGTCCTGTGATGCTGGCTGCCTTTTAAAGAAACTTTGTTTAATTTCCATTCTTTCATCCAGAGTGGTGTTATTTTGTGAAGCTGTCTAGCTGAAACATGGGGGTGAATGCTTTTGCCTAGAATGTAGCAAAGCTTGTGATCAGTGTAAATGGAAAAACCCACATTCTTGCTGCCTGCTGGAATGCACAGCTGCATTCCCGGAAGAACCAGCCAGTCCAAAACCCCTTCTCCTGTCTTTTCTTCTTTTGTTTGGCCTTGAGTTAGGTGACTACTTTTGTTTGTTTGTTGATTTCCTTTGCAGGACTACATATCTATTGTCGTGCGTGTAGACGCTGGGTTTCGGTCAGAGAAATGGTTCCTTTCTGCCACTCACGGAGAAACAAGAAAACAGGATTTTTTTCCTCTGTGTGTTATATCCCTCCACAGAAACAGCCCACAGTTAAATGCAGTACATGCTAAGTGTCCACCATCTGCACAGTACAGGCAAGTTGTATTCTGCAGTGGGAGATAAACCTTGTTTTCTTGGATCAGATTTGATTCAAGATTAAATCCTCAGGCTGTTTGTCAAGTTCACAACGACCAGAACGATGACCTGGCTCTGGAAGGAGTGAGTAGCTGATGTGTGTAGTTGCTGCTCCCTGACTGATGTTAGTGTGGAGTCTTGCTTGTAGCAGGGACAGCGGGACAGCAAAGTATAGGAGACCAAAGTGACAAGGAAATTAGTATTCGTCAAAGCGGATCCAGAGCATGACTGAATGCCACACAAGGCCTAAAGGCTACATCCAGGGGATGTAGCATAAGGATCCAAACCCCTCGGGCTCTTTCTGCTAGAGGATTGCACCCAGTGACTCTCTTAGCTCGTGTTCAGTGAGTTGCTACTGTTTGCATGAGTCAATGGAGCTGTAGAATTTTGCTCTGTAGCCACTATTGGTACTTTTTTCAAAAGGATTCATAAAACTAGAGTTAGGGTATGTTAAAATAGTTTATTGTAGCTGTCATATTTTCCCCTTAAGCAGATGAAGTTGTCATTCTTTTCAATTTTAAAGAAGACCAGAAAAAGAAGGAAAAAAACCCCTTATATTCTAGTGCACTGTGCTGTTGCCCACAGAACTGTAGTTTTCAGTTCCATTGTTTAAGCTGCAGAGAAACACTTATTTATCTAAACTAAAGTAATTTTATGGATCTATAAAACCTGCATTTTCTCTCATGTTCCTCTCCCCACAGTTTTAGGCATTCAGAGAAAACCTGAAACTGTAAAATAAATCTTCAAATGCTGCAGAAGGCTGAACACAGCTTTTACTACATACCTTTGCAATTAGAACTAATTTACTGCCCTGGGAGACGGGGGAAATGTGCAAGGTACTTGTTGGATAAGTATACCACAGTAAGAAAAGCATAGCTGCTCTGTAAAAGTTATCTGCTCGTATTCAGCAATTATCGGGGTCATTCTTACAGCCACATACCGCAGAGAGTTAATTAATGGCGCTGCAGCTGGTGGTACCACTTTGGCTGCTTCAGCCCAACCTCTTATTCCATATTTCTCAGGTTCGTATGACCAGTCTTGGATCACTTCCCATCGGTTTTTTTTTCCCCCCAAAGTACAAAAAGTACTTAAGTCTCTACTGGAAAACTGCCAAGCTTTCATAAAAAAGAACAGAGCTGTCGTTTCTTTGCTATTTTTATCTTCTCTGCCAAAAAAGACACCATGTTGCATTGGCAGTTGTATATTTTAAATTGCCTTCTCTGTTGAGCTTCTTGGGTCAAACCCCAGGCTCTCTACAGCCAGTGGATGTCCGGCACATTGCTGACTGTAGCTCCACTGTGAATCGTGGAGCACTGGATTCCCACACACAGCAAGACTGCACTTCTCAGTTTCCTGATGTCAGGAGGCACACGAGTTTGAAAAAGAGCTGGTGGGGCAGGTGTATCAGGCAGAGCATGTGAGCCTGTGGTAAAAAGCTATTTCCAGTCCTGATGCCTTTTGCAGCAGGAGGGTGCAGTCACAGTCCGGCACAGTGACAAAGTTCCCCAGCCTTCCTGGGACAAGGATCTTGAGGCTGAGGCAGCGGGTACAGAGTGGTTCTGTCCTGCTCTTTGTGAGAGGGAACATCCTGCTGTGAAAGCCAAGCCACTTCATCCCCACTGTGTCAGGTTCTGTTCCTCAAGAGCTCTTGAAATGGAGACAGAAAGGAGGTAAATCTACTCCCATTGCTTTACATCCTTTCAGCATAGAAGGCAATGTCACGTAAGTGTAATGCAATTTTCAAGATGAAGGAGTTAACTGCCAAAAGCATTTAAAAATCAGATCATATGCAAAGCCCAAAATACTTACCTTGCCAGTGCTTTTCATTCTGATGAATTATCATTTAAGATACTGCTTTGGACCGTGAGAGGTAAAATTTCATTGCCAAGATTTCATTGCTGTTCCTACAAGGACTGATTCTTGTATTTAAATTTGAATTAATAATATGAGTGGCCTCTGCTGTAATTGCTACGACCTAATTTGGGATGTGCAGAAAGCTTGCAAGATTAAAACTTTTTGGAGGTTATTGCTAATGCAGACACAGTCTTCAGCCCCCAACTGCCTTGGAAATACTTGTATTTAATGGTGCAGCACCTTAATATGTGCTTTTACTGTAACTTATAATTTTATTAGCCTCTCTTAAATCTGTATATTTTGTAGCTGTATATACAGAAACACAAGAGATAAGTGTTTGAAGAAAGACTAGCAATCACTGGAGTAGAGAGAGATGGTGAAAGGCTTCATGAAAGCTGTCCTGCCACAGGAAACACAGTTTGCTGTAAAGTGTTCAGTGGTGAAAAATGTGACCACACTTATTCTCTACTGTTTGAAATATTCCTTTCCCCCTCCTCCCCCCACATTCTCTTGGCTCCTCAAAATCCTTATAACAACAGGTTTCTTTAAGGTCACTTTCATCTTACAGTTCCTACTGAAAAATGCTTTGTAGGTGAAGACCTGCTATATTTACATAAAGATGAACTAACTTTCGTGCTTAAAAAAAGAGGCTTCATCATCTTTGCTATTTATGCCACGTAGAATGCAACAAGTGATTCCTCTACTTCAGAATGGAGAATGAACTTTCTGAGTATTTACAATAGTATTTGACAAACAGCATGTGTCTTAGACACTGTTTAAAAAGTGTTTAACTGTTTAACTGGGGGGTGGCTCGAGATGCCCTGAGGAGGATTAGAAATTAGAGGGATTAGCAGGTTAGTAGCTTTAATTTCTCAAATGTGGCATTAAATCTTTTACTGGGGCCACACTGTAGGGAAGCACACCTTTCAGCTCTTAACCCACACTCAAAGCACACACTCTGGCTTTTCATTTATTTTTTTTTATTCTTATTCTGTATGCTCCATGCCAGCTTCTCTTGAAGCAGAATTTGGTCCTTGGAGTTGAGAGGTCTTTTGTCTTCCTCCCCGTACATCAGCTAATCCAGAATCCTGGGCAGCCTGCCTGCCCCATGCACTAGTGCTGAGAGAAGTGATACTTGAGGGAGCTTGCAGGCTTGGTTCTTTAACTGAGGAATGATTTATGGCTTTGGACTGAGGTCATCGCTTGGCACATGGTGATGGCCAGTTTGATGGATGAAGGACTCAAGCAACTCAAGGGCCCTTAACATTTGTAACCAATCATAATCTGGCTGGCAATGGCCACAACAAAAAAACCCCATGTATTCTTGTTTGGATCTATTTTAAACTAGTTTGGATTTGTTTTCTTCTTGGAGACCTACTGCTGCCATTAGATACTCTTTGATTTGGTTCCAAGGATGGGTTGGAGTCACATTTTTCTTCGATAAACCTATTTTGGTTCCCTCATTGATCTGTGCTGCTGAGAGTTGCACGTTTCTTTTTGGTCTACTATTGCATTACCACATCAAGGAGAGCTTGAGGGGCCAGTTCTGCAGCAGAGGAAAGAGGGGATTTCACCCTGTCAGTGAGTGCACATGCACTGTTTTTCTTTCATGCGTGCTGAAGAAGCAGGTTCAATTAACAGCACCCTGGGTATCACCAGTTCACCTACACCTGCGAGGTGTGTGTAAGGCAGAGTGCTTCAGAAACAGCACCAGTAGGACTTTGCTGCAGAAACTGCAAGGGGAAGTGGTGAGCTCTTAGAGAAACTACTTTATCCTAGATGGACCTTCTGCCATGAGAGCTGCATCATTACCCCTGTACTACTGAGTAGTTGGTAGCTCAGGTTTTGGAAGCGTGGAACTTTCCTCCCTCTGGAGGGTCTCTGCTCCTCCCTACTTTCATAAACACTCCTTAGTGAGAGCCATTCTCTGGTTTAGACTTGGAGATGCCATGAAACCCTGCCTCTCAATATGTCTTTATTTTGTGTCATTATTTTATTTGGATTGTACAGTATCTTGTAATACTTGTATTATTGCAGTATGCAATGTGAATTGTAGAACATTCTCCCGAGAAGTGGTAGCAGAGAAGCTCTGAGTAAGGGAAACTCCATGAATATATGTTGTTCACATATTCAAAAATTAAATCTAGTTCAGGAATAAAACAGTCATATGAACTGCAACGCTCTGCAATGCTGATACTAATGTCAGTGACAGTATAGTAATGTTCTGTGACTTTGGTATTGAGCCCCTTCCTGTAAAGTTAGGCTTTGAAAGCTGACTTTTTTTAATGTAAAAAGTGTCCTGCTGTACTGCATATCTGGGAAGGACAGGTTTCTCCCATACATAGTGTAGGCAGCTCAAACAGCAGCAGTGAGATTCAGTACTAATCAGTTCTTACACAGCACTTTTTACCCACTATGGTGCTGTAGCATCTCTTGCACAGGAAAGGTCCTTTTCATTCAGGCAGACTTGTTCTGAAGGTGGTGATTTATTTTTCCTCTATGGTATTTCCCAACCCCAAGAGCTTATTTAGAGAACATTGGTATGTCTTTTGGGTTTTACTTTTCTCTGTTACATTTTAAGTGACTAAAGTATAGGTTGGTAATAAATTCTCCTGATAATTATTATTTCTGTTACTGTTTTATTCTGTGCCAGTGCTGGAGCTGCTGGCTCCCTCCCCAGTGGTAGGGGCTGTGTAAATGTAGGAAAAGGTGAACTTTGCTTCAGAGAGAGAGAATATTTCTGTGTCATACAAAGGAAAATAAATACCATAAAGACTGTTCTTTTTCTCAGTGTAGCTCTTTCAGAGCGATTTTGCATGGATGAAGATGTTCTCTCCTGTGAAGATCCTCTAACTCAGAATTGCTTATGCAATGCTCCTGAGCTAAAATTCATGCTGGAAACATCAGCATGTGCCTTCAGTACTTTGGGGCTCAAACACATCTGTTTCATAGAGCTAAGAACTCTCCTCCCAAACTGATGTTCATCTTAGAAAGCACACCTCCTCCTTTTTACAGTCGGAGGTGGAAACCAAGCACGCTTTGACTATGGTCATACGATATGTCACTGCAGGAGCTGGGACCAAGACCTTCTGCCTTGTAACCTAGTCACCTCTGCCTTGTGCACAGAAGGGTGGGGATGAAATGAGTTTTCTTCAGATCGCCAAAAATGTCATCAGACATCAGATCTCCAAACCTAAACTGTCTCCAACGCCTTCTCATGAGTCCAGGGCCTCACCTCTTCCCCTGTGTGCAGCTGCCAAAACCTCTCACTTCCTTTCACTGACAGCTTCACCAGTGCAGCTGTGTATTTTCAATGAGTAGCATGAGGAAAATTTTGGGATGGAATATAATTAAATTTTTAAAACCCACAGGAAAATTTCTGGTTTGAACATATTAGTCACTCAAGTTCGATTAAAGATTAATTTCTAAGGAAGTTGCCTGATGATCCAGAGAGCTGCAGGGTGATCTCTGCTTTGCTGTACACTAGTCCCGGTACTGTCACTTGCATCCTGATTTGAATCAGTAGGAAAACCAAGGTACCAGAGGCCAGTGACAGATTCGTGGAAGGATTTGTCTCGGAATCAGTTCAGATATTGGGAATTTTTGGTTCAGGTTGCTGTGCAGAAAGCCATGGCAGCATTCCCCTTGTGAAGCACAGCAAAATCTGGCCTCTCTTTGTCATCCGATGAGGAGAAGGTAATCATTAAATGCACTTGAGCTCTGAGCAATTCTGACTTCAGCAGAAATAAGGTAATGTTTCAAATGCCTTGCAAGCCCCCTCTTTCTTTTATGCAACCCTAGGTGCTGCCGAAGCACGTGCCTGTGTAATCCTGCTTACTTCCTGAGCAAGAGATTGTTTAACTTATATAGGGCATTTTTGTAGCTGGTGTCTCTTCTTGGCTCTGCTTTGAAAATGTGGGAAGTCAGTGGTGCATTATAGGAGACACTGATATGCCCTGGATTTATTTACTGGCTGTGGGGTTGTTTAGCCCTGTCAGAGTCCCTGTCTGTACAACAGGAAATCTAAGAACACAGATGCCAGAGGAATGGAGCCAACAGAAAGTGATCTGGGCTTTCCTGGGCATACAGCTCTCACAGATACAGTCATAGCTCTGTGGGTGTGTCTGTACAGATGGAAGGCATTAGCAATGGTAAAGAATTCCATCCAACTTTGACTACCACGAAAGCTGATGGATTCTCTGGTGTGGAAGGTCACTCCTCTCCACCATGACCACCTTATTTTTTATATTTTTTTTTTCCTTACACAACCCATTAGGTGGCACCTAGAGAACAAAGAGATACATCTAACATACTCTGCACAGGAGATGATGGCAGGAGAATGAGTACAGCCGTCTCCCATAACCATCTTCAACTTCCTCCCAAACCTCTTTGTACTGTTACACACTCCTGAAATGACTCTGCTTCTCTTCAGCAAAATCTTGGCTGCACAGTGAGACACCCAGTTCTGCTCCATGAGTGAGTTTGCCTGGTCCTCTTGGCTCCTGCATCTCTACCTTTCCTCTTACACAGTCACTGGGATAGGAAAATTTATCAAAAAGGTTTAGGCCCAACTGCTCCAAGTCCCACCCTGTAGCTGGCAAGGCACTGAACAACCATCCAAACTTCTCCCTCCTGCGGGTATTGAACTTGCTCATTGGGAACCTCAGCTACTATCGGTGTTGGAAGAAAACCATAGGGGAGCTAAATATCTGCACTTAAACAAAAATAAAATAAAATCATAAGCAGGAAAGGCTTTCCAGGGGTTTGTACCACTCCTTTGGGAATGGTTTTCTTAGAAATGACTGGAGTTTGAAGTGACAGCTACTGGTCTGATAAACACTAAAACTCATTGCTAATAATTCTGTTTCTGCCTTTGTCAAGGCCCTTGTTAATGGTTAGGTCTGTGCCCTACCAAGAACAAAACTGAAGCTGCTTTTGGATATCACTCATGCTTAATGACATTCAGGAATGAAGAGTACCAAAACAATGGAGCTGGTGTCACAGGTCTTGTCACATGGGAAGAACTGAAGGCTGGGAATGACAAGACTGAAATATTTCTTCATAGGACTTCGTATTCTAGAGTGACCTGGGCACTTTTATATCATCTGGTCAGTTTTTGACAGAGCAAGGATTGATATATAGCTCACAAATACATCCGTCTGGGATGGTTTCTGCCAACTGGGCTTTTTCTTTTGTGGTGTTCTTTTGTGTATGTCATGGGACAACTTTTTATGGGGTCCTTTATAGGAAAAGAAGGGGAATCGGTTTACATCCTGCTTGGAAAAAATGGCATCAAACAAGTTCTTCAAAGATCAGCACATTTCTCTAAGCACAAGTAAAAGCCTAAATGGTTAAATCAGTCCCAACTAATTCAGCATTTAGTAAACTCTGTCCTTACTCACACGTTCTACTATTCCCAAGCAGAGTAAAATGTGGATTTATAGGAGACAATGGTGCAGATGAAAAGAAACAGAAAATATCTTCCTTTGTATGGATACAAGCTTTTCTCTGGAGTATTTAAAGCAACCTGATGTTTGCACCTTTAGAGCAATGTTACTATACAGCTTTTTCTTCCCCCATCAATGTAAATGTTCAGTTCAGCTTGCTGAGGATTGACCTGCACAAGCCTCCATGGCTAGAAACAGCAAATAAAGGTTTTGAAAACCCAATCTCAACTGAGTTGTGCAAATAACTGCTTGTACTAGTTTTCTGGCTGAAATGAAATGCTGAGAAACAAGTTGTTCTGTGACAGTGGAACTAATGAATCCTAGCTGCCTGGATTTGAATCCTTGCCTCTCAGCTCTCTGCCCACCCCTCAACCCCTGCTCCCTACATGTCCCCCGTGATTCCCTCCCCTCCCACTATCTCTGCTTCCCTTACTTCTCCCCAGATAACAGCTGGGCAGTGGTAGCATGTATTATAGTTTGTTCTGATGAGTAACTGGCCGGGGGGAGCCAAACTGTGCAAAGAACTGCTGAGCTCACTCGGCAGAGCTTCCTTAGTGGGGGCACTGGGGTAGGTCCCTTTGTTTCTATTGAGCTGCCAGTTTCTTGAACTTTGTGCTCACTCAGCATTGCTGGGAATGTCATGTCTGGACAGAATCTGGCTGAAACAGGTCCGAGGTTGAGAAGTTATTCGAGAGACAGATGGACTGGCAGTGCAATCGCATAAGCCTCGTTTCCTAAGGGAACCTGCCTTCAAATGCTTTGCTTGAACCAAGATGAAGTATTTTTGCTTTGTTTTCCAAGGCTTGTTAACTGCTTGGATTAAACTAAGTATGTGTATTAAATGATACTGCAAGCGTGTTAGTACTTTTCTGTCAGTTTATATATCTTTTCTTTGAAAAACAAAGTAGCAGTGAATTTCTTTCTTCACATGTCTTGCAAGCGAAGCATGGCACAGCCAGTCCTGCCTAGTTTATGTTGGCTTCACATAATTTTTGCTGTTGTGATGCTGTTTCTTTTATACCCCTCTTCCTTCTCTCTGCATTTGATGCATCACCCAAATGTTACTGTCTTCGTGGGAGAAATGCACAATATGTTTGAGCATTTGCTGTCTTCTTAAAAGGTTGTGGTGTGAGTCCAAATGTATTTTTCTCCTCAACTTAGCATGGTTTGAGGTGTTTCAGATTTTACTTAATGCAAAAGATCAAAAATCATAAGGAAATTGCTAAATACACCTAAAGTATCAACAAACTGCAGCCCTTTGGAATTGCAAGCCCTAGTTTGCCATTTCCTTGAACAGACATCACGTCCAAGCATTCTGTTTGGGCAGACACAAATGAATACTGGGATGGAGTCTCCTGGCATGTATTGCCATGTCATATTTAATGATAAAGGTGTTTAGTTTTCTTCTTTCTGAACATAGCAGCCATCAGCATTAATGGGTTGCTCATCCTCATGAAGAAAGAAAGATGATTCTTAAATTCATAAATATCTCATTCACTAGACCCAGTTCATCTCAAATGTTTTTCTTCCTTTTCCTAACTCATTCTACAATTAAGGCCAGCATTTTGTACTGCACTGCAGGGCATTATGTAATCTTGGTATTTATAGGAACAACACAACATAATTAGGGTTTCTTTTCTGAGCAGGGAGCTGAGTACTATTACTGTACTGTCATACAGAAGGAACAGTAATAAGAAGATAACCTCTGGGTTATCTGGGGCCATCAGTGCTATCATCATCTATCTAACTTTAGAGTAAGAAAAGTTGTAGGAACTATAAAAAGGATGCAACTGGCAAGATCAATCAGTAACTCAGAATTGAAATCCAATCCCTAGTTTCATAGTACTGGATGTTAAACTAAACTGTTAAGAGTCAAGATTTTCTAATAATCAGTTTTCATTTGCTGCTGTTCCTTATTTGTACCACTGAAGCACCTAGGAGCTCTGGTGGCACACCAGTGCCATACTGTTCCAGGCACATATATATATATATAAATATATGTACAAACATGGAACAGGGAGAAGATTCCTGCATTTAAGGATTATGAATTCTCATAAAATATGTCAGTGCTTTGAAAAAAATCAGTGATGACATTAACATCTACTAATCTACACAGTAAATTATATGTTGAGTTTTCATCTGTCTTTGTTTATAGATCTTGTTCAGAAACATTTTTCTCCTGAATGTATTTATTTATTTTTGTCCAGTGTTTCATTTAATGCATTGTGTAAATGTGCTAAAAGAAGTTTTACTTTGAGAGAACTGTCTGATCACTCCATGCTGCAGATGAGCTTCAGTGCATTAGTCTTTGCAATGTCAGAGCAAAGGTAAAAAGGAAATACAAATGTAGATTTGTAGGTTATAGTGTCTTTTATTACTACTGTATTGAAATCCAGTCTTGACTGTATTAAATGCATCATTGTCACACTGCTGGCTGCTTGGTGTCTGGTAAATGGAGTTCACAGGGTAATTCCTACTCACAGGAATAGCCAAACTTGATGCTAATTGCCAACTTTGTTGCCATGGTTATGCAGAACAAACATCTCCTAACCCCCTGGGCAGGAATCAGGCACAGCACAAAGGTAGCTAATTTACTGCTCTGAATAGATACAGGTTGAATAGAAAGCTTTGGTCAGCGAGGGATTCTAATCCAGTTCCAGTCATTAAGCATCCCGTGTAGAAAAGTGATCTTACAGTTTACAAGCTGTTAAAGCAGATGCACAGGTTTGTCTGTATTTTGTCAAAGACAAATATCAAGGCCATTTGTGCTTTCTATTCAGAAATTTGACAAAGTAGAGGCAAAGTTGTTTGGCCATGGCAAACGAAAGGAATTGTTTCTACACATCCATTATCTGACTTTGTTAATGGTTAGTGGGTGTTGGTTTTGTGAAGATGTGTTGCATTTTTATCCACCTGCTCAGGTCTACCTTTGCTCCCGGAGAGGGTGAACTTCCATAATGACAACATCAGAGTGAGTTTTGGTATGCCATGGTCTACCCAGCTAAGACATGGCTAACCACTGGTGTGTGTTTGATGCCACTGTGTTGATAATAGCAAGTGAAGCTCATGATACAAATTTGATGGGTGTGCTGCAGAGATGGGAAAGAGCTGAGCTGTTTCTTCTAAAGGTGGGAGAGTGAGAGGAAAAATGAAGGCTAAGGCACATGTGGAAAGCCAGAGCAGCTGGTGAAAGAAGCTGATGGAAAGGATGGAGGACCAGTGTGCTTTAGGGAGATTGTCCCCTTCTCCCAGCTGTAGCTACAGCCCCTGCTTCTCCAGTTCTTCCACTGGCTGCAAGAGCACATTTGGTAGACACAAAGGAGATGAAACTGTGATAATTTTGACCTATTATATGGCCCAATTGCTTTGGTGACATTGTTTTTGGTCTCTGCTTAGAGGGAATGCTGTGCATAGCCAGTGGTGCTCCCAGGAATGAAGAGGATACAAAAGAGTTCCTCCAGTTCACAAGTGCAGAACCCACTCTGCCAATTGGCAACCCTGTTATGTCCTGCCAGCAAACCACGCAAAAATATATTTTTAATTAACTTCTTCAGTTATAAAGGCCATTTAAATGACATATGACTTTCAAAACAAGATATTCTATGGGCCCTATATATCTCTCCCCACTCCTATGTTTGCTTTTCCTGCTTTGCCATCTGACATTAATGTCTGTCACTGAACATCTCAACCTTTGTATCTTTCTCATGGGAGACACAGATCAGAGTGTTTAAGCTTTGTAATTTGACATTACTGGCATTTTTGTTCACCACAAATGTTTCTGATGATCCTAATGATATTTCATCAAGTTTGTGGGGAGAAAATCATTAAGAATAGAGATAAAAAACCTCCCTGTTGATCTGAAGTGCTCTCTGAATGAGCTCTGGGAAGTTTAAATGCAGTCATGGCATCCAGCCTTCAATTTGTACTAGAAATGAGACTATTTGCAGATACTGTTTGAGAGAAAACCAGTGTTGAAAACTTCAGATGAAAGGTTTTGGGCTTGTTCAGCAGAGGTATGACTATTGATCAAAAATACATTCTACGTGTTTCCAGTTTATTGAGGCATACTCATTTCCAAGAGCAAAACTGCTGTCTTTTTATTTTTACAGTCTTTGTTTGAACTGAGATCCACATTCATTGTTACTGAGCTTTAATAATCTAAAGGTCACTTGAAGGGCTTTTGTTTGAGAGACCTTTCAAGCCAAGCCAAGGCAGCAGTTTAGAGAACGTTTCTTGTTTGTAGGCAAAAATATATTAAAACAACCAAGGGAGCTATTACTCTTCCACATAATTATTTTTAATGTCTCATTGGACATGTATGAAATGCCTTTCAGTTCCTGTGGGAGAATTACTTTTTTGCATTTTGCAGCGTAGCTTTTGTTAAATTTCTGTGCTGCTTTTCCATTGAGCAATGTTCACCCCAAAAGACTTTATAAACACCAACAGTATCTCCAGGAATATGCTTCCAACATAATCCACATAAGTACTTAGAGATTTGTCAGCAGTCATGGGCCTGATACCTTGCATACCTTGTGCCATCTATTTTATTTCCTGGCCATAGTCAGGAATGAACGTGACCCCGGTTCACAGAGGGGAAAGTCAGAGAACAGCCAAGAGCCCTGCCTGAGGTGGGGCAGAGCCATACGCTGCAGCAGCCAGTGGTGAGGGCAGGGGAGAGGGGAGGAGGGCTGAGACACCCTTCACCCCCTTCCCTCTGGTAAATGCATGCCAGGTAATCCGAGCACCTCTGTGTCTTTGGAGTAAAAACAATCGGCAAACGTTTTGTGCTGTGTAGCTCCTTTCGGTTATCTGGGAGGGACTGGAATGGTGTGAATCCTTCCCTGCTATAACAAGAATGCATCCAGGGGGAGGAGGGCAGCAAGCACTGAAGTTGAAGGGAGAGGGAAAGAGTAACTTTATGGAAAGACAGAAAGCATCCTACAAAAAATGTAATTCTAGTAAAAATATTTGGGCTTGGCAAATGCACATTGTGTGCCATTTTTGCTCCACAGAGGGGCAGGCTTCTGAGGTAGATGCAGGTGCTTCACTACAATGTCTCCTTCCTACTGTGTATTCATGATCCTTTAAACCTGCCAGTTGCCTATTCTATTTTGAGAGATGCTAAAATACTTCTTGCTTAGGCACTGAGAGCTCCCACAGGGCACAAACTAGCTGAGTTCTGCAGCCACGGCCCTTCTCACAGGCATGGCAAAGCTTTCAGTGACCCCAAATGGGCTGTGCTGTTAGGAGTGGCCCTGGTACATACTTTGGGCAAGGGCCCAGAAAACATCAGGGTATACTCTAAACCTGAAACCTTCCTTGGGTTAAAAAAGAAGGTTTTGCTTATCTGTGTGTGGCACATTTAACACGTGGCTTTGCTGGTCACAGTACCGGTGTCTGTCTCTCATTTGTGTGCACAGGGCTGATGTGTGCCCTGATGTTCCAGTGAATTTACCTGTCTTTTCTGCTAAAAAAGGAAGACCTAACTGAACTCAGGGTTCTGTGTCAGTTTTGGCACCTTACACAATCACCCACCATTATCAATGTCTCATCATAAACCTGATAAAGTTTATAAAAAATGGGTATCTGGATAATTGTATTTGCTAACTAGATGTAAATCTAATTTCAAATATATAATGCTCCTAAGTTTCAAAGAGATAAGTAAATTACCATGTTGAACACCTTCAGATGGCTTGAAGTCTTTCAAGTTAAACTTATAAAATTGTAAGTTATGTAGATGAGTATGATTTTTAATATGTCCTGTTTAGGGGAATGACTTTGCCTTGTTTATGGATAAGCCCCACACATTTCTAGCAGGCTGCGGAAGCTGCATCTTTGAGCAGGATATAATGACAGAAGGAAGTTATTGTAACTCTGTAACACAGTGATGTTCTAATGTTTTAAGCATGAGTTGCTCAACAATAAGTGATTTAATTGGGTATGAAGTTGCCTTTACATTATTATCTTGGAATAATAATTACATTGTATCTCTAGAATGTATTATAAGACCGTAAGGATAATATGCACTTACCAGGATCTGCCTGATGTCACAGTGGCAGAACACTTATAAAATATTTTGTACATAAAAATCACTGCAAATATGTACCTAATGACACATTCTTTGAGGCAAGAACTGTGAAGCAAACTGGGGCATTTTTTAAATACATCATTACTTGAGGGCTTCCTGTGAAGTTGATCCTGCAGTGTCATCCAAAGTTCCCTGTCCTGATTTGACAATTTTATGGCTTTGAACTCTCATTCAGTTGTTCAAGGTGATTTAATCACTGGTTCGTGTGTCTTTACATTTAGAGTGCCAAATGTAATTGTTTGCAGAATATTTGTTCAATTTGGAGTGCTTCTATTCAGGTGAGATGCTGTTAGAGGGAGCTCAGAGGGGGACAGTGGGAAAAATGAAAAGGACTGAATATGTGCAGCCTGAATAAGGGGTAGGAAAAGTTAAGATGAAAGAACGTAATGGTCTATATGTAGCTGAAACATGTAAGCATGAGAGAGAGAGAAGAGTTATGCCGAGTTTGGCAGGAGGATGTAATGAGTAATAGATGGAATGATGAAGGGGAAATAAAATAGGCCTGAATATGTGCAGCCTGAATAAGGGGTAGGAAAAGTTAAGATGAAAGAACGTAATGGTCTATATGTAGCTGAAACATGTAAGCATGAGAGAGAGAGAAGAGTTATGCCGAGTTTGGCAGGAGGATGTAATGAGTAATAGATGGAATGATGAAGGGGAAATAAAATAGGCTGGATGAAGAAAAGCTTCCTGACCGCGAGATCTTGTTTGATTACTGAAGTTTCCCAGGGGACTTCTGAGATTTGGGAAAACTTGTACAAGGCTGTTCAGAGCCTCACAGTGCTCCACAATGCATAGCTCTGTAGTCACCTAATAACTTGGCATCCAGGAGTGGATAGTGCTTCCCACCTTCTAACTGTGTTTGAGGTTCTGTGGATTCCTTGGATTTCCTGGGCAGCTGAGAGCATCCCTTGTGTGCTGGCTGGCCTCTGGCTTCTCTTTTAGTTATGATAACTAAATAATATGACAGATCTTGAAGAAAACCTGCCTCCTCTGAGCTTGTACATGCAAACGTGCTTACTGTGGTGGTGAGACTGATCCTGGTTCTTTGATGCTGAGGGCGGGAGGCTGCAAGGTTGGATTCAGCTGTCCAAAGCAACACAATGCCTTTGTGTATGTCCTCATGAACCTGGACCCAGCCCTTTACAATATCTGCATGGATAGCACTGGTAGATGGTGTTGGAGCAGAGCATATTGCAAGTGTTAAATACTCTGAAATCCTTATGTGGTGAGAGAACTTACTCAAGAACTTTCATTCCATGATAAAGCATATGTAGTTGTTATGAGGTGTTCCTGTTCCCCAATCATAGAATTATTTCAGTATGGATCTGGTGTCTGGCTAAAACTGACTCCAGTAGTTCCTCTGAGAGAAGTTTATCTGATGAAAAATTAAGTGTGTTTTCAGATGATATCCAACCAATTTGCTGAACTTATTTTGACTTCTGCCTAGAGGTTCTGAGAGTAAATTGATAACTGAGAGTCCATTTGGATTTGAACAATTAGGAGACAAGCATGCAAAAACCCAGAGGCAGTGAAGACCACAAGGCTTCTATAAATTGTGGAGTTCAGATCATGGAGTTAGAAAAATGGGTTGCCAGGCTGTTTTCCTGGTGGGTCTCTTCTGCTTGGCCTTTCAGTGTGTTCTTTGTTTTCTAGTGGCTGCTCAAAGCAACGGAACCCATTTCCTCAAATACGCAAAGAAATTGCAGAGGCTTGTGCTGCTCAGGGTGAAAAAATGAGACCAGTTGGGATCAGCACTGTGTAAGATCTTTGTCAGTGACATGGACAGTGGCATGGAGTGCACCCTCAGTGAGCTGGCCCACAACACCACGCTGGGTGGTGCAGTTGACACACTGGAGGGAAGGGATGCCATCCAGAGGGACAGGGACAGGCTGGAGAGGTGGGATCCTGTGAACCTCGTGAAGTTCAACAGGCCAAGAGCAAAGTCCTGCATGCAGGTTGGGGCAACCCCAAGCACAAACACAGGCTGGGTGGAGAATGGACTGGGAGC